>JAZHEH010002444.1:0-314985 GCA_036589455.1 Ateles fusciceps
AGCCAATGTTGTGTTTTATGTTATCCTCTACTCAGCTTCAGTTACGTATTGCTCAGTGCTCATTTCCTGTACTGAGTAGTAACACGATGACAGACTAGAAATTCTGCTGACTTTGAGTCAGACTGATCCACAAGCCACAGACTGGCATAAGGCCTTGAGCAAGTCACTTGACCTCGGTGTCTCAATACAGTATTTGAATGAGAATGAAACTTGCTGGGTTCAAAAGGTTAGAAATAACACATATAAAGAACTCATAATACTTTACAAATACTGCGGTCCATCCTAGGCATTCAATAATGGAAGTTAGACAAAAGGACACTTTTTTTTTTTGAGATGGAGTCTTACTCTGTTGCCCAGGCTGGAGTGCAGTGGCATGGTCTCGGCTTACTGCAACCTCCGCTTCCCGGGTTCAAGTGATTCTCTTGCCTCAGCCTCCCAAGTAGCTGGGACTACAGGTGCTCACCACCACATCCAGCTAATTTTTTATTTTTAGTAAAGATGGGTTTTCACCATGTTGGCCAGGCTGGTCTCAAACTCCTGACCTCAGGTGATCGCCTGCCTCAGCCTCCCAAAGTGCTGGGATTACAGGTGTGAGCCACAGTGCCCTGTCAACATAAGGACAATTTCATGAAAAGTTTAGTTTAATGAAAAGAGCTCTGGTCTGGGAACCAGGACACTAGGGTTCTGGTCCCTTACTAATTTATTTAACTAGTAAGCTCCTGACCTTGGGCTGGTCCCTCAAACATTTTCGACTATAGTCCCATTAAGGAAAGAGTGTTGCCGCATGTTCTCACTCATAAGTGGGTGTTGAACCATGAGAACACATGGACACAGGGAGAAGAACATCACTCACCAGGCCTGTCGAGGGCTGGGGGGCTAGGGGAAGGATAGCATGGTGTGGTGGGATGGGGAGGGATAGCATTAGGAGAAATACCTAATGTAGATGACAGGGCTATGGATGCAGCAAACCACCATGGCACGTGTATACCCATATAATAAACCTGCACGTTCCGCACATGTACCCCAGAACTTAAAGTATAATAAAAAAAAAGGAGTGTTGGTGAGAAACAGGTCAAGTTCTTGGGGGATCTTGCAGGGAGCTAACATGGTTAATACAAGCTGGTCTGTTTTTCACTGGCGGGCTGAACACTGTACTGTGGAAATACAGAGGTAAGTGAACGAGTACGCAGCTTTGCCTGGGCCAGAGGCTGCCACTTGAACTAGGCCTTGAATGCTCCTGTATGGAATTTTCCACTGGAGAAGGAGGGCGTTCCAGGCAAGGCCAAACACCCAAGATTTAGCAGGTGAAAAGACAGGGTGCTGCCACCATGCAAAATGGTGCTTCACATCAAATGCCACTTCAAGCAGCTTCTGAGACCACCCCTGACTATGAGGTTGTATTAAATACATGTTAAGATAAGTAGGCCAGGCGCGGTGGCTCACGCCTGTAATCCCAGCACTTTGGGAGGCCAAGGCGGTCAGATCACTTGAAGTCAGGAGTTCAAGACCAGCCTGGCCAACATGGCGAAACCTGTCTCTATCTAAAATACAAAAAGTAGCCAGGCATGGTGGTGTGCGTCTGTAATCCCAGCTACTCTGGGGCCTGAGGCCGAGAATTGCTTGAACTCAGGAGGTGGAGGTTGCAGTGAGCCAAGATCATGCCACTGCACTCTAGCCTGGGTGACAAAGAGAGACTGTCTCAAAAACAAACAAACAATAAAAAAGAAATAAAAATAAGTAAAAAGTAAGGAGTCCTGAAGGAATGTGACACCTTCATAACAAAATCAATGTCCTCTTCAATGGAGCTACTATTTATTGAATACTAGTCATGTGTCAGACAGACACTGCCCTCACTATTTGCCAGATATCTATCATTTAATTCTCACATCAACTCGATGAGGTGTTTATTACCTTGATGAGGTAATTATTAGCTCCATTTTGAGAGAGGGAAGGAAGCACAGAGAGGTTGATGAACCTGTACACTGTCACACAGCTAGTAAGAGGTAGGGGTAGGAATTTCACCCCAGAAGTTGTTTGGTGGAGTTACAGAATATTTCCAGAGAGCAGGGAGAGAGGACACCTGCTTCCAATTGCACACACCCTGATGGGGGATGGGGATGCCTACGGGTGGGAGGTAAGCACACCTGAGGTTTGCAGAGTCCTGAGAAAAGTGGGGACACTTTGGGACAGCTAGGCAGGGTGATTGGAGTCATCATGGTGAGGGGGGGGTAAACAGCCTGACCCTGAGCCACCTGCCTGGGTTCAAGTCCTGGCTCTCCCACTTTCTAGCTACCTAGCCTCTTTGCGCCTCAGTTAACTCATTTGTTAAATGAGGATAATTTCTCCTACCTCTTAGAACTATTGTAAGCATGAAATAATTTTGTATTTGAAGCTGAAGAAGCTATCAAAGCAGGTAAGTGTTAGAGGAGCTGACCTCACCTTCCTACCCAGCCAGGCATGGTGGCTCTCGCCAGTAACCCCTGAACTTTGGGAGGCTGAGGCAGGCAGATCACAAGGTCAGGAGTTTGAGAACAGCCTGACCAACATGGTGAAACCCTATCTCTACTAGAAATACAACAAATTAGCTGGTATGGTGGCACACGCCTGTAGTCCCAGCTACTCAGGAGGCTGAGGCAGGAGAATCACTTGAACCTGGGAGGTGGAGGTTGCAGTGAGCCGAGATCACGCCATTGCACTCCAGCTTGGGCGACTGAGTGAGACTCCGTCTCAAAAAAAGAAAGAAAGATATTTACCCCAGGATTTACCCCAGGGCATTCTATAGGCTTCACTGGCAAGATGTTTTTCCTCTTACTTAGGCCTTAAAATATTTAGAATTTTTTTGATTTGCCCAGGCATGATGGCTCACACCTGTAATCCCAGCAATTTGGGAGGCCAAGGCAGGAAGATCTCGAGCCCAGGAGTTCCAGACCAGCCTGGGCAAGACAGTGAGACCTTGTCTCTATAAAAAAATGAACAAAATTAGCCTGGCATGGTAGTGCGTGCTTGTAGTCCCAGCTACTTGGGAGGCTGAGGTGAGAGGATCGATTGAGCTCAGGAGTTTGAGGCTGCAGTAAGCCAAGACTGTACCACTGCACTGCAGCCTGGGTGACAGAGCAAGACCCTGTCTCAAGAAAAAAAAAAAACATAAAAACTCTTTCTTGTTGTTCTTAGTATGGTGGCAGGATAATACATTGAGATACTAATTTTTTTTTTTTTGAGACGGAGTCTCGCTGTGTCGCCAGGCTAGAGTGCAGTGGTGGGTCTTGGCTCACTGCAACCTCCGACTCCCTGGTTCAAGCGATTCTCCTGCCTCAGCCTCCTGAGTAGCTGGGATTACAGGCACACGCCACCACCCTCAGCTAATTTTTGTATTTTTAGTAGAGACAGGGTTTCACCATGTTGGCCACGATGGTCTCGATCTCCTGACCTCATGATCTGGCTGTCTCGGCCTCCCAAAGTGGTGGGATTACAGGCGTAAGCCACCACACCTGGCAAAAAAAAAAGTTCTTTGTTTAAACTTTATGGTGAAGTGAGAGAAGACCTGAAGTTAGGGGTAGTGGTAGTCTTGGGGCCAAGACAGAGTAAAACCTTTCTTTCAGTCTCTGCAGGCATTTGTAACACTTGTAAAGTGCTGGGCTTCTGCGTTATAGGATTGTCCCCACCCGTCCGCACATGTCTGGGAAAACCACAACCAGGTAGCTGGTTTCCCAGCAGCCTTCATTTTTGCTCTTGCTTTTTTTTTTTTTCTTTTTGCCAACATCTCACTTCAATTCCCTCCCATTAGGCATTTACCTGAAATTTTTAGGTGATGAAGTCTGCTTATTAAAAATTTCCATACAGCTTTACCTTTCAAAATTGGTGTGGCTATAAGCTGCTTTTTAAAAATTGAGGTAACATGTAAAAACATAGAATTAGCCATTTGAAAGTGAACAATTCAGTGGCAGTTAGCACACTTACAATGTTGTGTAATTATTACATCTAGTTCCGAGACATTATCATCACTCCAAAAGTATGCCCTTACCTACTAAGCAGTCATTTCCTCCATCCCCCTCACTTCCTGTCTCTATGGATTTACCTATTCTGGACATTTCATATTAATGGAATCATACAACAGATGGTCTTTTGTGACTGGCTTCTTTCCCATGGCATAATGCTTTTGAGGTTCGTCCATGTTGTAGTATACATCAGGACTTTATTCTTTTCATGGCTAAATAATATTCCATTGTATGGCTATACTACATTTGATTTATCCATTCATCTACTGATGAACATTTGGGTTGTTTCCACCTTTGGGTATTGTGAATAATTGAATAACGCTGCTATAAACATTTGTGTTTTTGTTTTAACACCTGTTTTCAATTCTTTTGTGTATACACCCAAGAGTGGAGTTGCTAGATCATACAGTTATTCTGTTTAACCTTCTGTTGAACCGCCAAACTACTGTCCACAGCAGCTACACCATTTAACATTCCCGCCAGCTAAGTACGAGGGATCCAAGTTCTCCACATCCTTACCGACATTTATTTTCTGGTTTTTAAAATGTACTTATTTATTTACTTACATATAGCTATTCTTGTGGATGTGGAGTGGGATCTGTAGTGATACAAACCGGCTTTTTGATCTGGCAGTGGTACTCTTGGCTTTACATTGGAATCTCCCCGGGTTTTTATTTACCTTTTTTTTTTTTTTTTTAACAATCCCAATGCCCAGGCTGTACCTGGGGCCAATTCCATCACACACTACGGCTAGGCCCAGGCAGTGGCAGTACATTTAAAGTGTCAAGGTGATTCCAGTGTGCAGCTGAAATTGAGAATCACTGTAAAGACCTTAGCCCCCTCTCGCTTACATACTTTCTTTTTTTTTGAGCTAGAGTCTCACTGTGTCGCCCACGCTGGAGTGGTGTCACGATCTCAGCTCACTGCAACTTCCATCTCCCAGTTGAAGTGATCCTCCCATTTCAGCCTTCTGAGTAAATGGGATTACAGGCACCCGCCACCACACCTGGCTAATTTTTGTATTTTTAGTAGAGATGGAGTTTTACCATGTTGGCCAGGCTGGTCTTGAACTCCCGACCTCAGGTAATCTGCCCACCTCGGCCTCTCAAAGTGCCTGGCCTTACATACTCTTTTTAATCCACATTTTAAATAGTGTTTAAATAGCTGGGTGAGTCTCACATTCATCTGAAAAAATGGCAGGGGAATGATCCAGATCTTTGTCAGCCACTCTAACCCTAATAGCTAATGCCAAGTTTTTAAGACAGGAAGTGATTTCACCACAGCTGTACACAGGGGGCAGGGAGGTGGAATGTCTCCAAGGGTCCCAGATGAACTGGTGATAAATAAATAAAAATAAAATCAATGAAATAAAAGACTACTGGCTTTGATGGCTAGGGCAGCTGTAAAGGACTGCCAGCCCCCATCAGCTCCCTCACCCGCCCTTCAAGAAAAGTTTGGGACAGCAGCATAATGGGTGGCCTTATAGTGCAGGCCAGTAACTTCTGGTTTTTTCCAATTAGCACCTCCGTACCCATCACTGCCACCACCACCACCTTTTTGACAGAGGGTCTTTTCTGCTTTTGACTTCCTTCTTCCCAGTAGGAACTCTGCTCACTGTGTAGGATAGTGTGGCTCTTTCTCTGAATTTATAGAAACTCTGTTGCTGATGTCCAGCTTGGCCTCTCTGGTCAGAAGCAAGTGGGCCCATTTGAAAGGGAGATTGGGCTAGGAGTAATACCTAATACTAGCATTTTGCTAAGTGGGTCACCAAAGCTTTCACCCTAAGCCTGGACTTCATCTTGTTGTCTATATTGTTACTGCACTGTAGCCACACACTCCCAAGGACACACCTGGAGTTGAACAAGTAGTTTTCTTCTTTTGCAGGCGGGGAAACACATACTATGGGAACAGAGGCGGTGGTAGGGCGAGGGCTCATAGTAAGAGAGTGCGAGAAAGGATGACTCAGAAGATTTGCACCTGGGTATGTTAGAGGCACCAGACAGTGATGACCTGTCAGGTGAGAATGACCCTGTATGTCAAGTACACCTGAATGTGTGTTTGGAGTTCCCAGCATGGCCAACCAGAGAGTTCCTCTTATGTTTGGGGAACATCTGAGCCTCTGGCCTGGCCAAAGGAGTGTGGGCCCTGAAGGGGATTGAGGCCCTTTGTTTGGAGTAAATGAAGGTTGCCAGGTTGTTAGGAGGAGGGCATTCTTCTCTTGAGCCTACTGCTACTGGATCATCCCCGTATGTGAGTTACCAATAAACTCTGTCTCTAAGTCCTTTCTTTGGCCCCTTGGACCTGGTGCCATCCCTATTGAAGTTAATAGGTGTCTGGCACAACACTGTGCCAGGTGGTTTTGGAGGAGCGTTTAGGGAAGCCAGCTGTTGCTCTGGATTGGAAGTTCATGGTGGGGGATTTTATGATTGGATGTTTTAACAAATATTCTCTAGAAGCAGAGAAAATTAGAGCCAGGCTATAGCTGTGGTTGGTAAACAAGCAGCAGTCACTCATATTAGCCAGGATTGGGGGTGAGGTGGTGTTTGGTCACGTGTGGTTTGGACGATGTTTTCTGTGTGTTCAGGCATGATTACAGAGTGGTCTTGTTTGTGTTTTGTCCCACCCTGGTCATAGAGTGGCCTTGCCTGATGTTGGTGTTCTCAGGAGTTGTTTCTGTTCAACAGGACACCCAGGCACAGCTGTGAGTGCCTGGCCAGCTCCGTGAAGGCAGGACAGCTTTACTGTTTCTCAGTCTTCCTTTTAGGTCAAGAGCAGTCAGCGACAGGCTGCAGGACGTGAATCCACGATATCCACATTTTCACCATTGGCAAGACTGTTTCAAGAATGCAGGCTCGGCTGGGCGCAGTGGCTCACGACTATAATCCCAGCACGTTGGGAGGCCCAGGCAGGTGGATCACCTGAGGTCAGAAGTTTGAGACCAGCCCGGCCAACCTGGTGAAACCCCATCTCTCTAAACAACACACACACACACACACACACACACACACACACACACACACACACACAGAGTAGTGGTGGCACACTCCTGTAGTCCCAGCTACTCAGGAGGTTGAGGCAGGAGAATCGCTTGAACCGGGGAGGCGGAGGCTGCAGTAAGCAGAGATTGCACCACTGCACTCCGGCCTGGGTGAGACAGAGCAAGACTCCTCTCAAAAAAAAAAAAAAAAAAAAAAAAAAAAAAATTCAGGCTCTAGTCAGACTAGGGTAAATCTTGTCTCTGCTGTGTCTTTTGTTACAAGACGAGCTGCTGAAGTGCCTGCTAACAGCCGTGAGCTGTGCAGTATTTAAGACTCTGCACAGGATCCACTGATCGACTATAACACAATTACCACAAACAAAATGATTATTAGTGCTGAAACAGGCCTGGAAGCCAAAGGCCGAGATTTTAAAACTCAGGTAAAGAGAACATGTTCCTGAATCCAGATAGATACTCGCAGCCCATTTAGAAGTATTTAAAACAGGCCTCGAGCCTTTGGTTTCTGTCCATGTCCTACCTCTGACAGTCCTGCCAGGATTATGATACTGGTAAGTAGGACGTGCACTGGGAACATCCTTACAGTAACTCCTAATGCTACCCCAACAATGTGGGTTCCATATTGAGGTCAATTTATCTCTTGATGTTGTGCTAACATCGTGAAGCATTTGTTGTGGTTTTTATTTGTTTTTTGTTTTTTGAGACACAGTCTCAAAAAAAAAAACAACAAAAAAAAACAAAACAGAGTCTGTCTCCCAGGCTGGAGTGCAGTGGCACGATCTTAGCTCACTGCAACCTCCACTTCCTACGTTCAAGTGATTCTCATGCCTCAGCCTCCTGAGTAGTTGGGATTACAGGCGTGAGTCCCAAGCCTGGCTGATTTTTGTATTTTAGGTAGAGATGGGGTTTTGCCATGTTGACCAGGCCGGTCTCCAACTCCTGGCCTGAAGTGATCCGCCTGCCTCGGTCTCCCAAAATGTTGGGATTACAGGCATGAGCCGCCATGCCCAGCCAATGAAGCATCTGTTAAACTCCACTTTTGTTATGGCTGTCTGATAAGTTAATGGCAAAGCATCTCAGGTTTTTCCTCTCTACTTTGTACCTTGCAGGAAACAAGGTGAGGCACAAGTGCTGGGGATGAGAATTCAAGCCTGAGCCGGAAGGCCAACTGTGCTGCCAGACACAAGCTGCAGAGGATAACCAGCTACACAGTTTGCAGGTCCAGGGCAAAATAAAACACGGGGCCTCTCGTTTGAGAATTAGGAATTTCAAGATGGCAACAGTAGAATTAAAGTAAGTGAAGGGCCCTTTTGATGTGAGGCCCGACTCAGCACTCACACTGGTGCTGACCTGGGAAAGGTACACCTGAGGCCCATGGAGCTCTACTGTCTCTGCAACATGCAGGACAAAGACAACTCTATTGTCAGTGACCTAACTCCAGAGGAATGGCATGAAGTGGAGAACATCCCAGGAAGAAAAAGAGGAGCTACAGACTGACGTAGATAACTGAAGAATGAGAATTGTAATAGCTAACAAAATTGAGAACCTAGGATCCACAGGAGAAAGGAAGACACGCAGAGTAACAAACAGGTGGCATGGGTAGGAAAAAATTAATGCAAGTGCTAGAAAAAGATAGTTCTTAACAGAGAAAGGTCTGTTCAACAGACCCTTGTTGAACACTTGTAAAGACACTGCCCAGAATGTCTTGTAGACACTGCCCAGTTTTTGTAGAAAAGTGAAGAACTCAGCAAACAGCCGTTGCCTGGGGGAAGAGATGAATTTAACATCCAGGTTCTTCGCTGCTTTTGTGGAGGCACACGAGTTCATTGATTTACATTTTGTCTAACCATTACAGCAATTCCTGTGGCCGTGAGAGGCATAAAAGCCTGACAGGATGATGGAGGCATTTGCGCAGGGATATTGTCAGTGCAATAAAGAATAATTTTAGTTCGGACGCTCATGCTCTCTCCCCTTTGCCATCATTTTGTTGAACACCAGCCATAACCCCAGTGTCAAAACTAAGCCCACCGCAAAAAGGTCTATTGCCGTGAATACAGGCGCCAGTGATGGAGTCCTGGTAGAGAAGCAACTCCGGAGTCTGCAGTTTCCTAATTCAATGTTAACAACAATGCTGTCCTCTTACTGTCTTCTCCCTCATTCCTATTTTGCGTGAAAATGTAAATAACGTAAATGCCTAAGCTCTCTCTATTCAGTCCCCAAACGCAAAGCAGATCCTGACTAATGGTAACAATAATCCGAATGGGTTTAACTGCAACATTGCAAGAAAGGCAGGCAGTACTCTTAGACTACAGGAGTGGATCTCATCATTTGATTTTCCCAACTCCGCCAGGAAATAAGAGGGGCCGTGGCTTGGGAGAGGTGTGTAGGGGTGGGCCCCCCCGGAAGTCCTGCTGCGCTGTTTAAATCTAAGGTGACCTAACGGATGGCGGGAGCGGCCGCGCTAGCCTTGGCGCAGGGCGCGGCCATTGGTGACGCACGCCGGGGAGCACGGCGCCCACGTTTCCACCATTAGCGAGTCCTCACACCCGGCGCTCGAAGTTCGGGGCTGGAGGCGTCCCGGCTTCCTCCCTCCTGGAGGCGGGCCGGCCCCGCCCCCGCGCCCCGGGTCGCTGCTGGCGGCCCCTCCCACCTCTTAGTCCTGGCCTCCCCGGGCGCAGCGCACTCCCCGCCGGCCGCAGCCTGACACGCCGCGTGGCCCCCCAGTCTCCCACGGCCGCTCCCCCCAGGCATGGCACAGGGCCTTGCCTCAATATGGCAGCAGCACGGCACAGCACGCTCGACTTCATGCTCGGCGCCAAAGGTGAGGGCTCCGCCGCCACCTGCGAGGCCATCCCTACCGCTCCCGCCGCCTGGCGGGCTGGGGCCGGGGTCGGGCGGGGCGTGCGCCGCGGGCCGAACAATGGGGGCGGCCCGCCTGGCGCCGCAGTCTACTGGGCTGCCCCGCAGCGCGCTGCGGGGCCGCGTGCACTGGCGGCCAGGCGGAGGCCGCGCTCCTGTTCCCGCGGCGCTCCGTCCCGGCCCCAGCTCGGGGCCTGGAGGGGACCGTCCCGGGTGCCCGCTGGCCGGGCCGCCCTTCCGGCCCGGGCCGTCCACCCGCGCTCCCACGCGGGTTCGCCGCCTTCGCGCTCCCGCTCGGGGAGTCCCCGGGCTGCCGGGCGCGGGCGGACCCCTCATGGGACGAGGGTTGCAGTGACTGCGGCAGAGCGAGGCGTGACCCGCGCGGCGAGCCCGGGGCTGGGGGCGTGCGCCGCGCCTGGCTGGCCGCGCGACCTTTTCCTGTTCTTGCAGGCGGGTAAATTTTCCTCTTGGGGGCGGGGGTTTCCCCTCTTAGGGAGCTGGGGCTGGGGGAAAGGTCTGCGGACGAGAGGCGCTTGCAGAATTCTCAGCCGACTGCGTAGGAGACAGATCCCCCGGAAAGGAACGGGGGGACGGGAAAAGGAAACGATTATTGAGGGTGGGGAGGGGTGAGAACTGGGCGCGGGAGTCGTTTACACCCCGAATCGAGGAGGTATCAAAAGACAGCCGGCCCGGCGCGGTGGCTCACGCCTGTTTGTAATCCCAGCACTTTGGAAGGCCGAGGCGGGCGGATCACGAGGTCAGGAGTTCCAGATCAGCCAACATGGTGAAACCCCCGTCTCTACTAAAAATACAAAAATTAATTGGGTGTGGTGGCACGCCCTTGAGTCCCAGCTACTTGGGAAGCTTAGGCAGGAGAATCGCTTGAACCTGGGAGGCGGCGGTTGCAGCGAGGCCAGATCGCGCCATTGCTCTCCAGCCTGGGGGACAGAGCAATACCCTGTCTCAAAAAAAAAAAAAAAAAAAAAAAGCCGACCAGAATAGACAGGGCTGGTAAAGTTGGAACTGTGTGTGTGCAGGAAATTTGAAGGGAGGGATACTTAGCAGGCTTCTTTTCTCGGGGTGCCCCTGTGGTGGGGCACGGGCCTCTAAGGAAGAATAGAACTGCCCTTTCTTTTTCTGGCGGCTTTTAAACCTGTGACTGCCGCAGACTTGAATCTGCACTTTCCATAGGTCCCACTTGGAGTGGCTGGCTCACTTTGCTTTTCCCACTGTTTTCCTCGAATGAGATGGAGCAGCCCTTGCTCTTACCATTTTTAACACTGACTCTTTCTTTCTCTCAGTCTTTCTTTCCTTCTTTCCTCCCTTCCTGCTTTCTTTTCTTTTTTCTTTCTTTTCCACGGAGTTTTGCTCTTGTTGCCCAGGCTGGAGTACAATGGCGCGATCTCACGCCAACCCTCCCCGCGCCCCCGCCCCCCATTTCAAGCGATTCTTCTGCTTCAGCCTCCCGAGTAGCTAGGATAGCTAGGATTACAAGCACCTGCCCTTACGCCTGACTAATTTTTATATTTTTAGTAGAGACGGGGTTTCACCATTTTGGTCAGGCTTGTCTTGAACTCCTGACCTCGTGATCCACCCGCCTCGGCCTCCGAAAGTGTTGGGATTTGGGATTACAGGCGTGAGCCACCGCCCCTGGCCGACTTTTTCTTTCTTTCTGAATTTTTGAGTACTTACTTTGCATTTTCTCTCCCAAGTTTAAAGTATCTCTGAAGGCACAAGATTTCGTAAAGATTTTAGTAAAGATTTGGAGCAATATCTGGGTTTGACTTTAGCTTCTTCCTGATTGACTCTGCGTGTGACCTTGGGTTTATGTTAACCTTTCTGAACCTTCCCTGTCCATTAAAAAGAAAAAAAAAAACAACTGTACACCTCTTACGGCTTTTACTCTTACGGGGGGTAGCTGTGGAGCACACTGTAGGGTTGTTAAACAGTGTCAGTGTATTTGAGTGGTCTGAAGTGACTTGGAGAAAACAAAGCATGTTAATTTTAGTTCCCACATTTCCTAGGTGAGGATGGAGGGCAGGGAGACTGCTAGAGATGAAATGATGTTTGAGGGGTGGAGCTGAAAAGCCAAGGTTTCATTGAGTAATTACCCAGCTCTAGGGCTGAATGGTTAATGAGAGTTCTAGCATACTGAATTTAGAAGTGAGGAGAAATAGCGTATTAGGGTCATCCAGCTAGTAAGGGTGAGCCTGGGAAGTGTCCCTGGTGTAAGTACCTTGTGAACACTCACCTGTATTTTTCATCCATAGGTTTTCTTTTCTTAACTCTTTTTTTTTATTATTTTTTTGAGACAGTCTCGCTCTGTCTCTCAGGGTGGAGTCCAGTGGCACAGTCTCGGCTCACTGCCACCTCCACCTCCGGAGTTCAAGCAATTCTCATGCCTCAGCCTCCCAAGTAGCCGGGATTACAGGCTCGGCCCACCACGCCTAGCTAATTTGTGTGTGTGTATATATATATATATTTTTTGTTTTGTTTTGTTTTTAGTAGAGACGGGGTTTCACCATGTTGGACAGGCTGGCCTCAAACTACTGACCTCAAGTGATCGGCCTGCCTCACCCTCCCAAAGGGCTGGGATTACAAGCGTGAACCACCGTACCCGGCCTGTCCATGGGTTTTCTTCTGTTTTTTGTTTGTTTGTTTGTTTTAAGAGACAGAGTTTTACCATGTTGGCCAGGCTGGTCTCGAACTCCTGACCTCAGGTGATCTACCCATCTTGGCCTCCCAAAGTGCTGAGATTACACGTGTGAGCCATTGCACCTGGCCTCTTCAAGGTTTTAAGGAGGGTGATCTCAGCATGGAGCCCAAAGATTTTGGCACTTCCCTTTGTCCTTAAACCTCCTTGGCCAAATTTAGATTAGCCTTTTGAAGTGCTGGTTCACAATGGGATGTTTTTGTCGTTTTGTTAAAGTGGGGAAAGACTTCATGAGAAAAAGCAAGAGAATTTTAACACTTTGGGCTGACACTGTCCAGGAGAACCATGGATGCTCAGTGTGGGAGGCAGGAGGAGAAACTGGTGTTTTCTAAGTTAGAAAGGTGTAAAAGTGGCATCTTAACAATTTAGTTGTGCAAAGAGGAAGTAAAAAGATTGACCATAAAGAGATAGGTGTATAGAGCAGAATAGAATGTTCTTAAGACGGAAAACAAGCTGTTAATATTTTAATTTCCAGTGTATTCTTAAAGATGAGAAAGCTTTGATGGCAAGGTGAACATTCCAGAAAGAAATACTATGTGGCGGGGGTGATGTGTGTATGTATGCATCTGTCAGACCTTGAGTCATTACAAGTATTCTGGGCGTAAGAACTCCGATTCGTTTTGTATTCTCTTCCATCACTTTAGTTGGGGTGAAGCATATTGAAGCATATTGCCCTTACTGTCAGTATCTACATTTGAAAAATAAAGAGATCATGACTAGATTGGGATCCAAGTTCTTTAGTTTTTAGTAAGGGGCACTTGGTGAAAAATCCACTTGTGAGGTCTCCAAAAACATTTAATTGATGAGTCAAAAGGTATTACTCTTGGCATGTGAATATTGGATGTAACTCAAGGGTGAGTCAAATGCCTGTGGAGCCTGGATTCATGTTCTTCTTTTCCCCCTTTGTCAGTAATCCTTCCTAATGTTCCAGTTCCATGATGTGATTTTAGTGGAATTAAACTTGAACCACTTAGTTATTATGTTGTTACTGCGTTGGGGAGCACAGCAGCCACCAGACCACCAAGAGCAACTGTAGGTCGGGCTTGGTGGTGCTGGTTTAGTGCTCTGGCTGATGAGATGTAATCCAGGACATTTTTATTTTGGCTTTTAAAAAAACAGCTCATCTGTGGTCATCTTGTAAGTGAAGTATTGGACTCTAAGGATTCTTGAGCCCAGAAAACATTTTGTGACTTATCCTGAGGCTAACAGGAATAAACTTGTCCCATGTTTGGATAGTTTAGGCATCTCTGAGCTGGTAGAGGAAACGTGGTCTGTTCCTAGCCCTATGTGCTAGGCAGGATGCTTGGGTATCCAGAGGGTGAGTGAGAGGCCAGGCGCAATACCTCATGCCTGTAATCCCAGCACTCTGGGAGACTGAGATGGCCAAAGTGCTTGAGCCGAAGAGTTCAAGACCAGCCTGAACAACATGGGGAAAACCCATCTCTACAAAAAAAAAAAAAATTGACAGGTGTGGTGGGTTTATGCACCTGTAGTCCCAGCTAGTTGGGAGGCTGAGGCGGGAGGATCCCCTGAGCCCAGGAAGTCGAGACTGCAGTGAGCCATGATTGCACCACTGCACTCCAGCCTGGACAATGGCGTGAAACCCTGTTTCAAAAACAAAACAGAAAAAGGGCCAGGTGTGGTGGCTCATGCCTGTAATCCCAGCACTTTGGGAGGCCGAGGTGGGTGGATCACCTGAGGTCAGGAGTTTGAGACCAGCCTGGCCAGGATGGTGAAACCCCATCTCTACTAAAAATACAAAAATCAGCCAGGCGTGGTGGCACACGCCTGTAGTCCCAGCTACTCTGGAGGCTGAGGCAAGAGAATCTCTTAAACCTGGGAGGCAGAGGTTGCAGTGAGCCTGGGCGACAGAGAGACTCTTGTGTCCACAAAAAAAACAAAAAACGAAAGAAACAGTGGTGAGTGACGTGCTATAGCCTCTCCTTGCCATGTTGGAGTGGAAGGTCTCTAGCAGGCCAGTCAGCCCTGAAAAGGTCTAGCAAACCTATCCTCTGGGCTGGGCATATCTTTTGAAGGCAGACTTCCAGGGTGTGTATCCTGGAGATACTTCTGGTACATGGTAGATGTTTGGTACATGCTGATTAAATAGACCAAATTTATGTTAGATTAAAGGTGGAATGCTGGTTCCCATCCAATATGGGAAAGTGAGACACTCATTTTTACCCTGTAGAATTATGAGGATGGTCCTGAATTCAGAAACATGGCAGATGCTGTTAGATCTGTCATTTGGACGATTGCTATATGATTTGTGTAGGGAAACAAATGTGTCACTCAAATTCACAAATTTTATAACAAATCTTGTTTAACAAATTGAAAACAAAAGACCACTTTGGAATTCTGGGCTTAGCAGAGAAGGTTTGGGTTAGGGGATTCTATTGTGCCTTTGACCCTCATCAGGGAAGCCTGTGGAGTAAGAGTAAGACTTTTAAATGCATAAAATAACCCAATTAAAAATACCATCTTCAAAATACAAAACCCCTAAATGTGTGGTATGGTAACATGTGCTACTTCTCCCCCTCCCCTCCCAGTCCGAGTTTTGCTCTTTCACCCAGAGCTGGAGTGCAGTGGTGGGATCTCAGCTCACTGCAACCTTTGCCTCCCGAGTTCAGGCATTTCTCCTGCCTCAACCTCTTGAGTAACTGGGATGACAGGCGCACGCCACCATGCCCAGCTAATTTTTGTATTTTTAGTAGAGACGGGGTTTCACCATGTTGGCCAGGCTGGTCTCGAACTCCTATCCTCAGGTGATCTGTCTGCTTCAGCCTCGCAAAGCGCTGGGATTACAGGCGTGGGCCACCGTGCCCAGCCCATGTGCTTTTTTATTAACACATCAAATAACAAGATGTAGCAGCAAGGCTAATAACTTCGATAATCTCAAAGTAGAGCTGAGAAAAATTGATATTTAACAAATCGTTAGGGAAGGAGAAAAAGCTGAATTTTTTGTGACAGTGACTAGGTATAGTTGACAATATGTGATTTTCGGCCTCGAAGCATAAGTGAAGAAAGTGTGAAATTTCAATTACAGAAAATAAGTCTGTGTATATTTTTCCATTCAAGTTCACAGGCCCCCCTCCTTGGACCCCAGGTTCAGACCCCCAAGCTGGGGAGGGCGAGGCCTGAGACTACAGGTTCTGTACATTGTCTCTTCCTTTTAGAGGGTGTAGGTTTCCACCCAAGGGCAATGCTGGAGGCACATTCCCTAGTTTCTATTCAAAAACAAAAGCAGCTCTTTGAAATCCTTGAAAACAGAAAAGTAGTATTTAGCAGTTGCCACAGGGACTACTGTTGCCCGGAGTGCTTTGTGCATTATTTTAAATAAATCCTCGCAATAACCCTACTAGGTCTTGTTATCCCCATGTTAAAGATAAATAAATAGACACAATAGAAGTTTTTTAGTTTTTGAGTGACAGAATTCAAAGCCAAGTCTATTTGACTAGAAGGCTGGTTCTGCTTCCACAGTTCTGAAGCCTCTTAGTTTAAGGCGGTGATTCTCATTGTGTATGGGTGCTTCCCTCCGTGGGTGACGTCTCACATTTTCTGGAGACATTTTTGGTTGTCACAACTGGGGAGATGCTACTAGCATCTAGTACAGCCTGCATTGACAGCCCAAAATGTCCACAGTGCCCAGAGAAACCCTGGTTTAAATTCAAACTAGACCATTTCAGTAATTTGGATGACAGATCATCAGCAAAATTTCCTTGGTCCTTTTTGGAAGTGTCAGTTAGGCACACAAATTGTTAGGCAGGGAAGGTGGATGGGTCCTATCTTTCTCTAAGTTTGGCAGCAGGGTCTGTTAGGAGTTTGGTCATTGCTTCCTACTCTACTGAGCGTGTGGTTTGAGGTGACCTTCCCTCCATGATTTCCTGAACCATCGCCCTTTTTAACCAGCTCCCCACGCTCCCCCTGTATTTTGAGCTGCCTTCTGGTGGAAGTATGTCTTCTTTGTGTGTTTTAAATAGCTATAACTGCCTAAATAATACAACCTAAACAATGTAGTTCAGATTGCTTCTAGCTTTCTCAAGAGTAGAGAAAGCTCCTTCCTCCCCCTCCTTCAGCATTATTATCCTGTCCCACTACACTTTAATCCCCCATTGTGATAACACCGGCCGCAGACACTGTTGCTTTAACAATGAAGCCTTTGGGGCTGATGACTGGGAGGGGAATGCTTGCTTGGGCCCCACTCTACGGGGACTGAATCACAGTTGGTGGAGGGGGGTGAGTTCCTGGATTTTGCATTTTTAATCATCTCCCTCACAGTAATTCTGTTGCTGATTAAAGTATGAGAACTCTTCTAGTAGGTTCCTTATTTAAAACAACAACAAAAATTTGTCAGAAACCTTTGACACACCTATGTCAGCCCAACCAGTCAGCCTAGTCTCTCATTAAATCCTGTGGCTTCTGCCTGCCAATATTCTCAAATTTGTTGCTCACCACCTGTTCTTTACTTTAGTTTCCTGGCTACAATCTCCCCATTTGTCTCCATTTGGGGTTAGGCTTGATCATTAGGAACTCAACGGGATCCCTGTCCCCTTTTCCATTTAAAAACCCTTCCGTGGGTCCCTCTTACCCCATGGATAAAGTCTAAACTCTGTATCAACACACCGTCAATTTCTACCTGGTTTTTCCTCTTCCTCCAACATACTCCATGTGCTTCCCAGTAGCCAGGAAGCACCTGGACTCAGAATTTGACAGCTTTGGGGAAGACTTTTTTGTATGCTTTATGTAGGTATTCTCATGCGTTAATTGTGTTTGAAAATATTTTATGGACTGCTTCCGGGAGATTGCTTGTTGGCCTTGCCTTCCTTTGGCATGCTCTTTTGCTTTGTGTGGTTTTTTTTTTTAATGCTCTTTTCCCAACTCTGCAAAAGATTCTTAATTGCATTGATTATGCTCCATATGACTCCAGGCTGAATAACCTCATGTTGCTTGGAAGTAGTATTGTGGCTTGCCATTAAAAAAATTGAGTAAACCATAATGATTCTTTTTAGATTGTAGTTTCCAAGTCATACCGATTTCCTTAAACCGATAGAGGCAGCATCTGGTAAGATTTTAGTTTCTGCTTTGTATCTATAATCCTCATCTAGTTCTCATTGGGTAGTTCACTATTGTTTAAAATGCTTTGGAAGGGATGACAGCTGTTTAAGAAATTGACTCCATAATCAAAGCACCAGGAGCGACCCCCATCCTGGCTAACAAGAGAGGGGTACTTTTTCAAGTAATCTGAAGCCCTGCATGAGACTTTCTAATTTAATAACCGGTAGTCAATTTGTCTTTTTTTTTTTTTTTTTTTGAGAAAGTCACTTTTGTGTTTGCAGTGGAGTTACGAATCTTCTCATCCCTTTAGTATATTATTTACTCCGTTGTATTTGAATTGGCAGTTTCAGTCCTTAGCTACAATCTCAGGAGATAAGGGTTAAAATGCTGTGTTCTCCAATAGCTTTAAAAAGTTAGAGCTTTTGATTTTGGACATGGTACCTGGAAGATTTTGGAATCACGGGCTTTATAATTTTTTTTTTTTTTTGAGACAGAGTCTCAGTACTGTCACTTGGGCTGAAGTGCAGTGGTGCAATCTTGGCCCACTGCAACCTCTGCTGCCCAGGTTCAAGAGAGTCTCCTACCTCAGCCTGGGTTCAAGCGATTCTCCTGACTCAGCCTCTGGAGTAGCTGGGATTATAGGCGCACGCCACTGCACCTGCCTAAGTTTTTGTATTTTCACTGTGTTGGCCAGGCTGTCCTTGAACTCCTGACCTCGTGATCCACCCGCCTCTGCCTCCCAAAGTGTTGAGATTACAGGCCTGAGCCACCCTGCCCGGCCCAGGCTTTACAGTTTTAATTTCAATCACCATGGTTATGCTAATCTTTCACAGATAAGCATTAGTTATAAAGTTATTGGTATCTGTTTAAAAACGTCAATAAAGTTAGTACTGAGTTTAGTTTTTGGAGTCTCTGCATATCTGGTGTTTGAATTCACTATTTCACTGCAGTTGTAACCTAAGCCTGCTGGTGTGTGCCGTGACTCCGACCACCATTTCGTAGTAGTTAATTATAGACTCAGTTCTTTTGAAAAGTCAGGAAAACTCCTCAATTGAATCTGCAAACCAAGTATGTAAACCATGCACAAATGCTGTTTACAACCCTTACAGCTAGGCACTTTTCCAGACCCCAGGAAAAACAGCCCTGCGGCCCTGAGGTGTGGTGGGCCTGGATTTCATTAAATTGACACTGTCATCTGTGTTCCGGAAGGAGCTACCAAGCTAGCTAGTGGTGATACTGGTGATAAATGTGTTTACGTGCTAAGCCGCAAACTCAAAAGGAGCTGGTAAGAGCCAATAGCATGTTCTAGATTCCTGAACTGACTTGACTCTGGGTATTTTACACACACCTTAATTTTCCCCCTCTCCATGAAGGTGATAATGATACCAAAATCCCACACACTGTGTCGTTGGGTGGAGTGTCTAATAAAGTGTTTGGAAGAGTGTCAAATGATACATAAAATACCTAACACTAATTGCAATACTTAGGACCCAGTACTTTGAAATTGTGCCAGTGGATAAAGATGCTCAGTTATAAAGAGGTGTGAATTTAACTTACTTGAAGGGTAATGAAAGACTCTGCTGGCAAGAGAAGAGGCAGAAAATAATGGGTTGGCCTGTGTTTTGAAGGCTGGTCTACTTTATTTGAAGGGCCTCCTCCCTAAGTTATTAAAGCAGAATTTTAAAAGGACACTTTGATGTAAGGTATCAATTACTTGTGTTGCATGACTCCATTTTTTTTTTCCTCGAATGAAAATTTCTCCAGCGAGAATCCTGAGCAATTCCTAGGACATTGCTATATTTAGATACTGAATTCTCCCTTCTGGAAGGACTGTAGATGACAGTGTTCAAACAAGACAGATGTGCCTGTGGGCATTCCAGATTCCTTTGCTATCCTTAGAGTGTAGAGGTGAATATAGAATGTTTCTCAATCCTTTTCCTTAGAATACAGGTTGAGCATCCCTGATCAAAATGCTCCAAAATCTGAAACTTTGAGCACTGACATAACACTTGAAAAAATGCTAATTTGGGATTTTCAGATTAGGGACTTTCAGTCAGTGAGTACCAGGCAGACATTCCAAAAAAAAAAAAAATCCAAAACACTTTTGGTCCCAAGCATTTTGAGTAAAAGATATTCAACCTGTATTTTCAGGGCCGGTGCCTTGGATCATGCTTTGGAAAACAGTAGTGACATAGTTTTTTGTTTTTGTTTTTCAAAGATGGGGTCTTGCTGTGTTGCCCAGGCTGATTTCGAGCTCCTGGACTCAAGGGATCCTCCAGCCTCAGACTCCTGAGTCACTGGTGTGACGTTGAATCTTTTAGCTGTATAATGCTGTAGCTAGTGGCCCAGTTGTTTGTGGGGTTTTGAGGAAGATGGTCATGGATTTGTCTGTCCAAGTGTTTGTTCCTACTTGGGGGTTTGTCTAATTTGGAGCTGGTGACTTGGTGTTGAGAGAGAGGAGAGAGCTTACTATTTGGTATGAGATGCAAGAATATGACAGGACTTTTAAAAAATTTATTTAACTTCTGGGATACATGGGCAAAATGGCAGGTTCGTTACATAAGGTATACGTGTGCCATGGTAGTTTGCTGCACATATGAACTGGTCATCCAGGTTTTAAGCCCTGCATAAATTTGTCCTAATGGTATCCCTCCCCTTGCCCTCCACCCTCTGCAAGGCCCCGGTGTGTGATATTCTCCCTGTGTCCATGTGTTCTTATTGTTCGACTCCCACTTATGAGTGAGAACATGTGCTGTTTGGTTTTCTGTTCTTGTGTTAGTTTGCTGAGAATGATGGCTTCCAGCTTCATCCATGTCCCTGCAAAGGACATGAATGCATCCGTTTTTATGGCTGCATAGTATTCCATAGTGTATATGTGCCACATTTTCTTTATCCAGTCTGTCACTGATGAGCATTTGGGTTAGTTGCAAGTCTTTGGTATTGTAAATAGTGCTGCAGTAAATATACGTGTGTGTGTGTGTGTGTGTGTGTGTGTGTGTGTGTCTTTATAGTAGAATGATTTATAATCCTTTAGGTATATACTCATTAATGGGATTGCTGGGTCAAATGGTATTTCTGGTCTAGATCCTTGAGGAATTGCCACAGTGGCTTCCACAATGGTTGGGCTAATTTACACTTCTGCCAATGGTGTAAAAGCATTCCTATTTTCTCCACATCCTCTCCAGCATCTGTTGTTTCCTGACTTTTTAATAATCACCATTCTAACTGGCATGAGATGGTATCTCATTGTGGTTTTGATTTGCATTTCTCTAATGACCAGTGATGATGAACTTTTTTTCCATATGTTTTTTGGCCACATAAATGTCTTCTTTTGAGAAATATCTGTTCATATCCTTCACCTAGTTTTTGATGTTTTTTTTTTCTTGTAAATTTGTTTAAGTTCTTTTTTTTTTTTTTTTTTTTTTTTGAGACAGAGTCTCACTCTGTTGCCAGGCTGCAGTGCAGTGGCACAATCTCAGCTCACTGCAACCTCTGCCTCCCGGGTTCAAGCAATTCTCCTGCCTCAGCCTCCCAAGTAGCTGGGACTACAGGCGCACGCCACCATACCCAGCTAATTTTTGTATTTTTAGTTGAGACGGGGATTCACCATGTTGGCCAGGATGGTCTCAATCTCTTGACCTCATGATCCACCCGCCTCGACCTCCCAAAGTGTTGGGCTTACAGGCTTGAGGCACCGCGCCCGGCCTGTTTAAGTTCTTTATAGATTCTGGATATTAGACTTTTGTCAGATGGGTAGATTGCAAAAATTTTCTCCCATTCTGTAGGTTGCCTGTTCACTCTGATGATAGTTTCTTTCGATGTGCAGAAGCTCTTTAGTTTAATTAGATCCCATTTGTAGATTTTGCCTTTTGTTGCAATTGCTTTTGGTGTTTTTGACATGAAGTCTTTGCCCATGCCTAAGTCCTGAATGGTGTTGCCTAGGTTTTCTTCTAGGGTTTTTATGGTTTTGGGTTTTACATTTAAGTCTTTAATTCATCTTGAGTTAATTTTTGTATAAGGTGTAAGGAAGGGGTCCAGTTTCTGTTTTCTGCATATGGGTAGCCGGTTTTCCCAGTACCATTTATTAAATAGGGAATCCTCTCCCGATTGCTTGTTTTTGTCAGGTTTGGGACTTTTTTTTTTTTAAAGCAGTTTGTGACTGTTAAATTTTTAATGGAGTTCCTATAATTTATTTCTTTGAACAAAGGGTCTGGCTTTGCTTCTGAAGGCTGTAGGAACTGTTCACGTAGTGGTTTGTGGATTTGTCTTTTTACATCATTTGCTCATTTTACACTATGGGGTTAGGGAGATATAAAGAAAAGGGGAATACAACCCTGATACTATTGCAAGTAGATTACCATTTTGATGTATGCTACAGATGGCTTGCTTATTCTTGTTGCATATATAACAATGTTGTTAGTAAAAGCACTGGATTTTGGAGCCCAACTGCTGCAGTTTGAATCCTGGCTCCACCACTTATTAGTGGTGTGTGACCTTGGGCAAGTTGTTAGTGTGTGTGCCTTACTACGCTGGCTCTACTTTGGTTACCCTTGAATAGCAGCTATGAGAACAGACATCCTTGTCTTGTTTGGACCTCAGGGGGAAAGCAGTCTTCTACCATTTTGAGAACTGTGCTAGCTGAAGGGTTTTTGTAGTTACCCTTCATCAAGTTGAGAAAGCTCTCCTCTATTCCTAGTTTTGTGTGTTTATCTTGAATGAGTGTTGGATTTTGTCAGGTTCTTTTTTGCATCAATTAATATAAAATGTGTTATTTTTCTTTAGCCTATTAATATGGTGGATCATATTGATTATGATTTTTTTGAATGCAGAACTAGCCTTATATACCTGGAATAAATCTCACTTGGTGATGGCATATAATTTTTCTATATTGCTGAATCCTATTTGCTGATGATTTTGTTCAGGATTTTTGTATCTATACTCATAAGGGATATTGGTCCATAGATTTTTTTTTTTTTTGGACTGTCTTGGTCTGGTTTTGGTATTAGGATAATACCGGCTTCATAAAATAGGGAAGCTTTCCCCTTCTGGAAGAGATAGTGTAGAATTGGTGTGAATTCTTCTTTAAGTGTTTAATAGAACTCTCCCAGTGAAACCATCTGGGTCTCAAGATCTGTTTCTGGGGTGTTTTTTTTTTTTTTTTTTTGAGAGAGGGTCTTGCTGTGTCACCCAGGCTGGAGTGCAGTGGTGCTATCTCAGCTCACTGCATTCTTGACCTCCAGGGCTCAAGCAGTTTTCCTGCCTCAGCTTCCCAACCCCACCCCCCAGGTAGCTGGGACTATAGGTGTGCACCATCATGCCTGGCTAATTTCTGTAATTTTTGTAGAGTCAGGGTTTCCTCCTGTTGCCCATGCTGGTCTCAAACTCCTGACGTCAAGCAGTCCTCGCGCCCTGGCCTCCCAAAGTGCTAGGATTACAGGCATGCGTCACCACGCTTGGCCTCTTTCTGGAGTTTTTAAGCTACAGATTTAGTTTCTTTAGTAGTTATAGTATTATTCAGGTTATTTGATACTGGGTGAGTTGTGGTAGTTTTTATTTTTAGAGAAATTGCCTCATTTCCTTCTTAAGTTGCCACATTTATGTGTGTAGAGTTGCAGTATTTCCTTATCCTATTGGTGCTTGCAGGGTATCGGTAGTGCGGTCTCCTGTTATTCCTGATACTGGCAAACTTTGTCTTTTTCCTGAGTCTTGCTAGAGTTCACCTTAATAATCTTTTCAAAGATAGTTTTTTGCTTCATTTTTTTCTCCTGTAGTTTTTGTTATCAGTTTTATTGAGCTTTTTGCTGTTATCCTTTCCTTCTGCTTGCTTTGGGCTTTTCTCGTTTTCTAGGTTCTTGAATGGATTAGGAATTTGAGATTGAAAAGTGGAAACTGGTACTCTTAAGTATTCTCATTCTCTATTACATGGTTTCTGTTAATCCTAGTTGTTAATGTTACTCCACATATTCCTTAAAAAGCAAGAGCCTTAGTTATGTTGGTTGTTAGCTGTTCTTTTTTCAACACTTAATAGATTGCTAATTTGAACGTAGGAAATAGTCCTCAGATGATTCTAGTTTCAAATGCTAAGAATGAGGCCGGCCTGGTGGCTCATGCCTATAATTCCAGCACTTTGGGAGGCCGAGGTGGGTGGATCACGAGGTCAAGAGTTCGAGACCATCCTGGTCAACATGTTGAAACCCTGTCTCTACTAAAAATACAAAAATTAGCTGGGCACGGTGGCGCGCGCCTGTAGTCCCAGCTACTCGGAGAGGCTGAGGCAGGAGAATTGCTTGAACCCAGGATGCGGAGGTTGCAGTGAGCTGAGATCGCGCCATTGCACTCCAGTCTGGGTAACAAGAGTGAAACTCCGTCTAAAAAAAAAAAAAAAATGCTAAGAATATTACTTCTGGGAATTCAGGCAGTAGAATTAACAGCCAAGTGTCCTTGTTAGAAATTTAGAGCTGGAAAAGACCTTAGACCAGGAGGCAGCAAACTGAAGCGCTTGGACCAGATTCTGCTCATCTGGCCTGTTTTTGTGTGAACCTCCAGCTAAGAATTATCTTTATATCTTAAAAGGGTTATAAAGCACACGGACAGAAGAAAATGTGACAGAAACCTGATTTAGCCCGTACGCTTTACCATGTGGCCCTTTACAGAAAAAGCTTCCCCGCCCCTGCCTGTAGATATCTAGGTGTAATGATGCTGGTTGCCTGTTTCAGAGCCATCTGGAAAAATTGCGAAGTACAGATTTCCTAACCCCCCATATGGCTGCCTTCTCAACTGGAATATATCATAGCGCATGGCCCTCTCCATGTTTGGGTGGTTTTGACTTGTGTCTTGTGTCTTTCATCTTTATTCTCCAGTGGCACTTACTTTTCTATCTTCCTAGGTGCTGAGTTGAATGTGGACTTGGCTAATAGTGCTCTGGTAAAGCCACAGGAAGGGAAGGCAGAGGGACCTCCCCCAGGGACATGTGTATCAAGGACAGCTTTAATATAAATGTGATTTAAAAAAAATTTTTTTTTGACATCACACAATTCCCAAAGTCCAAACTGTTTCATCTTTGGAAATGCTATTTCATTGTTGATTCACAGCCTGGCATAGATGCTCAAACAACTCTTGAATTATTCTTTTTTTATTTTTATTTTTAAAGAGTCTTGCTCTGTTGCCCAGGCTGGAGTGCAGTGGCGCAATCTTGGCTCACTGCAACCTCTGCCTCCTGAGTTCAAGGGATTCTCCTGCCTCAGCCTCCCCAGTAGCTGGGATTACAGGCACCTGCCACCACACTCGGCTAATTTTTGTATTTTAGTAGAGATGAGTTTCACCATGTGGGCCAGGCTGGTCTCGAACTCCTGACCTCAAATGGCCCAACTGCTTTGGCCTACCAAAGTGCTGGGACTACAGGTGTTAGCCACTGTGCCTGGCCTTAGAGTATTTTTAAACACACAAATGGTATGACCTGTAACGGATTCTGCCCAACTAAAGTTACTGAGAAGAAAGCTGGATGTTCATGATATTGATGAAGTGCTCAAAAAGCGTATTTCATCCTTTCCAGACAATAAAAGTGGCAATCCCGTGGTTCCTCTTTGGCGAAGAAATCTTGTTCCCCTTCTGGACGGAGCTAAAGGAAACCATTGTCATTTGACTGGGTCCGTCTCCACACCTCACATGCCAATTTTGAACTAAAAGTAAGGGCTGGTCACTTTACCTGGTCCAGATGCATTTCTAAGTCATTTCCTGTTCCCTAACCTCAAACACTGCAAGTCCCCTCTCAAAACCTTCTTCTTGTTACTTCTCTAACTTCTCCTTTCTGTTGAGTTGTAGCATGACCCCTAGCCCCTGCTTTTCTGTGGATTCTGATCTCTTTTCCTAATCCTCTGCCTTGGTTCTCTTCCACAGCTCTGGGCCAGAGTTTTTTCCTTCCTCTTCGCAAAAAACATGGTCCTTAAGCTGACGGGGCCCACTGAAGGGCATTGTAGGACGCTGTATGTTGCTTGCATGATTCCTTCCAGGAGAGGTAAAGTGGCCTGGTTATTCAGTGTCTCATAGCCACAAACTAATAGATAATATTCCTCCCAGATGAAAGGCAGGCTTTAGTATACTGTCTCTTGTCTGTGCCTTATTTTCTAAGTCTTGGCTAGACTCCCATCTGGGTTAAATCAGAAGGGTGAGGATGGGTGAGTTTGAATCACTCCCCATTGCCACGGTCTGTGGGAAATGCTCTCCCTTGCAGTGGGAATGACAAGGCAGGGCAGTGAAATAATTAGTGACACATTTAAGTTATGCTGTAACTTAGTGCACTGAGTTTTAAGAAATAGTCATTGTGGCTGGTACTCTGTAAACATGCCCATGTGGCTTTCCTTAATGCATGTTTGCATGAAAAGAGCTTGGGTGTCATTTCTGTGTTGGTGTGTTTTCCTTCTGTAGTTAATTTTTCTTGTCTGGTTACTCTTCTCTGTGATTGTCAGAAACCATGCTATAAAAATTAAAGTCCTCTAAATTTTTCATTTTCATGCCATTGTCCCTGTCTGCCCTGTTGGTATTTTTTTTTTTTTTTTTTTTGAGACATGGTCTTGCCCTGGCACCCAGGCACTGCAGTGGCGAGATCTCAGCTCACTGCAACCTCTGCCTCCTGGGCTCAAGCTATTCTCCTGCCTCAGCCTCCCAAGTAGCTGGGACTACAGGCACGTGCCACTGCACCTGGCTAATTTTTTGTATTTTTAGTAGAGACGGATTTTCACCATGTTGCCCAGGCTGGTCTCCAGTGATCCTCCAGCCTCAGCCTCCCAAAGTGCTGGGAGTACAGGCGTGAACCAACACGCCTGGCTTCTTTCTGTATTTTGCAGCCATACCTCATACAGAGGCCTGAGACTGTCTGCAGGCACTTGAGTGTTAGGAGAGCAGTGTGGGAGCTGGGCACCAGCCACCTCACTGTGCAGTGACAGTGCCTACACACAGCAGCCACTCAGCCACGTGGTAGTCTATGATGGGTGGGAACAGGTAAAGAAGACCACTCCTTGCAGCCCCTTTACCTGATGTGTGTTGCATCTGAGCCTGTGCCTGGTGGTCAGCTTGTGGTGGAGGAGGGGAGAGAAACCAACTACTTCTTTCTACATACAAATGTATGTATTAGTTTTCTACTGCTGCACAATAAATTGCCACAAATTTAGTCACTTAACAAATAATCTCACAGTTTATATGGATTAATAATCTGAAAATGGCTCAGCTGGGTCCACTTCTAAGGATATCAAAAGGATGTACTTTTGGCAAAAGCTGGGCTGTGTTTTCATCTGGAAGCTCTGCTGGGGAAGAATCTTTTTCCACGTTCATTCAGATTATTAGCAGAATCCACTTTCTTGCAGCTGAAAGACTGAAGAAACCAAATTCTTACTGACTCTTGGTTGTAGGCTTTTCTCAGGTCCTAGAGAACTCCCCACAGCCCTTAGCCATCTGGTCCTCCACCTGGCAGTTCACAGTATCACTGTTTGCTTTTTCAAGGCAAGAGAAAAATCTCTCACTCCACTGTGCTGAACAGAGTCTATCGTATCATAACCACGGGGTGAAATCTCATCACCTTTGCCATACTCTATTGATTAGAAGGAAGTCAAGAGTCCTACCCACACTCAAGGGGAGGAGATTATTCAAGGAGCAGACTCATTGGGACTCACCTTAGGTATGTATGCCTTAGTGAGTGATTGCATATGAGCCCAAACAGAGAAGCGATATGGTACAATTAAATGTCATCTCTATAAGAGATCAAGAATATATGATTTTTTTAGAAAAAAAATTGAATATAGGCCAGGTTTTTCATATCACTGCCACCCTAGATGTTTCCCAAGAAGACACAAAAAATCTGGTTGTATATAAGGTATAATATACCTGTTTGCAGAAGCACCTGGTAAGCACTGACAACCTCAAAATATATCCATTTTTGTCCTATAGTTTGTTTTTGTTTTTGTTTTTTGTGAGAGAGTCTTGCTGCATTGCCTGGGCAGTGCAGTGGCACAATCTTGGCTCACTGCAACTTCTACCTCCTGGGTTCAAGTGATTCTCCTGCCTTAGCCTCCTGGAGTAGCTGCGATTACAGGTGCTCACCACCATGCCCGACTAATTGTTTTTTTTTTTGTATTTTTAGTAGAGATGGGGTTTCACTATATATTGGCCAGGCTGGTCCCGAGCTCCTGAGCTCAAGTGATCCACCTGCCTTGGCCTCCCAAAGGGATGGGGTTACAGGCATGAGCCACCACACCTGGCCCTTATACTCTTTAAAAAAAAAAAAATTAAAAATTTTTATTTCAGTAATTTTTGGAGTACAGGTGGTTTTTGGTTACATGGATAATAAGTTCTTTAGTGATGATTTCTGACATTTTGGTGCACCTGTCACCTGAGCAGTCTACACTGTACCCAATATGTAGTCTTTTATCGCACACCCCCTTTCCACCCTTCCCCTGTAGCTCCCAAAGTCCATTTTTTCATTCTTATGTTCTTTGCGTCCTCATAGCTTAGCACCCATTTATAAGTTGAGGACGTATGATACATGGTTTTCCATTCTTGAGTAACTTCACTTAGAATAATGGCCTGCAGCTCCATCCAAGTTGCTGCAAAATACATTTTCATTTCTTTTTATGGCTGAGTGGTATTCCATGATATATCTTGTATTTAATTTTTATTTATTTTTTATTTTTTTGAGACGGAGGCTTGCTCTGTTGCCCAGGCGGGAGTGCAGTGGTGTGATGTCCACTCACTGCCTGCTGTGTTCAGGCAATTCTCCTGCCTCAACCTCCCAAGTAGCTGGGATTATAGATATGTGCCACCATGTCCAGGTAATTTTTGTATTTTTAGTACAGATGCAGTTTCGCCATGTTGGCCATGCTGGTCTTGAACTCCTCACCTCAAGTGATCCACCCACCTCGGCCTCCCAAAGTGCTGGGATTATAGGCATGAGCCACCAGGTCTGGCCAATAAACGACATTTTCTTTATCTACTCGATCAGTGGGCATTTAGGTTGGTTCCATATTTTTGCAGTTGCAAATTGTGCTGCCATAAATGTGTGTGTGCATGCCTTTTTCATGTAATGGTTTCTTTTCTTTTCTTTTTTTTTTTTTTTGAGACAGAGTCTCACTCTGTTGCCCAGCCTGGAGTGCAGTGGCCTGATCTCTGCTTGCTGCAGCCTCCACCTCCAGGGTTCAAGTGATTCTTCTGCCTCAGCCTCCTGAGTAGCTGGGACTATAGGCGCCCACCACCATGCCTGGCTAACTTTTGTATTTTTAGTAGAGACCGGGTTTCACCATGTTGGCCAAGGCGGTCTCGAACTCCTGACCTCAAGTGATCCGCCTGCCTTGGCTTCCCAAAGTGCTGGGATTACAGGCGTGAGCCACTGCGCCTGGCCTTCTTTTTCAAATAATGGCTTTTTTTTCCTCTGGGTATATACCCACTAATGGGATTGTTGGATGCAATGGTAATTCTACTTTTAGTTCTTTAAGGAATCTCCATGCTGTTTTCCATACTGATTGTACTAGTTTGTATTCCTACCAGTAGTGTTAAAGTGTTCCGCTTTCACCACATCCACACCAATATCTATTATTTTTTTACTTTTTAATTATAGTTATTCTTGCAGGAGTAAGGTGGTATCTCATTGTGATTTTAATTTGTATTTTCTTGATAACTAGTGATGTTGAGCATTTTTTCATGTTTGTTGGCTGTTTATGTTCTTTTAAGAATTGTCTATTGCCCATGTCCTTTGCCCACTTTTTGATGGGATTATTTGTTTTTTTTCTTGCTGATTTGTTTGAGTTCCCTGTAGATTCTGGATGTTAGTCCTTTGGATGAATAGTTTGTAAATATTTTCTCCTACTCTGTGGGTTATCTGTTTGATGATTATTATTTCTTTGGCTGTGCAGAAGCTTTTTAGTTTAATTATATCCTATTTATTTTTGTTTTGTTGCATTTGCTTTTGGGTTCTTGGTCATGAATTCTTTGCCTAAGCCAATGCGTGGAAGAGGTTTTCTGATGTTATCGTTATCTTCTAGAATTTTTATGGTTTCAGGACTTAGATTTAAGTCTTTGATCCACCTGAAATTGATTTTTGTATAAGGTGAGAAATAAGGATGCAGTTTCTTTCTTCTACATCTGGCTTGCCAGTGGAGAAACAAAACTTCTTTTTTTTTTTTTTAAATTGTATTTTAGGTTTTGGGTATATGTGAAGAACATGCAAGATTGTTGCATAGGTACACACATGGCAGTGTGATTTGCTGCCTTCCTCCCCATCACCTATATCTGGCATTTCTCCCCATGCTATCTCTCCCCAACTCCCCACCCCCTTCTGTCCCTCCCCTATTTCTCCCCCAATAGACCCCAGTGTGTGATGCTCCCCTCCCTATGTCCATGTGTTCTCACTGTTCAACACCCGCCTATGAGTGAGAACATGAGGTGTTTGATTTTCTGTTCTTGTGTCAGTTTGCTGAGAATGATGGTTTCCAGGTTCATCCATGTCCCTACAAAGGACACGAACTCATCGTTTTTGATGGCTGCATAATATTCCATGGTGTATATGTTCCACATTTTCCCTGTCCAGTCTATGAAACCAACTTCTGAGACTTCTCCATTGCCTTGGCCACCTTGCAAGAGATTCTGAAGGCTCAGCTTGTTAGTTTGGGATTTTGGGGTGGGGGGACAACTTTTTTGAGATATGATTCATATGCCATACAACTCCTTTATTGAATATGTAAAATTCAGTAGGTTTCAGTGTATTTGCAGAGTTATGTGACCATCATGACAATCAACTTTAGAACATTTTCATCCCCTCAAAAAGAAACCCTGTGCCCCTTAGCCATCACCCTTACTCCTACCCTCATTCTTCCCAGCCTCTGGAACCGCTAATCTGCTTTACATTTCTATGGATTTGCCTTTTCTGGACATAACAAATAGAATCACTTCTTTCACTTAGCATAATGAAAGCTTCTTTCACTTAGCATAGTGTTTTTAAGGTCCGACCGTGTTGTCTATAGCATATATCAGTACTTCATTCCTTTTATGCCTGAATAACCACATGGATAAACCACAGTTTGCTTATCCATCTATAACCTGATGGAAATTTGGGTCGTTTTTACTTTCTGGCTATTACATACCATGCTGCTGTGAACATCTGTGTCAGCTCATTTCATCATCATGCAGCTGTTGTAAAAAGGACTAGACGTGGCTATGGCTATAAAGCCAAGCTGTTAAATAAGGCACGCCAAGGAACTACCTGCTTGACCTAGAAATTCATTAGGCTTCTGAATATCTGAGAAGTCTAATAGGCAGATCCTTTTTGAAAATTAAAAAGTTAAACTTTTAATTGCAAATTAGAATTTTCTTTTGTGAAATTGAAGGATGTTTTGCATATCACTTGATTTCTGTAATGTGGACTTGCTACCTGTCAGTCTTCATGCTTTTGATGGACCTAACACATTCTGAGTGAGCTAAAAAGATGCTCTCAAACCCTTAGGCAGTGCTTAGCCATGGACTTGGGTGAAAAGAAGACTTGAGGGATGCCATTCTCTTTGTCATTCTTTTCAGAGGGGTTGTGTCAGTGGTGTAGGTGACTCCTGAACAGATACTTCTTTAACTTGGTATAATTTATGTAAATTTTACTATACCAGTTCTGAGTTTTGAACAATGCATACAGTTGTGTAACCACCACTGTTATCAAGATTAGAACAGCTGAACGGGGTTTTAAAGCAGCTTCCTGAATTATTTTAAATTGCATAGGAATCCAGTTTCCTTTCCTCTTTTAGGTTGAGAGGTCTGTCAAGAAAAACCAGAAAGGTGCTTTATGTGTGAAGGGAAATTGTGCACAACCTGAGCCTGGCTCTCAGGTTATCTGACATAAATTAGGGTCTGGGGTTTAGGGGGAAGGATGCTTGCGTTTGTGCTTCCCCTTGTAGGGAGTTGCAGACTGGCTCTGTTGCCAGCCAGCTCGCAGGCCATCTTCCCATGGAGAGAGTGCAGATCCCTGAACTGAGCAGGCAGGAAGGGGCTGGGTGTAAGCCTGACCAAAGGTGGGCCCTTGGACTTGGGTGGTAAGTGGTAAGCATGGGTGGGGAAGGCATGAGTGAGTGTGTGTGTGTCTGTCTGTCTGTGTGTGTGTAGGGGCATGGAGCTCTGGAACTCTTGGCAGTTCTGTGGTAGCTGGGGCTGCAGTTGCTGGAGCAGTAGGTGAGCTGGAGCTTCAGCTTTGGGTCTTATCACTTGGCATGATGCGGGGGATGGGGATGACTAACCACCCCTTGGAGCCAGTTCTGGGAGAGACCTAGGAGAGAAAGGGGCTTCATAGTGAGGTATAAAATTTTCAGCCTTCATAACTAAAAATATGCTTGGCGAGAATAGAAATTCATCTCCCAGTTTCACAAGCCAGGTGCTCCTTAACCATGAGAGAGCTGAAAGGAATGTGAATGTAAATCTGTTCCAACCCCCTCATTTTGCAGAGGAGAATGTCAAGTCTCTGGCCTGTGGAGTCTAATGGCTCTGCATCAGGGGTGGCGACCACACACACACAAGATAGTCGAGGTTGTGTAGCCTTCAGAAAGCCCCCAGTGTGCTCATGGCCTGAGTTTTCTTAGCTAAAGTTTTTCAAGTTGAAAAACAGCCAGCAAGCCAAGGTCACAAGTAGAGAGGTTTTTTGTTTTTTGTCTTTCTGGATGTGTGAGGATTGCACATTTCCTTAGGGCAGCCTCTAATGGAATTTAGTTTGTTAAGGAGTATGTTAGATTCTCAAAGCTGAAGGAGGAGCAGGAATATAATATGCCTGTCTTTTTGTTGCAGGGGGGGAGGTTTGATTTTGATTCAGAGTGACTCCCTGGGCTAGTAAGGTTGACTAGTACAGCTGATCTTTATGCACACGGGGCTGCATGCCATACGGATCAGTGATGAAATAACGGTACAAGACCACGAGGGAAGGAAGGAACTGACATTGATTCTGGGTTCTATACAGGAACCCTACAAAGTAGTGTTTCCACTTTATGAGGAAATTAGGTCTGTAAGTGAAAAGTCCTGGCCAGCAAGTTGAGGTGGGGCAGAGAGACTGGTGGGAGGCTTGGTGGGGCCTGTTATAGAGAATGTGAAGTGGCTGGTGATGTAATAACCATCGATGAGAGTAGCGAAGTAACAAGCCTGATACTGATCCGAGACTTGTGATTGGAACAGTGCTGGGAGCAGTTGCACAGGAGGCAAGTTCCAGCTAGATACACAGATTTGGGCTTCGACCATCTGGAGCTGATGCTCGGGGTCAGAAGAATGAGGCTCTTCAAGACGGGCCTATAAATGGTTCCCTGGTAGAAAATGAGGCAGGAGGGTAAAGCGTAGGTCTTGATTCTTTTTTCCCCTTCCTGTCTTCCCTTCCTTTAGTAGTGGAGTATTTAATTTGGACCAGTTTATTCATTTTAAGTTACTGATGAACACACATACAAAAAGGCAGTGGGCTGGAAATGGGGACATTGCGTTCGTTGTTCAGTAGACAAAGGGCACCTTTTGCCTTGGGAGAGGTCACTGTTTCTGAGTACTTTGGAAGGCTGACTGATCTGCTAGTTATAATGTATTGTTTTTGCCTGACCATTGAAGTGAATTTTCTAAGAGCTGCCAAAGAAGAACATTTCACTGGCCTAGTTTGGTGATGACTATGTCTCCTTGAAAGTAGTGTGATAAGCTCTTTTAGCATTTGAATCTTTGTTCACATTTTCTTCTAATTTGTGGACACTTAGGACCTTGGTATCCTGTGTTCTAAAGTTTGGGTATATTCTGACCTCAGGCTCATTTTTACCCATGTGTAGAGCATCTAGTAGTTCTCAAGGGATTGTACTGCCCCTGTCCTGCCCTTGGGGCAGTTGGGGTGTGGGGTCTTTACTTGACAAGCAAGGACGTTCCTGACATTTAGTGGGTATGGCTGGGTTGCTAAAGTCTTGTGAAAGACAGGACAGTCTTCTTACCACATCGTTAACCTTGACCCTGATATCCAGGAACCCTGATAGAGTAAGTCTGATTTGTTTGGTCATTTTTACAAGTTCCATACTAGACAGGCATAAAGGTTGTAATTTGGAATAATTGCAAGGCATTTTCTGGGGCATGTGTCAGGTTACCCGTGGCTTCAGTTACTAAAGAGTTCTAACTTTTTTCAGCCCTTCTGTTTTGTTGAGCATTTTCTATAACTTTTTGGTGACTTGAGTATAACTGGTACAGAAATGGTAAGGGGTTTCTTTCTTTTTTTTTTTTTTCTATTGGGTGATTTAGGTTAGTGGTTCTTAACTGTGGCTGCATGTTGGAATTTCCCAGGGAGCTTTTGAAAATATTGATGCTTGGGTCCCACCCCCAGATTTCTACTTAACGGGCTTAATGTATGGCATTGGAATTTTTTAAAACTCCCCAGGTGATTATTATTTTTTTGAGACAGGGTCTCACTGTTGCCCAGGCTGAAGAGCAGTGGTGCAATCACGGGTCGTTGCAGCCTTCACCTCTCAGGTTAAGGTGTTCTCCCATCTCAGCCTTCTGGGTAGATGGGACTAAAGGGGAATGCCACCATGTCTGGCTAATTTTTGTAGTTTTTGTAGAGACGGATTTTCACCACATTGCCCAGGCTGGTCTCAACCTCCTGGGCTCAAGTGATCCTCCTGCTTTGACCTCCTAAAGTGTTGGGATTACAGGCATGAGCCACCATGCCTGGCCTCCCTGGGTGAATTGTAGTGCACAGCTAGGATTGTAAACCACTGGTCTAGATGTTCTTGAACCTCTGCAAAGATATAGAAATAAAGGATGATGAATTCAGTCTTTATGACTGAAAAATGAAAAAATTACTGATGATGAAAAAAAGTACTTTTTTATTTGCCCACAAAACATTTATTGAGCACCTGGGATCAAGATGACTTAAGTGAACCACCTCATGCTTTGCTTTGTTTTCACTTAAAACCCTGATTTGGGGCCGGGTGCGGTGGCTCACGTCTGTAATCCCAGCACTTTGGGAAGCTGAGGTGGGCGGATCACCTGAGGTCGGGAGTTTGAGACCAGCCTGACCAACATAGTGAAACCCTGTCTCTATTAAAAATACAAAATTAGCCGGGTGTGGCGGCACATGCCTGTAATCCCAGCTACTCGGGAGGCTGAGACAGGAGAGGCGCTTGAACCCGGGAGGCGGAGGTTGCAGAGAGCTGAGATTGCACCATTGCACTCCAGCCTGGGCAACAAGAGCGAAATTTCATCTCAAAGAAAAAAAAAAACACTCTGATTTGGAAAAAGATTACTGCGGAGTCTTCAGCTCTAGCTCCCCCTTCCTAGAGTGTCTTCCCCAAGGACTGGGTGACAGGGAGAGAGGCCCCAATCAGGAGGAAGGTGAGGATGAAGGGAGATGGATGGTGGGCAAAATGGTGGTGTCCCTGTAACACCTTCCTGGCAAGACTAGCATGCTCAGATGCCCACGCGGACCAGGTGGCCACACAAATGAACAGAGCTTGTGGGTAAATGAGCTTCCAAAAATAGGTTCAGCCTTGGCCTGTTTTTACTGAACTTGGTGGGTAAGTCTATAGTGTGGAAACAAGTAATACTTCAAATTGGATTTCTTGTGTAGTTTTTCCTTCTGTTTGAAATCTGGCCGGAGGGCTTTCTTTAGCCCACATGGTGCCTTTCCTCTAATTGTGCCAGTTAGAAAAGGGGATGGCCATTACACTGGGCTTGGCCAACAGTCAAGGCCTTTGCATAGATCAGACAAAGACACTCCCTTTCCTTGGCCTAAGGGACGAAGTTCACCCCAGCTCACCCAGGCCAGAGTCCTCGTTCACTGCACACACAGCCTGGTCAATTACATGCAGGGTGGCCTTGCCTAGATTGTTCGTTCACCAGCATGGGAGTTCGGGTTCTGTTTCGTAATGTACCAACAGAACCGTCTTGAGGCCATTTACCAGGAGTGATGTTTTATTTTATATGCTTTCAAAACAGAAAACATCTGTTCTAGCCAAGGAGAGATTGCTTAATTTCAGAATGGCTCTTCAGATTCAGGGAAAGTTCTGCCTGGCTCGGTACACTCAAGCCACCTCCATGGTCAGTGACAAACACAAACTGAACAAGGTTAGTTTATCTTATCAAGTTTGAAATCAGATTTTTTTTTTTAATTTTGGTGAGGTAGAATTCAGTCTTAATGCTACAGTTCTGGGGAAACAATTCAGACCTTCACTTTTAATTTCCTGAAACCAATTTCACAATAGCAAAGCAAGCTAGATTATTTTCTGCCAAACGACTTTCCCAAAGGCACAGTTTTGCTAGGAACAAATGAGAGCTTAATGTTTCATTGGGCCACCACTGCTTGGTGTTCATAGATGCTTGCGCCGTGGGAGTGTGTTGTGGACTCTGTTCTGGTAGTCTCTCCCTGATATGGGGCTTTTTCCTGGAGGTTCTTTCATTTTGGCCATCAGTACGGCTTGACCACCCTGACATCCAGCCCTACCCAAGTACTCACAGGTTTCAGCTGCATCCTCTTTGGCTAGCCAGACCCTGCATTCTAAGGGGGAGGAAACCACTTTTTGGGGGTGAACACCTGTTGGTGACTTTTGGAAGAGGTTCCTTTAGTACTTAGGGCTGTCCAAAGTCACTTTGCTTTTTCTTCTTCCTCTCTCAATTGCTGATACCCCACAGGTCTCAGGGCTGTGGCCCAATTTGTTTCTACCTATACCTGTTTGGGGATTTAGGGTTACACTGTCATCTAGTTTTGTTCCAAATGTTGTCCGTGAGTTTTGGTTGGACTATCAACTGCTCTGTTTGGCAATTCTGAATATGATGTTTTCACCACCACTTGACTATTCCGTTTGCTATTGTTAAAGTTGAAAACGAATTTTGGGTAGGTGTATTAGCTTGCTAGGGCTGCTATAACAAAGTACTGCAAATTGGATAGCTAACAATGGCAGAAATTTATTCTCTCACAGTTCTGGAGGCCAGAAGTGTGAGATCAAATTGTGACAGGCCCATGCTTCCCCAGAACGCTCTAGGGGAGAATCCGTCCTTGCCTCTTCAGCTTCTGGTGCGCTTCTGGCTGTGCTGTGCTTGGCATGTGGCTCTTAATCACTGTAATATCAGCCTCCGTCTTACGTCACCTGCTCCCTTTCTCCCTGTATCTTCTCTTCTCTTGAAAGGGGCGCTTGTCCTTGGGTTTAGGGTCTGGGTACCTGGATAATCCAGCTGCTTTCATCTTGAGATCCTTTACTTAATTACATCTACAAAGACCCTTTCCAAAGAAAGTCACATCCCCCAGGTTCTGGAGATTAGGGTGTGGGTATATCTTTTTGGTGCCACCATTATACCCACTACAGTGGGAGAGAGTGAAATCTTCTGATTTTTAAATGGCAGCTAATTTATGCTTTTTATTTTTTTTGAGATGGAGTCTTGTCGCCCAGGCTGGAGTGCAATGGCATGATCTGGGCTCACTGCAACCTCTGCCTCCCAGGTTCAAGTGATTTGCCTGACTCAGCCTTCTGAGTAGCTGTGATTACAGACACACGCCACCACGCCCAGCTAATTTTTGTATTTTTAGTAGAGATGGGGGTTTCACCATGTTGGCCAGGCTGATCTTGAACTCCAGACCTCTTGATCCTCCTGCCTTGGCGTCCCAAAGTGCTGGGATTATAGGTGTGAGCCACTGCGCCCAACCCTAATTTACACTTTTAAAAAAATCTGTGCAGGCGCTGGGTGTGGTGGCTCATACCTGTAATCCCAACACTTTGGGAGGCTGAGGCGGGTGGATCGCTTGAGCTCAGGAGTTTGATACCAGCCTGGGCAACATGGTAAAACCCCGTCTCTACAAAAGAAGTACAAAAATTAGTTGGGCTTGGTGGTTCGCACCTGTAGTCCCAGCTACTTGGGAGGCTGAAGCAAGAGGATCACTTGAGCCGGGTAGGCAGAGGTTGCAGTGAGTTGAGATCATGCCACTGCACTTCAGCCTGGGTGACAGAGAGACATCCTGTCTCAAAAATAAAAAAAGCCTGTGCAGGCCAGAATAAGACATATCTGTCCAATGTGGCTTCTAAACTCCCCATTTGTAGCCTTTATTCAGTGGTCTTGGGAACACAGTTCTGAGTCACTAGAGATAGAGTCTTTATGCATAGTGAAAAAATCCTTGACTTCCCAGTTCTAATTTTGGCAGTACTTAGTTTATGGCAGGAATTCTAATGTAATTTTCCTGGCAAACCACACTGCAGTCAGCTGTGACTGCTTGCTTTTTCTTTTACATCTATTCAGGTCACAGAGATGCTTCATTTTGATACTTTTACAGGCTGTTTTTTCCCCTCACAGGAGCCAGCCTTTACAGGGCTGGTGGGACGGTAAAGAGTAATTCCTCGGCTGGGCACAGTGAGTCACATCTGAAATCTCAGCACTTTGGGAGGCCGAGGCAGGCGGATCATGAGGTCAGGAGATTGAGACCATCCTGGCCAACATGGTGAAACCCCGTCTCTACTAAAAACACAAAAATTAGCTGGGCGTGGTGGTGTGTGCATGTAGAGGCTCAGGCAGGAGAATCGTTTGAACCTGGGAGGTGGAGGTTGCAGTGAGCAACCACTGTACTCCAGCCTGGCGACAGACCGCGACGCCATCTTAAAAAAAAAAAAAGTAATTCCTCTTGTTATATCTTGGTTCTTTGTTTTACCTTTATTAGGGAATGCCTGCTTTGTAGATGGAACTACAGAAGAACAAATTACATTTACCCCTTTTTCTAAGTATTGTAATGTTGGATGTTCTTGAAGATCCTGGCTTCAAGTGAACCTGCAGAGATTAACATACTTTCTGTAAGGTTGACCTTAGTTCTACCTGGGAACACTGATGGCACTTTAGGGAGTAGGACAGTGGGCAGCATGGGAGATAGGAGGATTGGCCTCTGGCACCATGGGGGTGGGGTGGGGAGACTGACAAGCCAGCAGATTGTCCATATGGAATCATTGGCCAGTTTCTACCATTTAGAACTATGTTACTGAGCATTACTGTTGGATATTTTTTTCCAGTTATAAAAGCACATCCTTGGCTGGGCATTGTGGTTCACACCTGTAATCCCAGCACTTTGGCAGGCTGAGGCGGGCGGATCACGAGGTCAAGAGATCGAGACCATCCTGGCCAACATGGTGAAACCCCATCTCTACTAAAAAAAATAGAAAAATTAGCTGGGCATGGTGGCGCACACCTGTAGTCCCAGCTACTCGGGAGGCTGAGGCACAAGAATTGCTTGAATCCGGGAGGCGGAGGTTGCAGTGAGCCGAGATCGTGCTACTGCACTCCAGCCTGGCGCCTGACGACAAAGCGAGACTCTGTCTTAAAAAAAAAAAAAACAAAAGCACATCCTTTTTGTAAAAATATGAAAAAAAAAAGTTGTCATTTATGTGACAGCTCATCAGCAGTGGACAGGTATCCCTTTTCTAGTACCTTGTGTCCTCACTAATTTATTTAACCTAAACTGGAATCTCATTTGTTGTACTTGTGTTTATTTCGTTAATTTCTGCTTAGAGTGAATATTTTGTTACGCTGTCTCTAGGCTGAATATGTCTACATCCTTGGCACAGCTATTTGTGATCGGTTTTTGTCTTCTTACCATCATGTAACCTGGTGGTCTGCATCGCCGTTCCTTGCAGGGTGGAGAATGTTTATAGCTCATGACAAGGGATAAGTGACACTGACAACTTTGTTGAGGTTTTTTGTTTGTTTGTTTTTAATAAGGCTCAGTTCTCAAACTGTGCCTCCTTGTCTTTCTTTCTGAACCTTTCTTCCTGACCGTTTTGCCGCCTTCTTCTTGTTCTCCAGCTGATGGTGAGACCATTCTAAAAGGCCTCCAGTCCATTTTCCAGGAGCAGGGGATGGCGGAGTCAGTGCACACCTGGCAGGACCATGGCTATTTAGCAACCTACACAAACAAGAATGGCAGGTGAGCAGTCTCCAGTGCTCTTCTTCAGATCTGGTTACTTATGAGCAGAGACGTGACAGAGTGGAGGGTGGGGGTGGTGTCTGGCATTTTTTTTTCTCCTTTGACATCTTTCACGATGAGGCTGGGACTTGGTGCTTCTCAACCCTAGCTGCACATCAGAATCTCCTGGGAGCGTCACCGACTACAGGTTCTTAAGGTCTCATGTATATAGAGATTGACAGGAGGCTAAGCATGTTTCCCACACAAGTGTTTTGTTTAGATTTATGCCCAGAGTGGGCATAAGGGAGACAGCCCAGGAAAAGTTCTGTGGCTGGCTCCTCCAAGGGTAGCCACAGGTGATGTTCTGAAGGGAGTAACATGAGTAATTCATGAGGTAGGTGAGTGTCATACAGGTCCGCACCTGGGGAGTGTGAGGCCTCCTGCTAATGTATGCACCCTGAAGTGGCCGTTGAGCCCTGCTCTTGGTGGGGACTTTAGCATAATAGTAAGACAGGAGCAGACAGGGGCAGGGTTGCTCACTGGGCTCATGGCAAGCGGTAGGTCAGCTCCCTCGAGTAAAAAGTTTATGGTGGAAGTCAGCCTCTTAAGTCCCTGGAGTAAGATTTATCATAGGATGCTGCTTATCTTAGCGTTTCCCAAGTCTCGCTGTCAGCAGGGGACATCAGAGTGGGTGGGGGATGGATATCAGATGGGGTGGGGTCCAGATGGTTGGGTTGGTTGGGGTGCCTGCCACCTGTGGGTCCCCCACTAGTTTGCAGCAGAAGCCCCGTAGGGGACACACCAGGGCCTTCTTGCTGCAGGTTGCTGAAATGCAGGTGCCCTTGCTCAGGTTGAAGTAGGTTGGGTGCAGGCTGAGGGTGTCTGTGCTAGGCTGGCCAGCAGGAGCACTGCAGGGCCCCAGGGGCAGCCCGCACAGAGCCTCAAGCAGCTGTTTGCCATCTTCCTGGCTCCTAGAGCCTGGTATTTCTGGAAATAAATGTGTTATTGGGGTTGGGGGAGCCCAAGTCCCTTCTCTACTCTGTTTCTGGAGAGCTTTCATGAAACACTCATGCCCAGGCATTTTCCCCAGAAATTGAGGCCCCAGGGCCTGGACATTAAGATTTTCCAAAGCCCCAGTGGTTCTATGTGGCCAGGACTAAGAACCCCTGGTGGCATAAGCAGTTTGCAATGGCAGCAGTGATTCAGACTTGGTTAAGACACAGGTTCCTGGGCCCCCACTGCAAGAGTTTCTGATACAGTAAGTGGATCTGGGGCAGGGAAAGATTACATTTCCAGGAAGCTCCCAGGGGATGCTGATGCTGCTGGACCGTTGACCACACTTTCAGTAGCACTATTATGACTGGTTATCAGCTACTACAGACCATGGTAAAATGCAGAAGAAAACCTAAACTAAGAAATGACTGACAACAAGAAACCCGTGCGTTGAGCTCTTGGTATTTTCTTAAATCTTGGTTTGTATTATATCTGGACTGGCTTAGTATGTAAAACTACTAGTTAATATTCTTAGTAATTTGCACTATTAATTTAAAAATGTAATAGGGTACAGTGTATAGTGCTTGGGTGATGGGTGCACTAAAATCTCACAGAGCACCACTAAAGAATTTGCTCATGTAACCAAACACCACCCATTCCCCAAATAACCTATAGAAATAAAAACTAAAATAAATAAAAATATGAGCTCCAGGATGGAGTATTTTCAATGGTTTTTATTCTATTACCTCAGTGGTTACCCAGTACTAGAATTCCGCTGGCTTCCTTAATGTCCCACTTTCTTTTCCTTTATTTCTCTACTAAAGGAAAAAGTAGCGACCTCCATGGTGTTCCAGAGACCTAGAGGGCAGTGCTGTGAGATAAGGGAAACCTGTACTTTTTGAGCTCGCTACCCCTTCCATTATTCTCTATAAGTCTCCATGGCCCACCCCCTGTTGCATTAATTGCTGTTCTCTATCTTGATAACTCTCAAAGACATCCTTACGCCTTCTTCCCCCAAGCCCAGACTTGTATTTCTATGTAACAAACCTCCCTGTGTGTTTAGAAGATACCTCAGTTGTATCTAAGATGATTTCTTCCTCAGGGGTGTCCCATATGAGCACCACCACCAAACCCTCCTCTCTCCTGTATCCTTCTCTACCCTGGTCTGACCCAGTTGATGGATGGTTTCCTGGAAGCGGCGGCTACAGCTGTCCTAGAGCCCTCTGACTCTTGCAGGTTTACACTCAGCCCTCTGTTAGAGACAGAATGCTTGTTCCTAGGTACTGCAAGGAAAAATTAGCATTCAGACAAAAAGTTTTCTCAGCAAGGCAATTTTACTTTCTGCAGAAAGGATGCTGTTCATCGGCTGTCTTGCTACAAAAGCACAATGAACAAAGGAAATTTTATTTATTGATTGATTTTTTTTAAGCATTTATTTTTTATGCATTGGATCTTTACTGCTGTGTCTGCTGTCTGTTGGTTGGAACCAGACTTCACAATCGAAATTGAACCTGATTGGCTAACAGCTTAAAACTTTTCTAAATAGGTAAAGGCAATGGAGAACAAAGGAAAAGAAGAAGTTGCTTGCAAAAGGACTTAGAAAAGGAATAACCTTCCTAAATAAGGAAGGGGCATAGGCTGCGAGCTGGGACATGCCTGTGAGCACATCTAGCACAAATATTTTAGTTAAAGTACAAGGACGTAGAATGTACTATGTGTCTGTGAGCATGTGTCGCACAAATATCTTGGTTAAAGTACAAGGACATAGAATGTACTTATTCTTTATGTCTGACAGCTACATGAGATAGGGCTTAACAAAGAGTGATTAGCAAAAAGCAAGAAAGCAAGAAGGCTGTGAAGAAAGTATTTGAAAGAAACTTATTATTTCTAACATATATTATTATTCTTTAACAAGAAGGAAAACTTTGAAGAGGAACTTTTAACTTTCTACACCTTCCCTGTACCTGCCGCCTCTCACTGTTCTTAACTGTGTGGTCCATCCTTTGGGGACCACAGCAAACTGGAACTCATCACTCCACAACCTCTGGTGGCAGGCTCCCAGTCCCAGGTGAAAAATTGCGCTTCTTATCATCTCCTAAAGACCTTTGCAGCTGGGCCCTGCCTACTTCTCTATGACAATTATTGAAGTTTCTACAATAGACACTAATTCCAGTTGTACAGAAGACATAGAATTCTTCCCAGAAAGGGTTTTTGAGTGACAAGAGCTGTTTGGAAACTGCTTTGAAAAGCAATAAACAAAAGAAAAAACCCCAGCAAAAGAACATGCTTACGTTTTTGTTGTTTTTGAGACCAAGTCTTGCTCTGATGCCCAGGCTGGAGTGCAGTGGCGCAGTCTTGGCTCACTGCAACCTCTGCCCCCCCGGTTCAAGCAATTCTCCTGCCTCTGCCTTCTGAGTAGCTGGCATTACAGGCATGCACCACCACATCTAGCTAATTTTTGTGTTTTTAATAGAAGAGGCGGGGTTTCACGATGTTGCCCAGGCTGGTCTCCAACTCCTAGGCTCAAACCATCCACCTGCCTCAGCCTCCCAAAGTGCTGGGATTACAGGCGTGAGCCACCGCACCTGGCCAGCTTTGTTTTTAAGAGTTTTCTCCATTGGTCTTCCTCTGTCACTTGGTAAACTGGTACTCACCCCGAGATGCCTGCCCTGAAACCTCACCTCTCCTACCCACACATGGGCTTCGGGGGAAGGACCTGAGCCACCTTTATTTAGCTTCTCTGTTTTCACCCCAGCACATTTTTCCTCCTCTATTTCTGGTTTATCCCTAGGAGCACCTTAATCCTTGACTTTGCCTTCTAGCATTCTCTGTGTTCATGCTAGAACCACCCAAGTGGATAAAGGGGACATTATTTCTCTATTATTTCTTCCCTCTCTCCTCTCTGCTGCTGGTAAAGGAGGGGAAAGGAAAGATGATCCTCTCATTCCGGTGTAGAAGAATTTGTGGAGACTGGGCATGTACTTGATTTTTGAGGTCACTTAAGGGCTGAAGGTGAACAATTAACTAGTTTTGTGATTTTTATTTTTTATAGAGACAGGGTCTCACTCTGTCACCCAGGCTGGAGTGCAGTGATACGATAATGGCTCACTGCAGCCTCAAACTCCCAGGCTTAAGGAATCCTCCTGCCTCATCTTCCCAAGTAGTCAGAACTACAGGTGTGTGCCACCATGTCTAGCTTATTTTTGGTTTTTTTAATCCAAGCACACTGTCTGTATTCTCTGAACAGAATTCATCTTTGAATTTAGTAGTTTTCAAACATTTCTTTACCTATTTATAGGAGGAGGTAATCATAACCCTGGAAATACACGTCTGTGTAAATGCAGTACAAATACATGCATAGGCCGGGCGCAGTGGCTCACGCCTGTAATCCTAGTACTTTGGAAGGCCAAGGTGGGTGGATCACCAGAGGTCAGGAGTTTGAGACCAGCCTGGCCAACATGGTGAAACCTCGTCTCTACTAAAAATACAAAATTAGGTATGGTGGCACACTCCTGCGGTCCCAGCTGCTCGGGAGGCCAAGACAGGAGAATCACTTGATCCCAGGAGGTGGAGGCTGCAGTGAGCCAAGATCGTGTCACTGCACCGCAGCCTGGGCAAGACAGAGCGAGAGTCCGTCTCAAAAACAAAAAATCAAATACATGCGTATAACTGAAGCAAAAGTTTATCAAATACATCTTAGTGCATGTGATACACTCAAATATATTTATTTCAATTTAAAAATAAAGAGCTGGTCAGAACACTTTCTGTAAAGATCTGTGTAAAGGTTGCTGTCACATTTTTTTAAAAAACTCTTTAAAATTGTAAACCACTCTTACTTAGCCTGCAGGCTTTACAAAAACATACTGTGGGATGGATTAAGTTTGCAGGCAGTTGGTCTGGATTTTGCAGAGTGCCTACTAAATTAATTTACTACCACTAGCCTGCAGTCAGGAAAAAAATGGGTCTGGTTTGAACTCTGAAGGTTAATTGAGAGAAACCAGTTTATCCTTCTCCATATTCCTTTCCTCTTAAAGCAGTAGTTACTAAACCTGGCAAAATTACCTAGAGAACCTTTTTAAAAATTAGATTCACAGAACTGCTACTGAATCACTTTCTGGGCCCAGGAACCAGTTTTGAAAACCTTAGCATTTGGTAATGTCCTCTAAATCTTCCACAAATGCTTGGTAGCTTCTCCCCCTCATGAAGAAGCCCTAGTAAGAAAGTAAGAAGGTTAACTCTATACTTCTAGGGAAATAAAGAGCAGTGGTCTTTTCTCTTAATTGGGTGACATCTGTTTTTTTTTTTTTTTTTTTGGAATGCACTGATATAATTCTTAACCTTAAAATTATATTTTCCTTTGTAGCTTTGCCAATTTGAGAATTTACCCACATGGATTGGTGTTGCTGGACCTTCAGAGTTATGACGGTGACGCGCAAGGCAAAGAAGAGATTGACAGTGTTGGTTTTTCACTTCCATTTACTCAGTGTTTAAGGATCATAATATCTGCTTAGCTTAGTGTTAAAATGATTTTCTCTTCATTGCTTACTTTCCAGTTAACTTAATTTTAAACTTTCCTCCCTCCACATAAGTGATTTCAGAATAGAAGTAGTTGTTTACTTGTTTTTAGGAACCTGGTGTCAGTGTTCCCTTTTAACCGCCTGAGTATGAGTAATCTTACTTTCCGCTGGAGGGAATGGAAAACCTTTAATCAGGATTTTATAGTTGCAGTACACTTTAGCCTTCCTCTTCCATATTATTTTGTTGCTAACTTATGCTAAGGTTAGGTCAGCAACATGAAGGGGGATAGTTGATATGGGAAAGTGGAATTGGGCCAGGCCTATGGGCTGCTGGAGGGTAGGAGGAGGGACAGGTCAGTCAGTGTTGTATAGTTCTGTCAACACGGCCTCAGTCGTTGGGTCTGTAATTTAGCTGTTTGCAGCTTATTCTACAAGTCCATTGATTTTTCTTTTAATTGTAGATTTTGAACAAAGTGGAAGAAAGAATGAAAGAATTGAGTCAGGATAGTACTGGACGGGTGAAACGGTGAGTCCACTCTTGAATATCCTTTTATATTTAATCAATTGAAACAATCAGAGGTGGCTGGACGTGGTGACTCACGCCTGTAATCCTGGCACTTTGGGAGGCCGAGGTGGGTGGATCACTTGAGGTCAGGAGTTCGAAACCAGCCTGGCCAACATGGCGAAACATCATCTCTACTAAATATAAAAAATTAGCCGGGCGTGGTGGCACATGCCTGTAATTCCAGCTACTTGGGAGGCTGACGTCTGAGAGTGGCTTCAACCCAGGAGGCAGAGGTTGCAGTGAGCCGAGATCGTACCACTGTACTCCGGCCTGGGTGACACAGTGAGACTGTCTCAAAAAAAAAAAAAAAAATCAGAATGGCAGTGTTGTCCTCAATAGTGTCTGCTTAAGATGTGGAAAAGATCAAAATCAGCACCTGCTTCTGGCAACATGGTGAACCGCACTGCTGGGCCCCTCACACCAAAACCAGTGTATGAACACACATGTGTATGGGTGCACACACACAAATGCTGGGTAAAATGAAACGAAGGCAGAAAGGATATATGGACCAACTCCAAGGAGTTGGAACTACACAGTGGAGATCCAGGTAGAGCTGCCGCCTCATCAGAGGGAGCTAGAAAATTCCTGACTTCAACCTTTCCAGGAAAGAGAAAAGGTCACTTTTTCTGCTTCAGGTTTTAGTTCCCAGAGTAAAGTTAAGCAATTTTAGGAGACTTCTGACAGGGTGGGGTGATAAGAAAATTTGCCTCAAGGCTTTCAAAGAGGAAAGCTTTCCAAGATACTAAGAACTGATAGGCCACCAACCTTAAGCTGCCATAGGCAAGTTATTTTCAAGTAACCATGAGGGAAATGAAGCTCTCCCTATCCAGTGGGATGGGCACTAGCCCCACATGGCTAAAGTTAATTAAAATACACAATTCAGTTCCTTAGTCACAATAGGTAGTAGTTAGTTGTACCATGTTGGATGGTACAACTACGGAACATTTTCATCATCAAAATTTCTGTTGGACAGTGTTAAAACGTTTGCCAGTGGCGTCAGATTTTAAAAAGAATGCAGTTTTGACATTTGTGGGAAGCAACTAGGGTCTGGTTCATCATGGGAATTAAGAAGTACTTTGGATACACAGCATGTAACTGCAGGACAGTTTACTTTTACCCTGCCTTGGTGGCTCATCAGGTCTTAAGGTATAGAAGGCCTGTCCCTTGCTCATAAAATTAACCTCATAGTTGCAGAGACAGACACAGAGGGACTTGCGCACTGATGACCAACTGGAATATAGGTTTCTCCAGAAGAGGGAATTCTTACTGGCAAGTGTTAAGATCTTTAAGTACTTAATTATTCACCATGCTAAGTTTGATCAGCCCATAAGAAAGCTCCAGAGCAGATGTAAGATAACTAGGTAATTGTTATTGTAAGATAAGATATTGTAAGATAACTAGGTAATTGTAACCTGTAGTTAGAGAGGAAAGCAGGAAACGGAAAATGAAGCCGACACAGTACAGAACTTGTCTACTTCTTTGAGATCTGTTAGAGGACTCAGACTCTTTGACCTCATCCAGGCTCAGTTGAGGGTCCCCAGCCATGTCTCTTACCCTTCACCTTCCTTTAAAAACACATTCACACCTATATGCCCATACCACTTTTTGGACGTTTCTTTCATCTTTTCCTGTTTGCAGGGTTTTCCTAATCTGCACCTATTTGCAATGAACAGGTTCCCCACTGTCAGAAAGAGTCTTAACTTGATGATAATAAATTGGTCCACATCAAAATATGGTCTGATTTTTATTAGTTACCTCTAGGAGTGAGTAAACAGAATACATTTATGGGCTTCATCATGAGAAGTTTGATTGTTTTCTTTTTTTGGTATAGGAATTTTCTAAGTCAGAGTGGAGTTAAGCTTTAGATCTTCAAAATACCTTGCTTCTACTTGTCACAGTTTTAATTATCTTTTCATAAAATAAGATTGAAGAGAGCTAGAAACTGGGAATACTTTTGCTATTGGTCTCAAGAGGACAAGGATTGCTATACTTTTTAATTTTAATTTGGAGAATGAAGATCAGAGGTTAAATGTTAGAGATTAAATCATTAACAAATAACCCAGTAACATGATGAAATTATTCCCCTTTGACTGATGAGTGAAATCTGAATTTTTGACTAAGAAGCTGTGGGATGTACTTGAATTTATTTTTGTTTTCTACTTTCAAATGAAAAGGAAGAAGAAAACAAGATCACATAAATTAACTTTCATTTTAAAAGATTCTTGCAATTTACACAGTCTACCTGAGGCCTGGGCTATAATCTATCTGAATTGGTATAATCCAGTTTCAATTTTCAGCAGTGAAGGTTGAAAGGAGTTTGATAGGGGCTCCATAGTACGTCCTGGTAGCCCATTATAGGGAGATGCACTTTAATGCTAGGTTGAGCACCTCATCCAGGTAATGGCTTTCACATCCTGTTCAAATCCTTCTTTCTTTGCCAGTCTTTAAAAATCATAATGTTCCAATGTAGAAAAGAACTCTTCACCTTAACCAAGGCACTATTGACACAACTTCACCTTAGCCAAGGCACAGTTTATTTTCAATGGGTTTGTCTATAGTGCGGTAATTGCCTATAGCTGACTGGCTGTCAAGCAGAGGGTAGTTTTCCTCCCCTGGAAGTGAGTGACTTCGTCACCTTCGTCCAGTGCCAAGGGTTGCTTACTCTCACTTCACTCCCCACCGTCAGCCAGGGGTGGAAAAGGCTTCCTCCAAGTCCTGTTTGCCTGCTCTCTAGGGGTTGTCCTGATTGATGCTTCATATTTTACGATTTAAAAACCCTCTGGAATTCCTCACAGTCTGAAAGCTGAATTTGTTCACATGGAAGGTGAAGAACTGGTGAAATCAAGAGTTGTTAGGATTACATGAATTTATGGGAGTGTGCCTTTTCAATCTTAGTGTTTTTTATAGATATTAGTATTTCCTCATAGAAAGCCTCGTTAACTTGTAACAGGTTTAGACTGTACTCTTGGAAGCCGGTGAGCAGGGAAGGGAAAGAGACTCATAAGATTGTAAGTCAGGCTGCATATCCCAGCATTCTAGGTGTCTACAGCTGTACTTCATGCCGTTTTAATGTTGAACACTACTGTGTTTGAGAGCACGTAACTCACGTGGTTGTGTTATGTATGCAGTGAGTTCTCATTTTCTTTGTGTTTAGGTTAGATTTGCCAAGCCCCTTTTCCAGGTCTTTTTCTTCCTGTCATGTAGTGTCCTCTGCTGGTATCTTCTAGTACATTCATCCTGTCAAAAATACTGGGTGTTTACAAAAGAATGAATGAGAAAATCATCATTTTGCAGCTACTCCAGTAGTAACTAGTTCAGGCCAGAATTTTCTAGGTGCCAAAGCCACTGGTAAAAGTTTGTTGAGGGGTCAGGACTTTTACCCAGTTTCAGAGGACCACCCCACAGTCTGCTTAGTAATTTTAAAGGGTGAAAAGATACCTTTGCAAATGGAGAGATCCCGTGAATACCACTTTAACCAAGTGATCACAGACTTAACATCCCCCAATAATAGGACAAGTTACACATCTGTGTTCCTGATGTGATGCCTGTGTAATATATGTCAACCTGACTCTAACCATGAAGAGTGAGAGATTATCAGGTAAACCCACATAAGTCATTTTTCTCCAGAATACCTGGTCTGTACTCTGAGATATCAACGTCATGAAACATACCAGGAAAAAAAAAATTCTATGTCACATGAGGATAAAAAAGGAAAAAAAAGGGAAATGCAGTGTATGAGCCTTTATTCAAGAGCAGAACATTTATAAAGGACATAACTGGGATAATGGGACACTTGAAGATGGACTCTGTACTGGATAGCCATATCATACCTGTGTGAACTTGTGTGAATGTGCTTATGTAGATAGTCGTAAGAGACAGATACTGCTGGAGCATTTGAAGTATGAAGTGTGCAGTGACCATCTTCACCTTCAGCTTTTTATTAGAGAAAATCTGAAGCATGACAGGATTTTTAAAAAAGTAGACTATGTACAATAGTTGTCAACATTTGGTGGTGGCTGCGATTATATAAAATTAAACGTCCAAGCTTTGGATTCGTTTTGTGCTTGTCAAGAGTGTGCAGTCATGTGGCTTTCTTTTGCACACTCTTCATCCCAGGTCTACTCGCAAGGCAGTGTTCTAGTTAGGTACATTTCTGGTTTTCTCTTTTTCTAGATTACCACCCATAGTTCGAGGAGGAGCCATTGACAGATATTGGCCCACCGCTGATGGGCGCCTGGTCGAATACGACATAGATGAAGTGGTGTATGACGAAGATTCGCCTTATCAAAATATAAAAATTCTACACTCAAAACAGTTCGGAAATATTCTCATCCTCAGTGGGGATGTTAGTAAGTATTCCATCCCTGCCCTGATTGCATGACAAAGTAGTGATGTGTTACATGATGGTGTTTTCCTGACAGTTACTGCTGTTGTGGATTTGTTCAAGTTTGTTTTTGACACTGCTGGTTTTTGAGATGCACATTTATGTCATATTAACCTGGGGATTGTCTGGGCTTTCAGATAAACTTTTTCTTGACATTGCTTCCTTAGTGATGAGTATTGGGATTGTATTTCAAAAGAAAATGAATTTGGTTATTTAAAAAACAAAAACCAGCTGGGCGTAGTCGCTCACGTCTGTAATCCCAGCACTTTGGGAAGCCGAGGCGGGTGGATCACGAGCAGGAGATGGAGACCATCCTGGCTAACATGGTGAAACCCCGTCTCTACCAAAATATAAAAAATTAGCCGGGCGTGGTGGTGCGCACCTGTAGTCCCAGCTACTCAGGAGGCTGAGGCAGGGGAATTGCTTGAACCCAGGAGTCGGAGGTTGCAGTGAGCAGAGATCATGCCACTGCGCTCCAGTCTGGCGACAGAGCAAGACTCCATCTCAAAAAAAAACCCAGAAAACAAAAAATCCTTTTTTATTTCCCAGAAAAATTCAAACCTAAGTAGACAAACTAGTGTGATGAACCCACATGTACTCCCCCATCGAGCGTGAATAATTATCAACTCCTAGCCAGTCGTCTTTTACCTAAACCCCAGTCCACTTTGTCCCTCTCATATTATTGTGAAGCAGCTCACAGACATCATTATTACATTTGTAAAGATGTAATTGCTTTTAATTATTCAGTATATTGGCACATTTCCAAGGCTGGATTTTCTTCCCACTGACTAATGTCCATTTGTATTAGGTGTCAAATGATTAGTGTTGAAGGAAAAAGTCCTCAATGGGAAAAAAAGCTTATATATTGTTCACAGTTTTTAAAGATTGAAAAATTTACATTTTGGGCTAGCTCCCAGCACTTTCTAGTGTGGTAAGGCCAAGTGGTTTGTGTGTTTAGGTAGACTCAGCATTTGTATTTCTGTTTCTCCTCCCTAGATTTGGCAGAGAGTGATTTGGCATATACCCGGGCCATCATGGGCAGCGGCAAAGAAGATTACACTGGCAAAGATGTACTCATTCTGGGAGGCGGAGATGGGGGCATATTGTGTGAAATAGTCAAACTGAAACCAAAGATGGTCACTATGGTAGAGATATCCTTTGTCAAATAAGAGAGCAAGTTCAGTGGGCTTGTTTTGTTTCCTTCCTTCCTTTAGGGTCTCAACTCAAATTAATGTTACCATGTACTAGAGGCAAATATATTATCTAGACTGCTTTGATCAGACAACTTAGTAACAGTACCCTTTTATGTGGCCATCAACAAAGAAATAATCGGCTGGGCACAGTAGCCCACGCCTATAATTCTAGTACTTTGGGAGGCCGAGGCGGGTGGATCACCTGAGGTGAGGAGTTCGAGACCAACCTGACCAACATGGAGAAACCCCGTCTCTACTAAAAAATAGAAAATTAGCCGGGTGTGGTGGCGGGCACCCGTAATCCCAACTACTCGGGAGGCTGAGACAGGAGGTGAATCCGAGGAGCTTGAATCCGAGGTCGCGGAGGTTGCAGTGAGCCAAGATTGTGCCACTTCACTCCAGCCTGGGCGACAGAGTAAGACTCCATCTCGAAAAAACAAATAATCTACCTAGTTGAGGATTAAAGAGCAAGTGACTTTGATACTGTGTCTGCTGCTCAGCAGTTTCCGAAATGTCCGTAAAGCCATCTCATAAGGAGAAAAGAAGATTCAGTTCGCGTGTCCTTGGTGTGAAAATAAAATCACTGCCTTATTCATCGTTTTGTTAAATTTGTGATACCCGAGTTGGTATTTGTAACCTTTGTTTGTCTTAACCCTTTCTTTAAAGTATTACTCTTTCAGAATTCTTTGATATACCCAAATTCTCCTTAACCTGTTTCGGACATTGACCAAATGGTGATCGATGGATGTAAGAAATATATGCGAAAAACGTGTGGTGATGTCTTAGACAATCTTAAAGGAGACTGCTATCAGGTAATTATGTTTTCTGGATAATGTAGTTTTAAGTCAACTGATAATATAATTGATTTAAGTTGATCGGAATTATAATGCATCAAAATTGTGCCTTCTTAAAACAGCTTTTAATATAATTGGTTGAGAAAATAAATACATTACCTGTCTCTTCGTGCGAGTTACACGTATATTTGTATTTAGGGTGCATGTGTACCCATGATGGGAAAGCACCAACTCCAGATTCTCTGAATTGAATAAAATGAATTCTTATAGAAGATGTCACGTGACCAGGCGTGGTGGTTCACACCTGTAGTCCCAGCACTTTAGGAAGCTGAGGTGTGCAGATCACTTGAGGCCAGGAGTTCAAAACCAGCTTGGGCAACATGGCAAAACCCCATCTCTACAGAAAAAATTAGCTGTGTGGTGGTGCGTACCTATAGTCCCAGCTACTCTTGAGGCTGAGTGGGGAGGATCACTTGAGCCGGGAGGTTGAGTCTGCAGTGAACCATGATTGCGCCACTGAACTCCAGCCTGGATGACAGAGAGAGACCTGTCTCAAGAAAGGAAAAAGAAAAAAAAAAAAAAAAAAACCAGATGTCATGTACCTTTTTATCTCTCTATTCTGAATGATCTCTTTGAGCCTGCGTCTTTCAAGAGGGAATTCAAGTGTCTAATTGGTAGATCTAGATGATTAAAATGTTTGAGGTAGGAACAGTTGCTTCTTTTTTGTTGCAAATTCTACTGTACTTAAAAGGTGACTCAGGGTTTATAGGATGCCTTTTGTGCTGCATTTTGAGGATGCATATGTTCACTGGCCATAAATACAGTACTTGTTAGAGCAAGATATCCAAGCAAATAACGTATTTTAACAGGATTTCTTTTTTTTTTCTTTTTTTACGTGATCTCAGCTCACTGCAACCTCTGCCTTCCAGTTCAAGTGATCCTCTCAACTCAGCCTCCTAAGTAGCTGGGACCACAGACGCATGCCACCACAGCTGGCTAACTTTTTTGTGTTTTTGGTAGAAGTAGGGTTTTGCCATGTCGCCCAGGCTGGTCTCAAATGCCTGAGCTCAAGCGGTCTACCCATTTTGGCCTCCCAAATTGCTGGGATTATAGGTGTGAGCTACTGCTCCTGGTCAAGGGATCTTAAATGTATATCTCCAGACTTATAAACAATTTAGACAAGTTCTTTAATATGTAAATTATACCCCCACACCCCATCTTACCTAAATTTATTTGCATGGCACACAGATGTTACTTTTTAAGTTGAGAAAGGAAGTATATCCACATCAAATGCAATTGTGATTATGTTGCGGACAAAACAGGAAGATATAATTAAGCTTATACTATCTGAAAGCTTAAAAGGGGAGGGAGAATTAGGTTCTTCTGAGCTATGGCAGAATTATTTCACAATGGGCTCAAAGTTATTATTTACCCATAATGGGCCAGACCCTCTGCCTGCAGTGTTTAATACTCACACCTATACCCAGTGGACAATATTTCTGTTACATGGATGAAGAGCTTAGGGAGTGTAAATGGAATTTATTCAACGTTATAGGGTAACTTAGAGGAATGTCAGACTCCTATCTCCATATATATCTTTTTTTAATTTCCTTATATATTTTACATAAATTTAAGTTAAAAAAAAAACAAAAACAGCGCTGCAAACCCTAAACAGCAATACAGTAGAGTTGTTGACTTTCGTAACTAGAGGCCAAATATAAGTGGGAAGATTTGCTAACGGCCTCTGAAAAGAAGCTCTTGGCCTGAGAGCCGACCCAAAGACAGAGCACCAAAGGCATATGGTGTCCAAGTCACTGGACCCTTGAGGCAAGGGAAAAGCAGTGTTCTTACTTAAAGCAGAACTTGGGGGAAGTTGGTACCTGTGTATCCTCTTTCCTCATCTACCTTTTCTCTGGAACAACAACCACCAAGAGGAACCTCGAATATTCCTGAGGCTAAGAGTTATCTTAAAGATAGGTGGGTGGAAAAAGTCAGGCACAGTGGCTCATGCCTGTAATCCCAGTACTTTGGGAGGCAGAGGCGGGTGGATTACCTGATGTCAGGAGTTCAGGACCAGCCTGGCCAACATGGTGAAACCCTGTCTCTACTAAAAAATACAAAAGTTAGCTGGGCGCAGCGGTGGGCAACTGTAATCCCAGCTACTTGGAAGGCTGTGGCAGGAGAATTGCTTGAACCCAGGAGGTGGAGGTTGCAGTGAGCCGAAATTGCGCCATTGTGTTCCAGCCTGGGTGACCAAAGCGAAACTCTGTCTCAAAACAAAAAAGATAGGTGGGTAGGGTTCTTTTGCCTATGGGGTTGGGTGAGAACAGAGATCAGTCAGCTGCCACCTTCCCTTCCTGGTTGGGAAGCCCCTTGGCCGTTAAATGCTGCTGTAGATTATATCGTGACTATTATGCATAGTGCAATAAGCACGTGGGTGCAGGTATTTGATATACTAATTTTCGTTCCTTTGAATAAATACCTAGTAGTGGGATTGCCTGATCCTATGGTAGTTCTATTTTTAGTTTTTCGAGAAACTTCCATACTGTTTTCTATGATGGCTGTACTGACTTACATTCCCACCAACCGTGTGTAAGAGTTACCTTTTCTCTGCATCCATGTAAAGCTTTCTTATTTTTTGTCTTTTTAGTAATAGCCATTCTTACTGGGGTGAGATGATGTCTCATGGTGGTTTTGAGTTGCATTTCCCTGATGATTAGTAATGTTGAACATTTTTTCACATGCCTATTGGCATATGTGTGTCTTTGGAGAAATGTTTATTCTATTTTTTTGCTCCCCTCTGCTCCTTTTAAAAAATGAAGTCTCCTACTTATATTGTTTAGAGATGGGGAGGGGGTCTCACCATGTTGTCCAGGCTGTCCTCGAATTCCTGGGCTCAAGCAGTCCTCCCACCTCAGCCTCTTGAGCAGCTGGGACAACAGGCATGCATCACCATACTTGGCTCCTTTGCCTACATTTTAATAGGATGGTGATTTTTTTTTTTTTTTTTTTGAGACAGAGTTTCACTCTTGTTCCCAGGCTGGAGTGCAATGGTGTGATCTTGGCTCACTGCAACCTCTGCCTCCCAGATTCAAGCAATTCTCCTGTCTCAGCCTCCTAAGTAGCTGGAATTACAGGCACCTGCCACCATGGCCAGCTAATTATATTTTTAGTAGAGATGGGGTTTCACCATATGGGCCAGGTTGCTCTCGAACTCCTGACCTCAGGTGATCCGCCCACCTCAGCCTCCCAAAATGTTGGCATTACAGGCGTGAGCCACTGCGCCCGGCTGATTTTTTTTTTTTCCTTTTGCCGTAAGTTCTTTGTATATTCTGGATACTAGTCTCTTGTCAGACGAATAGTTTATAAATCATTGTCCCTTCATATACATGGGGAAATGTATAAGTTTGCGCATACTCAGGTCCCACAGTTGGCCCTTGGAACCCACCTATGTGAAAAGTTGTCTCTCTGTATACACGGGTTTCACATTCCAAGAATAATGTATTTTCCATCCGTTTGGTAAAAACAAAAAAAACCCCGCACATTAGTGGGCCCTCTCAGTTTAAACCCATGTTGTTCAAGGGTAAACTATCTTCTCCCATCTGTGGATTGTCTCCTCTGATTTTTTTCCTTTGCTGTGCAGAAGCTCTTCAATTTAATGTAGTCCCGTTTTGTCTTTTTTTGTTTGTTTGTTTGCCTATGCTTTCAAAGTCTGACCCATAAAAATCCTTGCAGAGCCCAACATCCTGAAGCATTTCATTTCCTTCTAGTAGTTTTGGATCTTACATTTAAGAGTTTAATCCTTATATGTGGGTGACAGATGGGGATCTGGTTTCTTCTGTGTAGGGATATCAAGTTTTCCCTGCACCATTTGAGGAGCAGGGTCCAGGTTGTCTACCCATGGACCTAGAGGTTCCTTGGCAATTTCAGTATCTGTCTTCTGACTCTGCAGTAATGGCAACCCCAAGGTCAAGGCTTATGGCAAGAAGGCGCTGATCGCCTTCAGAAACACTGTCACGCACATGGATGACTTTTGCTAAGCTGAGTGAGCTGCACTGTGATAAATGACATGTGGCTTCTGAGAATTTCCTGCTCCTAAACAGCACAATACTGAGTACTTTGACAACCCACATCAGCAAGGACACCCCACAATGCAGGCTTCCTGCCGGACCTGCAAGTACCACTGAGTTCCCTGTCCATTCGCTTGGTGCCTACTGGTTGGCCCTGTGTCTGAATAATTCATCTCCTTGAGGATATGGGGTCTGGGCTGGGTGTGGTGGCTCACGCCTGTAATCCCAACACTTTGGGAGGCTGCAGCGGGCGGATCACTTGAGGTCAGGAGTTTAAGACCAGCCTGAGCAACATGGAGAAACCTGTCTCTACTAAAAATGCAAAATTAGCTGGGTGTGGTGGTGTATGACTGTAATCCCAGCTACTTGGCCATTGCACTCCAGCCTGGCCAACAAGAGCGAAACTCTGTCTCAAAAGGAACAAAAAAGACATGGGGCCTAAATGGGTTGGGGGAGTGTCCTGTCAGCCAACTTACTGCTCTATAAGAAAAGAGAAATGCTACTTTTAAAAAGATACCAAGTCTTTGCAGCTGTTTATTTGAAAAACACAGTTACTGTTTAATATTTTTAAAAAATGTTCTAAAGCCCCCTGTTACTTTTATAATGATAGAATACCTTAAAAGTAAGGTCAGGTGTGGTGTCTCAGCCTGTAATCCCAGCACTTTGGGATGCCAAGGTGGGTGGATCATTTGAGGTCAGGAGTTTGAGACCAGACTGGCCAATGTGGTGAAACCCTGTCTTTACTTAAAATACAAACATTTGCTGGGTGTGGTGGTGGGCACCTGGAATCCCATCTACTCTGGAGGCTGAGGCAGGAGAAGTGCTAGAACCCGGGAGGCGGAGATTTCAGTGAGCTGAGATCATGCCACTGCACTCCAGCCCGGGCCACAGAGCGAGACTGTCTCAGGAAAAAAAAAAGAAAATAAAAACCTTAATAGTAAAAATCAAGTAGTACGCACAACTAAAGATTGCTTTTACATATGTACAAAATTTCCAAGTAAAATAATAAGCGAAATCTGGCAACTTAAAAAATTCTATATTATGCTCAAGTAGGATTTACTTAGAAGTGTAAAGATTTGAATTTTAAGAAATCTGTCAAGTTAATTCACTACATGAATAATTTAAAGGAGGAAAATAACAGATGACAAAGAATTTGAGAATATTTAGCAGTCATTTTTGGTAAAAACTCGTGTAATATACCCATGTAAAATTAGCCAGGCATGGTGGCATGTGCCTGTAATCCCAGCTACACGGGAGGCTAAGGCAGAAGAATCGCTTGAACTCGGGAAGTGAAGGTTGCAGGTGAGCAGGGATCCAGCCATTGCACTCCCGCCTGGGTGACAGAGCGAGACTCTTGTCTCAAAATAAATAAATAAATAAATAAATAAAATAAACAAACACACACACATATGCATATATATTTATATGTATATATTTCCATGTAACAAATCTGTACATGTACTCCCTGAATCTAAAATAAAAGTCTAAAAAATTACTTGAATAAAATAAAATTGCAATAGCTGTGAAACTACCTGAACATAATAGAAACTTAGGTTATGGTAAATAGAAAAATAGAAAATATAATAGATAGCAAAAGCCATTTCCACTGAAAATAGGAACAAGATGAGGATGCCTCTTGTCTTTTTCAACATTGTTTTTTGAGGCAGCTGAGATAGTAAAGTAGAAAGATGAAAACAGTGTAAATAATCTATTTACAGATGATATGAATACTAGAAAATCCAGGAAACATATATAGAAAATTATTTGAATTAATGAGAATTTGGTAAAGTGGATAAAGCCAGCCTAGATCTTTTTTCTCTATACTAAATGCTAAACCGTTTAAATAGGATTTCTTTCCCATTCCCACCCATTTCCTTTCAAAGTAATCAAGTGTTACATTCCTAGGAATATATTTAACAAGAATGGTATTGTGAGACTGGTATGAATTATGTTAAGATCTTATTGAAAGATGTCAAAGTCTGAATATGTGGAGAGGCATGCTATATTTCTTGTATTGAAAGAACAGAACAGGCTGGGTGTGGTGGCCGACACCTGTAATCCCAGCACTTTGGAAGGCCAAGGTAGGCAGATCATTTGAAGTCAGGAGTTAGAGACCAGCCTGGTCAACATGGTGAAATCTTGTCTGTACTAAAAATACAAAAATTAGTCAGACGTGGTGGTAGGTGCCTGCAGTCCTAGCTACTCTGGAGGCTGAGGCAGAAGAATTGCTTGAACCTGGGAGGTGGAGGTTATAGTGAGCTGAGATTGCACCACTGCATTCCAGCCTGGGTGACAGAGCAAGACTCTGTCTCCAAAAAAAAAAAGTAACAGAACAATGTCTATTTCTTCCCAATTAATTATGAGTAATCCCAAGGAGTGGGGAGGGGTTTAAAATTAGACCGACTGATTTTAAAGTTTATTTGTAAAAATATCTAAGAATAGGCCAGGTGCAGTGGCTCACCCCTGTAATCAGCACTTTGGGAGGCTGAGGCGGGCAGATCACAAGGTCAGGAATTTGAGAGCAGCCTGGCCAACATGGTGAAACCTTGTCTTTACTAAAAATTCAAAAATTAGCTGGGCATGGTGGCGCAAGTCTGTAGTCCCAACTACTCAGGAGGCTGAGGCAGGAAACTCACTTGAACCCGGGAGGCAGAGGTTGCAGTTAGCCGAGATTGTGCCATTGCACAGCAGAGTGAGACTCCATCTCAAAAACAAAAACAAAAACAAAAACTAAGAATAGCCAAGAAAACTTAAAAAAGAATCATAGTGCGAAGCAAAATACGTCCTATTCGTTGTTAATATACTGTAAGGCACAGTAATCAAATAGGAAGTATGAAAGGAATACCCAAGGAGCTGGGAATGTCACAGGAACTTGAACATGTCTGAGTATGTATTCCTACACACTACTAATATGGTCTAAGATGCATTTCAGTTGACTTGGGAAAAGGTTTAGTTGAGTTAATGTGTGTTGCTGGTATAATGAGTTATCTATCTGCATGAGAACCAAGTTAGCTAACCATAGAAATAGGAATTTTGGTGACTTAGCCTGTAAGGGTAAAACCTAATACATTTAAGACAATTTAGAGTACTTAACCTTGAAGTTGGGGGGGGAAATCTCTTAAAGATAGGACACTCAAACTGTTTATGGTATTATTTCGTCATTACCAAGCCAATGTGAGACTGGAAGAAAGACTGGTAACAAGCATGACTGGGGAGTTGATCCCTTGAATAATGCAAAGAGTCCCTACAGCTTAGAAATGAAGTTAGCTAAATTTAAAAAGGTATAAAGGGTATGAACTGGTACTTCTCGGAAGACGGAGTCAAATAACCTCTAAAAAAGTACAACAAGACGGTGCACCCATGTCAGTGTCCTAGGAAGTTCTTGTGAAAACGTCAGCAACAGACTTGGCAAAATTTGACTAGAGGGGGTGATATCCAATGCTGGGGAGGACGTGAGGAGGAGACAGGTGCCCGTGTGAATTGCTGTCAAAACTGAAACACGTGGCTTCTACCCTGTGTTTGAGCACCCAGCCCACAGTTATAAAGGTGTCACTACAAGGTTTATTATAGCTGTGCTTGTAGTGGCCAAGGCTTGGCAGTGACGACAGAAATAACGTTTTTAGTGGAATGCTATATTTTTTTTAAATGTGTGTTATCATTACCTGGAGAGATGTTATGTAAAAATGTTGAAGTTGGGAATGATGTGTGTGATCCAGATCTTACAAAAGAGAACATATGTTTGCGTTTGTGTGTAAGTACTTGTAAGGATCTGTGTGAACATAGGGAAATATGAGATTATCAAACAGGATTAATATGTGGATTGAAGGCAGCTGTGGTGTTAGTACCTCCTGTATCTTTCCATAGTTGGATGTGTATAATGCATTAAGTGAGGCAAGTTATAAAACAACAGGACAGAAAAATCCCAGTTTTTTAATATTATAACTTTGAGACTATAAGAAGAAGCATGAGAAATAACATGGGTTAGGTTATCTTAGGGAATTGTGGTGAACTTTTTTTTTTGAGACAAGGTCTCGCTCTGTCACTCAGGCTGGAGCGCAGTGGTGTGGCAATCATGGCTCACTGCAGCCTCAAACTCCCAGGCTCAAGCAGTCCTTGCACCTCAGCTTCCTCAGTAGCCGGGACTACAGGCACATACCACTAGGCCCAGCTGATTTTTGTATTTTTTCTAGAGGTGGGCTTTCACCATGTTGCCTAAGCTGGTCTTGAACTCCTGGGCTCAAATATTCCACTTACCTCAGCTTCCCAAACTACTGGGATTACAGGTGTTGGGCTTCTGCACCTGGCCTGGCAAACTCTCTTTTTTTTTTTTTTTTTTGCAAACTCTTAAACTATTGATTTCTGACTATTATATGTGTTTTTCTTTTACTTGAATGTATTTTTTTTGGACTTAGAAAACTAAAAGATGACAGTAACTCCCCTTTAGTTCAGGGTGTTGCTTATATCCAGATATGTCCCCAGCATAAGAGCCCCTCAATACTTTCAAAGATATCGGGAGACCTCAAACTTCTTTCCTGTATTAACTGTGTATGATCTGTATAGGAATTCCAGCTGGAGTCTTTATGGACTCTGATGGTGGAAGCTGTTATATATAGCTTTATTAAGAGTAGCCCAAACATTAGAGAAAATTGAGAAACAACATGTTAATAGTTTGAGTAAGATATAAAAATAAATCCATAAACCATGAAGTCATTTCAGGACTTAGTGTAAAAGAAAAATCAGGCTGGGTATGGTGGCTCATGCCTCTAATCCCAGCACTATGAGAGGCTGAGACAGGCAGATTGCTTGATCCCAGGAGTTCACGGCCAGCGTGGGCAACATACTGAGATCCTGTCCCTACAGAAAGTTTTAAAAATTAGTTTATTTAAAAAAATAAGAAAAAATAAAAGAAGATGATACAGATAGTGGTATGAGAGGCAGTATAGATTAGAGATGAAAGTATGAAGTTGGCTTCCAGGTATACTTCGTGGATCTGTTGCCTATTGGGAGCCCATGGCTGAGCTGGATAACACCTCAAGTTTGTTTCTGCATTGGTAAAATGGGGATGATAATAGTACCTCTAGGGTTGTTGCTTCATTGAAATGAGAAGGCATATAAAGCATATATGGTAAGCACTTAATTTTTGCTGTTAACAGACATAGATGAAAGTTTTTTGGTTCCTGTAGCAGATGCTGTGGGTATAAACCCCCACTTGGCATTTTTTTCTCCTTCCTTTACTAGTGTTTTTTGTTTTAACTACATCCACATGTTGATTCACTCATCTATTCCTGTTCTCTTCTGGAAGGTTCTAATAGAAGACTGTATTCCGGTACTGAAGAGGTACGCCAAAGAAGGGAGAGAATTTGATTATGTGATTAATGATTTGACAGCTGTTCCAATCTCCCACGTCTCCAGAAGAAGGTAGATTTATATTTTTTTAAAACCAAGAAATCTGTCATGGAAATGTTTTTCTTGGCACCATGTGAGGGTGAAAGGATCTTCAAGATTGGCTAGTTCTCTCACATGTTTAAAAAGGGAGTTAAATTAACATCCATGGTGGAAAGATGACTGGATTTGGCTTCAGTTCCTGTTCTGCCACTAAATGAGTGAACTAACTCAGTCATTTGAAGAAAATGAAGTAAAATGACTCATTACATCATTGAGACAGTAAATCGTTTGATAATACATGTAATTATGTGATTTCCAGCCTGTATTGGGACAAACTGGTCACTTACCTAAGCGACAGCAGAGATAATTCCTTTTCTCAAACCTTATGCTCCAAATCACAGTTAGTTCATGTTTTTCTATAAACTCAAGTTCCTGCTGAGTTTGCAGACTCTTTGAATCTCTCTCAGGATATTTGCTGCTCTTCCCCTTACTTAAAGCAGTTTTCTTTCAGGTTTCAGCCACTGCCTTTGTGTCGAATCTTACTGGTATCATGAAAGCAGTGCTAGGTGGATGCACATTGATTTTGGCATCCAAAATCAGGTAACATTATTGTTCATGAAAAAACTCTTTGAATAGTGGGTCTTACACCCGTGGCTCTTTTCTTCTTCTTTTGGTATTGAATATTTGAATATTTTACTTAAGATGTTGATACATACAAACCCATATTTATGAAACTTGTTTTTTTTAAACATTCAGATTCCACATGGGAGTTTCTCAGACTGATTCTTGACCTCTCAATGAAAGTATTGAAACAGGATGGGAAATATTTTACACAGGTAGGCTACTGAACAGTTTTTTTTCAAAACTCTCTAAGATTTGCATATTTTGAAATCCCGAATGCACATTTTTTAAATGTGTATCTATTAAGGATAGCGTGGCATCATCAGATTATGTTCTTTCAAGCAGTAAGCTTCTACCTGTCATCTGTTGGGAATTTGCTGTACTATGAGCTGCTGCCACCAGATGGAGACACAGACTGATTATTTCCCTCGCTCTCCCCGTCAACATACAGTTGATGAAATAGTTCTGGCTGCACTGTGAACTCCTGCCACCAGATGAGAAGCAGATTATGGTGGTTTTCTCATTCTCTAGGGGATTCTAAACTTAAAGATTACATTTCCTGGAGTTAAAACTATAAATACATATCTCCTATTGAAATCCTTAACAAAATTTTGAAAATGACAACAAAGAAAGCTAACTGATAATCTAGTCTTTTGGTACAAAATTCCTTGATTCATAAACATAAGCACTTAGGTAGCATCGCACTCTGGATTTTGGAATTCTTCGGCGTTACAGGAAAATGCTCTCCTCCATTTTTTAAAAAAAGTATTACCAGCCTGGGCAACACAGTAAGACCCTAGCTCTACAAAAAAATTTAAAAAATTAGCTGGGTATGGTGGTACATTCCTGTAGTCCTAACTCTAGATGCTGAAGTGGGAGGATTGTTTGAGCCTGGGAGGTCGAAGCTGTAGTGAGCTATGATCATGCCGCTGCCCTCCAGCCTTGGTGACAGAGTGAGACCTTGACTCAAAAATAAACACAGTATTAGTATACTATATTTAAGTGTCAGGAACAGGCCAGGTGAGGTGGCTCACACCTGTAATCCCAGCACTTTGGGAGGCCGAGGCAGGTGGATTACCTGAGATCAGGAGTTTGAGACCAGCCTGGCCAACATGGTGAAACCCCATCTCTACTAAAAATAAAAAAATTAGCCAGGCATGGTGGTGGGTGCCTGTAATCCCAGCTACTCAGGAGGCTAAGGCAGGAGAATTGCTTGAACCTGGAAGGCAGAGGTTGCAGCAAGCCGAGATCATACCACTGCACTCCATCCTGGACCACAGAGCGAGACTTCATCTCAAAAAAAATGTCAAGAATACGTAGAGGTTTTAACTTTACCCTCCTGAGGAGGTGTTTGCAAGCTATCCTGGACATTTTATGGAATCTGAGATTAATAGCATTGAAAACAATTTAGCAACTCTAAGAGACATCTTGACTTAGGCTCCAGCCTATCCTGTTGTTCCCCCTCTTCCCTCTGCGTGCAAGACCTGCAGGCACATTGTGCTTAATCTTAGACTTTGCACTTGGTAAAATTGTTGGGAAGTTTTGAGGAGAGCAAAGCACTATCTATGAATCGAGTGTTCCCCCCCCCCAACTTTTAGAAATGATTTTTACAAACATGTTGTAGATGGATATAACTATTCAAAACAGGAGTCTGCAAACATTGGGCCAAATCTGGCCTCCTGCTTACTTGTTTGTAAAGTTTTCTTGGCACATAGCCACAACCATTTATTACATAGTGTCTGTGACTGCTTTTGTACTGAGTAGTTGTGGTAGATACTGTATGATCTGCAGAGCCTAAAATATTTTCTGTCTGACTCTTTACAGATAGAAGTTTGCAGACCCCTGTTATATAGGAAACCTGCAGTGAAACCTGCTCAAATGAACCCTTCTTATTGTTATTTTTTTTTGTTATTTTTTTTTTGTTTTTTTTTTTTGAACCCTTCTTATTGTAAAGACCAAGTTGGATTTTCTTATGATAGGTATTTTTTAAGCAGGCATATCTATAGAATTTTTTTCCTTTTTTTGAGCTAGGATCTTGGTCTGTATCCCAACTGGAGTGCAGTGGCACAGTCATGACTCACTGCAGCCTCAACCTCCTAGGATGAGTGATCCTCCTGCTTGGCCTCCCAGAGTGCTGGGATTACAGGCATCCATTGCCATGCCTGGCTAATTTTAAAAATTTTTGTAGAGACGAGGTCTCACTATGTTGCCCAGGTTGGCCTTGGACTCCTGGACTCGAGTAACCCTCCTACCTTGGCCTCCTAAAGTGTTGAGATGACAGGAATGAGTTGACTGTGCCCAGCCAGAATTTTTTATTTTTATGTTTTTGCAAATACATAGAAGGAAATCTCATGCAGCTTAAATCAAGGAAAAATGTGAGGCTCTGGGATCTTGAACAAAAAAGAGACTGAAAAAAATTTGGATCCACTACAGTCAGTCTGTAGTACAAAAGACAGGACAAAAGAAGACAGCCACACCAACTCCACCTGTTGTCTACTACAGCTGTGCGGCTGTTCTTCTTTTGTTCTGAATATCGGCATGGCAGGCTGCCTCCTATGGAGAGCTGTTATCTTAGTATGAAAGGCTAATAGAAATGCTTGCTTAGAATACTACTCTAGCCCACTTGTAAATATTAATGACCCAGGCTTTGATATCTTGCCTTTGCCAATAGACTTTTCACCAAAATCATAAGGATTTTATGCCCAGAGCTGTCCTGGTTTCTAAGAATTGTCCAAGAGACATATTATGACATGTTTTTCTGTCCCCATGTTCATTACAGTTGGAACCACAAAACAATCTCATCGTATAACACCTGGGGTTCATTCAGTACATTTGGTGGTTGACATTGTCATATGGTAAGATTCATGTGGACCCCGGGGGTGTATAGGTCTTTCAAGAAGCAGTAATTAAGTCAAAAAGCAGATGATTTGACTCAGGATGTACTGATGTAGTTGCCACAGTGTAATTTTTTTTTTAACTGCCAGGTGACATGCTCAAGAGATAACCCAGATTCCTGCCATGCCCACCCCCCTTTGCCCAAGTGTGCAGCTTAGAACTGGAGTCAGGTTAAGGGGTAGGTTGAAACTGTGGTGTTTTACAAAAGCCAAATGCTCCCACCCAAACTAGCATCACAGTGGTGAGTTTGTGATGTCATTGGTGTTACTATGGCTGCCTGGAGGCAGCCTTGTCAGCATCCCAGGAAGCCGGGGGATGCATCATGGAGGAATGTGAGAATCAAGGTGGGCCAGTAGAATTTAAACTGGGGAGGAAGTGTTTTCATGGAACCTAGGAGGCAGATCCTGGGACTTGGCCTTACTATCTTCTCTCCCTAGCCCCATTTTTAAAACATTGTAAGTTATTTGATACACTTGTGGCTTATGCCTGTAATCCTAGCACTTTGGGAGGCTGAGGCGGGTGGATCATCTGAGGTCAGGAGTTTGAGACCAGTCTGACCAACATGGCAAAAACCTCTCTCTACTAAAAATACAGAAATGAGCCGGGCGTGGTGATGCACCCCTGCAATCCCAGCTACTTGGGAGGCTGAGGCAGGAGAATTGCTTGAACCCGGGAGGCAGACACTGCAGTGAGCCAAGATCGTGCCACTGCACTCCAGCCTGGGTGACAGAGCAAGACTCTGCCTCAAAAAAAAACACAACACCTTTTTGTTATGTATCAGCTAAGTTTTGTACGTGTGAGACTTGATGCAAAATACTAGCAACCCTCTGCATCCTCCACCCAACTTGAGAACTGGACGTTGTCAGTACCTTTAACATATCTATATTCCTCCCTCATTCCTGCTTGCCTTCTAGAAGTAACCCATCCTTGGTCTCCCTTTTTTCCATTTCCGTATTTTATAGATGCTTCTTACATGTATAATTTCCTAAATCATTATACTGTTTAATTTTACTTGCTTTTGAACTTGATAAAAGTTGCTAAGGATGTATTCTTCTGTACCTGTTACTGAGGTATCATGTGCCTGTAATCTGAACTACTCTGGAGGATTGCTTGAGCCCAGGAGTTCGAGGACAGCCTGGGCAACATAGTGAAGACCCCACCTCTGAAATAAACAAAAGCCAATGTGAACTGTCCACACCTAACATAGGGGAAAGAACTTTCTAGAACTGAAGCTATAGTATTGGGATTTAATGCCCTAGTGAAACCCTGTCATAAAAGGTTAAAGAAACCAATGACTAATAAAATGTTGAGTTTGCAGGATTGCAGGTAAAAAAAGAAACCACTTGGTGAAACACTGAAACTCCCTCCACTTAAGAGAGAAAATAACTGGCTAAAGTCTGTTAAAACCAATATGGCCAACTAGAATTTGCACAGAACAAGCTTACTGATGTCACAGCCTAAGTTTTCTTTTCTTTTCTTTTCTTTTCTTTTTTTTTCTTTGAGACAGAGTCTCACTCCGTCACCAGGCGCCAGGCTGGAGTGCAGTGGCCTGACCTCGGCTCACTGCAACCTCCACCTCCCGGGTTCAAGCAATTCTCCTGCCTCAGCCTCCTGAGGAGCTGGGGACTACAGGCGTGCGCCACCATGCCCAGCTAATTTTTTTGTATTTTTAATAGAGACAGGGTTTCACCATGTTGGCCAGGATGGTCTCGATCTCTTGACCTCGTGATCTGCCCGCCTCGGCCTCCCAAAGGGCTGGGATTACAGGCGTGAGCCACCATGCCTATTTTTTTTTTTTTTTTTTTTTTCTTTTGTGAGTTGGAGTCTCGCTCCGTCACCAGTCTGGAGTGCAGCGGCATGATCTTGGCTCACTGTAACCTCCACCTCCTGGGTTCAGGTGAATCTCCTGCCTCAGCCTCCTGACTAGCTGGGAGCTGGGATTACAGGCACCTGCCACCACACCCAGACAAATTTTTTTGTATTTTTAGTAGAGACAAGGTTTCACCATGTTGGCCAGGATGGTCTCCATCTCCTGACTTCATGATCCACCCACCTCGGCCTCCCAAAGTGCTGGGATTACAGGCAGGAGCTACCGCGCCCAGCCAACACAGCCTAAGTTTTCATCACTTGCTTCATACTAACCACTTCCCTGCCCACAAGTTTGCACATGACACCCATGAGTTGGCATAAAGAGATAACTACACATGCCTGAGGATTTTCTAGATCTACTCTTTCCTTTCTGTCCACCAATAAATCACCTGCAAATCTCAGAACCTACCCCTTAAACCTTTTTTTTTTTTTTTTTTTTTTTGAGATGGAGATGGAGTCTCACTCTGTGGCCCAGGCAGGCTAGAGTGCAGTGGTGCAATCATGGCTCACTGCAACCTCTGCCTCCCGGGTTCAAGCAATTCTCCTGCCTCAGCCTCCTGAGTAGCTGGGATTACAGGTGTATGCCACCACATCCAGCTCATTTTTGTATTTTTAGAAGAGATGGGATTTCACCGTGTTGGCCAGGCTGGTCTCGAACTGCTGACCTGAAATGATCCGCCCACCTCGGTCTCCCAAACTGTTGGGATTACAGGTGTGAGCCACTACACCCAACCCCTTAAAGCTTTTCTAATAAAAGGACTGCCTTTAAGCCCAACACAGGGAGACAGATTTGAGCTATACTTCTGTCTCCTTGTTAGTTGACTTACAATAAATAGCTTTTCTTAGGCCAGGCACAGTGGCTCATGCCTGTCATCCCAGCATTTGGGGAGGCTAAGGCAGGAGGATTGCTTGAGGCCAGGAGTTTGATGCTGCTATGATCACAGCACTGTACTTCAGCCTGGGCAACACAGCAAGACCCTTTCTCTGAAAAGAAAGTAAAATAAGCTTTGCTTTTCTTAAAACCCCAGTGTCCTAGTGTTGACTTCTAGCACATTGGGCAGAGATCCCCTTTTCTTTGATAATGCCAGGCGTGACCCTACCCCTTGTCCCATTCCTCCTCCTTATCCTTAATAGGTGCTTAACTCTTTGCTATTAGATTTTTACTCTGCTTCTCCCATTTGTTTCTCTTAAAAGAAAAAAATGTCATTCCATTTAAATAGACAGGAAAGTGAAATGTATCATGTTACTTTTTTGGGATAGGTCTCTATTTGTGGTGTGTTTTTTCTTTTTTGAAACTCTTGACAATCTTGGGAAAGAACAAATTGAAACTTTCTTAGTTTCTTACCACAGTCTGTGTAAGGAAGTCTTCCCATATAACCTCTATAAAGGGAGAGTGTGGTGTCAATTTTAAGATGGCGAAGCCATTTACCGTGCACCTTGGTGGCATTTTCATTCTATAGCTTCCCCAGTGGTGATGTGTTCTAAAAACAACTGGGCAAGGTTTTCTATTTGTGAATCTTAAATTACATGTGTGGTGTTTATATGCTCTCATGGTGAACTTGATGTTGAAACCAAATTACATGCTGGCAAAGGGCACTTTGGCCATATCCCACTACAGGACCCTAGATGATGGGTTACTAAACAGGCTGGCACTGAGGATGACATCATGCTGAGTGAATGTGCTAAGTTAAAACCACCCAGGCCAGCTCTCAGAATAGTTCTAACCTCTTGCCCGTGACTAGCTGGCTGGTTGGTTTTGAAAGCCATTCTCAGGAGTTCTTACATCACAGGCTGTCTTTATTTGTAAATAATTTTCATCTCACATTATACTTGGCTATTTTGAGGCAAATTAAGAGTAACAATTTTTAAAAAATTTTTTCTTTATTTATTTTCGAGGTGGAGTTTTGCTCTTGTTGCCCAGGCTGGAGTGCAGTGGTACGATCTCGGCTCACTGCAACCTCCGCCTCCCAGGTTCAAGCAATTCTCCTGCCTCAGCCACCCGAGTAGCTAGGATTACAGGTGCCTGTTAACCACGCCTGGCTGATTTTTGTGTCTTTAGTAGAGACAGGGTTTCACCACGTTGGCCAGGCTGGTCTCAAAACTCCTGACCTCAGGTGATCCACCCACCTCAGCCTCCCAAAGTGCTGCGATTACAGGCGTGAGCCAACGTGCCCGGCCAAGAGTAGCTTTCTTAAGAAATGGAATCAGTACCTGGATTCAGTAGTCTTGCGAATATCAGCTTCAGAGGCTAAAGGAAATAGGTGGTATTAACTACCAGTTTTGTTTTCTAAATACATAATGAAAAGCATTTGGGGAAAATTATGCTGAAAGGATGATAAATGCTTCCCCAGACTTAATCCAAATCTACATTTTAACAAGAATCCCCTATGATATCGTAAGTACAGTAAGGAGTAAGAGGCATTGCTCTAGAGTTAGGCACATACCGTTCAGCAGCTCTGCTACTGGCTGGCATCTCTTGATTCTCTTCATCTTTTTTACCTTATGGTCACAGGATGGCTGCTGCAGCTCCAAATAACATATCTAGGTTATAGCCTGGAAGAAAGTTGAAGAGGCAGGTGGCTCTCTCTTTGTTCGGAATCAAAAGCTTTTCCAGCAGCTACTAGCAGACTTTCAGTATATCTCAAGTGACTACCCCTAGCTGCTGGAGATGCTGAAAATGTGATGACTGGAAAGGGAAAAATGTTAGAGTAATGACGTCGAGAGAACGTCTTTCATAAGGTGTGCAACTGAGGCATATCCCTAGCAAATATATCTTGAATAAACTTTTGTTCTTTTATACACGGATTCTAGGGAAAACAGGGTGAATATAGTTCTGTGTCAACATTTTAGACTCTTAGGAGAATTGTAGTTTAAACCATTGTGGAAATCAAGAACACTATCTTTTTGATACTTCATTTGTAATACAATGGTGACCATTATTGAGAAAATTTACTTTGAATGAGTTTTGTGTATGAATCTTTGCAAATTGCATGGTTTTAATTCAGTGACTGTGTCACTACTAAGAAATTGGCTTCACTGCTTTCTATCACTTCATACTCTAATAATTTGAAATGGCTTAGTAAATGAGGTGGAAGGATAATGAGCTAATGGGTCTATAAATAGAATGCAGTGTAATTTGTGAACATACAGAAGCCTTACCTGGTTTTTAAAGATGAACTTTTATCTAAAGCTAGAATTGTTCTCCTTTATTAAAGACCTTCAGGTGAGTGGGGCCCTTGTAAAGGACTCAGGAATTCCATTTGCATATCTCTCTTTGATTTAGGGGAACTGTGTAAATCTGACGGAAGCGCTGTCACTCTATGAAGAACAGCTGGGGCGCCTGTATTGTCCTGTGGAATTCTCAAAGGAATGATCTGTGTCCCTTCATACTTGGAATTGTATCCTTTGACCATGACTGACACTGTGTTGCCAGATCAAAGCACCCAAGTAAATCTTATGCCAATTAAAAAATTTAAATCCCAATAATAAGCAATCAGCTTAGCTGTAGGGTATATAAAGCCCTGGTTCTCAAGCTTTAGGTGCACATTGGAATCCCCCAAGAAGCTTTAAATAAAATTTAAGATTCTTAGACTCCCACCCTCAAAAGTTTTGGGGTGCGGCTTGCACAGCTTTCTGGGTGCTTTTAATGATCACGACTGGTCTGAAGCATTCGTTCTCAAAGGTGTTGCCAGACCTGCAGTATCACCCAAGAACTAGTTGGAGATGGACATTCTCAAGCCCCACCCCAACCTGCTGCCCAGTCAGGCGTTATGGAGGTGGAGGCCCAGTGACCTGTTCTACCAGCCCTCCCGGGGATTTGTGTGCACCTGAAAAGTTTGAGAGCCGGAGTCTAAAATAACAACCCTACCTGTGGCAGGTAAAATGTCTAAAGACACTCATTATCCTCTTATATTAAAATTAGCTGACGTTAATACTAGTTTCTACACTTGATGCTAATTTGCAGTGGAAATCGAGAACTAGAATGATATTGGGGACTGCCCAGTTAACATTGGTGTTCTCTGTTAGTTCCATTTAGTAAAGTTAGTTTAGAGAAATAAAACACAGAGAAAAAAGAAAATGAGAGCGTTATCATTGGAAATTTGTGCCGTGACACAGCTGTGGGCTGTAGTCTGCAGAGGATAGCTTCCTTATCTGCTGTTGCCAAGTCCAGGTTCCTGTGACAGCAGCTTTTTTTCTTTTCCCTTTTTTTTTCTTTTTTGCTGTCAAGGGAGCTCAGTGACCGCTGTTGACCTGTAACAAGGCCTGGTTGCATCAGGCTGGGACAGAACCCAGCAGCGCAGACTGCCTGTTGAGACCAGATGGCCAGCAAGAGGCAATGAGAACCCTCTAGATCCCCATGTGAGGAGGGGGAGTACTCCGCCTGCTGGGTGGCCGTGTCCCTCCACAGCTTGTACAGAGCTTCAGCATCTCCTCCTACCAACTGTCCACCTTTGTTTAGGGTTCCCTTCAGCATTTTGGCCAGGCCTGTGTTTGCATGTTTGGAGATTTGAGAAATCAGTTGATAACATTTGGAGCAAAGGCTTCCACCTGCTAGTTCTTCTCTCTCCCTCCTTCCTTCCCTCTCCTTTCTTCCTCCTGTCATTTTTCCCTCTCCTCCTCCTTTCCTCTCTTCCCTCCTCCTTCTCTCCCTTCCTCGCATCTCTTGCTACCCCAGCTTTCCCTCTCTCCCTCCTTTCCTCCTTCCTTCCTTTCCTTCTCCTACGAATTCCCGAAAACTTGGGAGACTTTGGAAGCAGTATTACCTGAGAGGATATTTGTGTTCCTTTAGCCTTCTGATGTCCACCCAGTTCCTTCTTCAGACATCCCAGGTGGTGGGGGTGTCCCCCAGGCTGCAGAGTGGCTGTATTCAGTGGCCTTCATTCTCAGTCCCACAGTGCTCTAAGCTATGAAACTTTTCATCCATGTTCCAATGTGTAGGCCAGCAAAGGAATTACAAGTGATACCTTTCTTCCTTAAATTACCTGCTTTGATTCCTTGACTCCCTGTCCAGGTGGGTATTTTACACTGTTTGGAAGAAGCTAAACCTTGAAGCTGAATATCCCCTAATCACATGTGCTGCAAATAGCCTTCCTGACCTCCATATGCTGTACATGACATCGAAATGAGTCAGGCAATTGATTGTGAATTCCTTAAAGTTTTCCTTTTTTTTTAATTATTATTTTTAATTTAAAAAAGCAAATGGAAAATGTATATTTTGATGAAGTTAGGGTGTTATTTTTTTGAAAAGTCAGCTGAAGGATGGTTAGACAGCACAGCGAAGACTGCTAAATGCACTGACCCCCCCCACCCCCCAGAATGTGATTTTTGTTCCTTTTTATTTCTCTATGGGCTTTTTTTCGTTTTTGTTTTGGTAGATCATCAATCTGGATGTTTGGAGGAATGAACATCGTTGTTTTGTGCTGGAGGGCAGATCTTGATGGTGTTTCTTTCCCCAAAAATTGACTTAGATATTAAAATTTGGTGCTTATAAGAGAGAGTTAAAAAAATGAATAGGAATTGCTTCAATTAAAATTACGAAAGAGACATTTCATGTGTTCTGTTGTTTTCTTTCAGCCCAGTCCCCTCTTTCTGACTTGTGATCTCATAGAGCCATCAGTGTGTCCTGGTCTGTTTTAGTTCTACCAGTGGATGTCATTTATCTCTTTATAACAGGATGGCCTTAGGGCCTTTTTTGAACAGTAGTAATGACTTCATTTGCCACCGTGCTAAAATACACAGCCTATTACATTTACCAGTCCTTCATTATACCATTGACCTGAGGCTAGCAAGAGATTTTGTCTGACTGTAAAGTTAAAAGTCAAAAGCTTATTTTTATTCTCACTCTTACCAGTGTATTAGATGTGGAAATAAAAGTCCATTTTGGGTAGCTGCTATGAAACTTTCTGAGCAGATTGTTAGCTGCACAGATGTATGACAATTTGTGGAGAGGCCTGCGACAATATGGGCAACTTGAAGACTCCTAAGGAAGTGCAGGTAGCTAACAGCTTGGTGGTGTTTGTGGGTAATGATCCACATCAAAAGTGAGCTTACATTGACTTGAATTGTTAGACATCAGTGGGTTATTCTGTTGTTTTTATAAAAGGTTTATATTATATCAGTGGAATGAGTTCATTTATGGTGAATTTGCAATAAGCAAAGCTTTAAAAATGAAATATTCAGTGTCCATTTTGAGATAGAATTGGTGTCAACACAGAGCATTCTTCTTCCCAAGGTAGGAATCAATAGTATGGTATGAAAAAATATAGTTTTTTAATATAGTCTTGGTCTGTCACCCAGACTAGAGTGCAGTGGTGTCATCACGGATCACTACAACCTCTGCCTCCTGGGTTCAAGCGATTCTCCAGTTGTAGCCTCCCAAGGAACTGGAATTACAAGCATGTACCACCACGCCCAGCTAATTTTTGTGTTCTTAGTAGAGATGGGGTTTCATCACTTTGGCTAGGTTGGTCTTCAACTCCTGGTCTACACCTTGGCCTCCCAAAATGTTAGGATTACAGGCATGAGCCACTGCGCTTGGCCTGAAATTTTTTTTTTTTTTTTTTTTGAGACGGGGTCTTGCTGTGTCACCAGGCTCCAGGCTGTAGTGCAGTGGCACAGTCTCAGCTCACTGCAGTCTCCGCCTCCTGGTTTCGAGCAATTCTTCTGCCTCAGCCTCCTGAGTAGCTGGGATTACAGGCGCCCACTGCCACACTCAGCTAATTTTTGTGTTTTTAGTAGAGACAGGGTTTCACTGTGTTGGCTGGGCTGGTTTCGAACTCCTGACCTTGTGATCCGCCCACCTCAGCCTCCCAAAGTGCTGGGATTACAAGCGTGAGCCACCGTGCCTGGCCAGATTTTTTTTCTACTTTGTAAAAGAAACCAGGTGTATCTGCCTGCTGTCTGGATATTATGTTTTTAATAACTGGGCATGACTTTGTACTTGAAGACTAGCTTCAGGCTGGGGCAGAGATCCACTGATAAATCTGTTGACACAAATCCTGTGAAGGCCTGAGAGGTGGAAATGAAGTGGATCAGGTTGTGCCAGGCCCTGGGAGATACAATCAGGAGAGAACAAGGGATGTGGAGTGGGAAAGAAAGGAATGGAAATCTCTGTCTTTTCATTTTGGGTGATAATAGTGAATTCTGACCCAACTGCATTATATTGGGGAAAGGATGATGTATGATTGTTTTGAACATCTTAGTTATTGCTTTAAAACAAAAGCATGCAAACCGCACTCTGATAACTAAAAATCCCCTCTGCTTTTGCTGACTTTAAAGAAATGTTACAAGATGTAGCATTGTTGTTCTACTTTAATGGCTGTGGTGTTATACAGTATTATAGTCTCCTTTATAACTTAAACTGGAATATACTGTAGTATCCTATAGCTGCTTTGTAATTAGAGAAAAGACAAATATGACTGAAATTCCATTTAACACATCAGCAGATGTCAATAATTTATTTTAAAAATGAAATGCTGCTTTCTCTTAGCAGTGTGATTGATTGACTGTTTTAGAGATTTGACTGATGGTGATCCAGCGGGGCTGAAGGAAGGCTGGGGTTGACAGTGTCTTTAATGGGCTGGAGCTGTGCTGATGTTGAAATAAAAATGCGCTACTACTTCCTGTACAGTCTGCATAGTCACTTCCTTGCTTGCATTAACGATTGCAGCAGGCTCAAGACTGCGTTTATTTCTACCATCTGTCTCAATAGGTTAATCAGTTTCACTCTGGTCCCATGACTCCTGAGATAGGGTGGGGGTGTGGGTTTTGTGTTATATATCATTGACCTGTGTTCAAGGCTCTAGAGCAGGACCACTCAGAAGTGTGGTTTGTCAGAAGTGTGGTTCATCAACCCGCTCTTTGTTTTCTAAGCACTGCACTTCAGCTGACCTGTTTTTCACAGCAAGACTCTCTCATTGAAGGAAGCAGTGTGCTGATTTTTTTTTTCCTGTGGCACAAGCTCCTTACCACATCTTGGAGCAGCAATTTTTTTTTTTTTTTTTTTTCATTTCTTCTCTTTTGAGGCCTAGTTTCACTCTGTTGTCCAGCCTGGAGTTCAGTGGCGCGATCTCGGCTCAGTGTAACCTCCAGCAGGGTTCAAGCAATTCTCGTGCCTCAGCCTCCCTAATAGCTGGGACTACAGGTGTGCGCTACCATGCCTGGCTAATTTTTGTATTTTTGGTAGAGTTGGGGTTTCTCCGTGTTGGTCAGGCTGATCTCCAACTCCTGGCCTCAAGTGATCCACACGCCTCCACCTCCCAAAGTGCTGGGCTTACAGGCATGAGCCACCTCACCCGGCCTTGGAGCAGCATTTTGAGTAGTGCTCTTCCAGAGGCCGGTTGGGCTACATTATTGAATATCTAGTTCCTAGATAAGAGATGTTATGTGACCTTGAAGAAGTGCTCTTATCCTTCAGTTACCCTCTCGCTGAGTGTCTTTGTACCAAATAACCTTGAACATTGCTGTGCTTTTGGCTGGTAAACCACTTTCATTTACGTTATCCTGCTCTGTCTTAAAACAGCTTTATGAATGATATGTTAATAACACTAGGCAGGCCAACAGTCCAAGTTTGAAATGCGCCTAAGGGTCCTATGAATCTGGGTGCCAGCATTCTTAATTTCTAATGTGGATGCTTCCGTCAGAGGTGCTTAACTTTTGTACCTTGGACTCCTTCAGCAGCTGCCTGGTGAAACCTGTGAACCCCTTCTCAGAAACATTTTAAATATATAAAATAGGATTACAAGGAAACAAGTTATATTTTCCGAAAACTTACGATAGAATATTTGTGCTGCTTTGTTATATAGGTGGATCAAGTGGTAGGTCAGATACCATAATTGTGAAGTAGTAATAAGTATAAGATGCGTAGCAACTGAAATGTGATGAGAACACATTTGATTTCTCTTGTTGACAAAGTCATAGGAACTGCTGTGTACTAACATGATTTGTCACCCATGTTCATGCTTAAAGGAAATGCTAAAATTCAGTGGGAGTTGGTAAAGATAAAGATAGAAATGTTTTCCCGTGCAAGTTTATGGGGTCACAGAATTCTGTCCAGAGGCCCAGGTTAAGAACTCCTGACCTACAGTGCTTAATTCCATTGTGTTCATTGTATTTGAGTGGTGGGCAAGGGTAGGTGGGGATCCCTTCACTCTTCTGTCAGAACCTCAAATCAACACTGGCAGATCAGTTCTCCTCAGCCAGAACCATTTAAAATCTCAATTACCTCATGTAGTCATTCTACTGATTTCTGCTTTACTCATTATTTCAAAAATGAGAAATAGAACATGGGCAAGCAATAACCCAGTGCTTTTGGAAAGCTGTTTGAATCAGCTTGGTTGTGATTTCCCTAGGAAATTGGATGATAAATGTGACTGGACAGGTGGACTAGCTCCTGTATCTGGGGGTCCTTGGATGCTCAGGCCAACTGATTAATGCAGACAGTTTTCCTGTGCACCAGCCAACCATGTGGTGATCGTTTCAGTGAGCAATTTTTGTATGATGAAGCATTAGGGAATAGGCCCCTCTCTGTGCATCTTTGCACAGGAATGTAACAGTAAGTGAATCAGGCAGTTCTTCTAGGAAAGAAGCAGGCCAGGTATATTTTGATGGAAGGCCTCCGATATCCAGAGAAGGAAGGGTTGGGGGGTTGCTCCACCCAGTTTCCTAAAAACGACTGGCAGGGGGTCGGTCTCTGTAACCCTTGACTTTAACCATAGAGTTACTTATTGGAGATTGTTCCTAGTTCCACCTATTAGAGAATACTTTTTTCTTGACTTTGTTCTAAAATAGTCTTACATCTTGGTAAGTGATTGTGATGGTAGCTTGCGTTCTTGCTAAATGATTCAGACTGTTCCTGTCTGTTCATTGCTAAGGGACAGAAACACTCCTTGGACTTGGTCACGCACACAGCTCTGCATTACATTCCATGTCCTCTTATACTTTCTAGATGTTCTCTTTCTCCAGTTTAAATTTGGTACCTGAAATTTCCCCTCTGTCCATCCTCCCAGTGCTAAGGGGGAGCTTTTGTCAACATGTCCTGTGCATTGCATGGTCCCTTCAGTATTTCTGTTTTATAATCCTCATCCCATATGTATTGACCATATATGTTTAATTTTTTTATGTCTGAAGAAGACAGTGTGTCTGGGTGGGAAAGAATACAGATACCTGGGTTTGGGTTCTGATAGCCACTTAAGAACTGGAAGTTTTGGCTGGGTGCGGTGGCTCACGCCTATAATCCCAGCACTTTGGGAGGCACAGGCGGGCGGATCACGAGGCCAGGAGTTCGAGACCATCCCAACCAACATGGTGAAACCCCGTCTCTATGAAAAATACAAAAATGAGCCAGGTATGTTGACGTGCACCTGCAATCTCAGCTACTCAGGAGGCTGAGGCAGGAGAATCACTTGAATCTGGGAGGCGGAAGTTACAGTGAGCTGAGATTGGGCCACTGCACTCCAGCCTGGGTGATAGAGTGAGACTCCATCTGAAAACAACAACAATGACAACAACAACAACAAACTAGAGGTTTTTAACTTAAATGTAGTGGGGGCAGGGGTAGGAAGAACTTCAGCCCAAGTCCAGTTGGCATGAGCTAAAATGGAAGCTCTGAAAGCCCCTGGGTTCCTCTTTTGCCTTTGATGCGCTGTGCATGTAGTAGGGACTTAGTCAATATTTCCAGCCTTGGAAGATTGAAGTGTACTGTAAAGGGAATTCTTAGAACTGCATTTTCCATGTAGAACGTGGAGGAAACAGGTTGACTGGAAGAAGTTACCCGTAGTTGGGCTTGTTCAAGAAGAAAAGCAGTCTATGACGATAAAGGGAGAAGTCCCTGCAAATTCGTTTTGCTCAAAGGAGCAAAAATGTCTACTTGGCACTAGCAAAGATGTAGTCCCAGTGATGGTGAAAGTGCTGTGTTGACAAAAGGGGTCCTAAAAGTCCAGGGGTTGACTCTCCATTCCTTCCTGGTTTTAAGGGCTGGAGAGGAGCAGAAACTTGAAGATGTACAGTGGTCAGACTGGAAAACGGACAAAGTGGAGGACCTGCAGCCATTTTGATTGTCAGCCATTTCTGTGACTGAGTCTTCTCTCTTTCTCCTTGTTTGCATTCCACTGACCTGAGTTCGAATATCTTAATTCCCCATCCATTTGGATGGAGTTCTGCACCAGGCCTCCACTTTGATCCTGGCCAGCCCACAGAGGACTGTCTTTGGCTCAGGTGCCGATACCAATCTGCAGAGGCCAGGGTTCAAGGACACACAGCTCTGATTCTGGTTGCTTGTATTTAGTTTGAGCCTGGCTCTTTGTTCTCACTTCATGAATCTACTAAGGGTTTGTGCATCAAAAAAATTAGGCATAGTGATGAATTATGAACTTTAAAAAAATTGGAAATCATGGCCCGGCACAGGGGCTCCTGCCTATAATCCCAGCACTTTGAGAGGCTGAGCTGGGCGGATCATGAAGTCAGGAGATCAAGACCATCCTGGCTAGCATGGTGAAACCCTGTCTCTACTAAAAAAAATTAGCTGGGCATGGTGGTGCATGCCTGTAATCCCAGCTACTCTGGAGGCTGAGGCAGGAGAATTGCTTGAACCGAGGAGGTGGAGGTTGCAGTGAGCCGAGATTGTGCCACTGCACTCCAGCCTGGGCGACAGGGCAAGATTCTGTCTCGGAAAAAAAAAAAAATTGAAATCATGAGTATGTATAGATAATAAATAGGGAACACAAAGGAGGCTCTTTTTTCCCCCCCACAAATAGGACTTTTTATTTGCCACTATTGTAAGTCTGAACTTTAAACAGATTCTTGGACTGGTGGAGGCCAAGGCGGGCGGATCACAAGGTCAGGAGATCAAGGAGGCTCTTTTTTACTGTTCAGTGCCAAGTGGTCATGGGAAAGGGAATGCTGGAGTTGAAAAACTAGTATTTGGTAATCATAGTGAGGACTGAATCAGGCAAGAATCATCTATTGGTGTTAGATCTTAAGGGAAATCTCAGCGAGGATCGTATTTACGTGGCTTTAAAGTATTTCTCACAGATTGCTTATGAGTTGTGTATTAGTTCCCTATTGCTCCTTTAACAAATTACCAAATGCTTAGTTCCTTAAAATAACACGGGTTTAGCTTACAGTTCTGGAGAGACAGAAGTTCAAAATGAGCCTTAGGGGGCGAAAATCAAGGTGTTGGCTGGGCCTGTTCCTTCTGGAGGCTCCTGGGAAAAATCTGTTTTCTTTCATTTCAGTCTCAAAGCCAGCAGTGGAACAGCTTCAAGTCTCTTTGCTCCTGTTGTCACATTGCCTTCTATCTCTGACTCCTGTGTCCCTCTTGTAAGGCCCTTGTGATTACTACATGGGTCCTACCTAGATGATCCAGGATCCTCTTCTTGCTTCAAGATCCTTAGCCACGTTGCAAAAATCCTTTTGCCATATAAAGTAACATTCTTATAAGGCTCTGGTGATTAGGATGTGAATATGATGTGGGAGGGGGAGGCGTTTATTTCACCTACTGCATGTTGCAAGATAAAAGTAACTTCACAGTGCAGAAATTGGACAACACCTTGACCAGGTAATCAAAATCAACATCCGTAAGGGCAGGTGGACATCCTGTGCCTCCAGAGGTGATACTCTGAGAAGAGTCTCTCACCACCTATGCAGTATTTGGTTAAGGATCCATTATCTGAATCAAATCGTGAAACCTGAGATCCCCAAAGGAGGAATTTTCTATTAAGAAAAAGGCCTGGTACAAAAGTATTAATGTCAAAAAAGACAAAGGCTGTGAAAAGATTCTAGATTAAAGGAGGCTAAAGAGGTAATGGCAACTAAACGTAATGTCTGATCGTATCCTAGATACCATATTGTAGGGAAAAAATGCTGTAAAGGACATTGTCAACTGACAAGTTAGAATATACTCAATACAAGTATTGTATCCTATTTACTGAAGTTCTTATACAACCCTGAGCTTGAAGTTATTTCCAAGGAAAATGTTAAATATTATTTCAAAATAGGAGTAGGAATTCTTTTGGCACAGTTTATCTCCCATCTTCCTGTGGGGCATGCTAGCAAGACTTCTGGACACAGAATTGAAAACTGAACAGCAATAAGGCTCAAGGGACCCATGTATCTCCCAAAGGAGCATTCTGCTTTACAGGGTAGCCCAGGAGACAGTAAGATGGCAAGTTCCTGAGGCAGCAGAAGTCCTAGTGGTTAAATTATGTCTTTAGGCTTTCTGTCTGCTACACAAGAAAGCAAAGCTGCAAGGGCTCCCACCAGAGACCACAGAAGCCAGAGGAGCAGGGTCTGCCCATGATGTCTGCCATAGGAGAAACAAAAAAGGGAGATGGCAGCAAGAGGATGGTGTGACAGCTGGCTGTACAGCTGCACTCAGGTCCTTCTGGCTTAGAAATAAAAGGCCCCAGGGAAAGAGCCTGCTTTAAAGACTTCCTGAGCCCAAGCTGCTGCTAAGAGACTGCAGAGGTTGAAGGGTTTTTTTCTTTCCCCGATGGGTGTGGCAGAAGGGAGGGGATGAGAGTGGGTTCAAAGACTTAAGGCAAAGAGCTCCATGTTGTAATATTTCAAATTTGAAAATATGATCTGATGAAAAAGGTGTCCAGTTAGTTTTACAAGTAAAGTGGCCAAGGACTTAGAGGTTCTGCTGGAATAGTAGTTGTCCCTCTGTCTATAAGTAGGACTTGGCCAGGTGTGGTGCCTCATGCCTGTAATCCCAGCACTTTGGGAAGCCAAAGTGGGTGGATCACTTGAGATCCGGAATTCGAGACCAGCCTGACCAACATGGTGAAACCCTGTCTCTACTAAGAATACAAAAAATTAGCCTGGCCTGGTGGCGGGTGCCTGTAATCCCAGCTACTCAGGAGGCTGAGGCAGGAGAATTGTTTGAACCTGGGAGGCAGAGGTTGCAGTGAACTGAAACAGTGCCACTGCACTCCAGCCTGGGCAATGGAGCGACACTCCGTCTCAAAAAACAGAAGTACATCTAGAAAAACTAGGGCAGTACTTCTGAAACTTGAGTGCACGTGAAAATTACTTGAGGATCTTCTTAAAATAGAGTCTGATTCAGTAGTTCTGGAGTACGGCCCAAGAGGCAGCATTTCTTGCAATCTAATTAGTAGATGTTGATGCTGCTGGTATGTGGACCACACTTTCAGTAGTACTGAGCTAGTGTCATGGTCAATGGAAAATTGGATGGGTCACATTGCAGAGAAATGAAGACAGCTGTTGCATGAACCACTGCTGAATTTAAATGTAAATATCAATGTACTGCTCTAAGTGGCCTTTGAAAGCAGTAGGTGTTGCCATAGTAATTGCTAAAATGAGAGTCTGTTTGATTTCCAAGGGTTAGAAATGTTCTTATGGATATGATTAAAAAGCCAGTTTGATACCACCCAAAGCAATGTACAGATTCAATCCAATCACTACCAAAATACCAATGACATTCTCAACAGAAATCGGAAAAACAATCCTAAAATTTATATGGAACCACAAAGACCCCAAATAGCCAAAGCAATCCTGAGCAAAAAGAACAAAGCTGGAGGCGTCATGCTACTTGAGTTCAAAATATACTACAAAGCTGTAGTAGCCAAAACAGCATGGTACTGACTTAAAAACAGAGACATCAACCAATGGAACAGAATAGAGAACCCAGATATAAATCCACACACATCACACTCATTTTCAACCAAGATCCCAAGAACATGTGATAGGAAAAGGATAGTTTCTTCAATACATGGTGCTGGGAAAACTGGATAAACATATGCAAAAGAATGAAAATAGACCTCTATCTCCAATTCAAATCAAAACGGGTTACAGACTTAAATATAAGGTGTGAAACTATGAAACATCTAGAAGAAAATGTTGGGGAAATGCTAGGATGTTAGTCTGGGCAAAGATTTTTTGTGTAAGACTTCAAAAGCACAGGCAACCAAAGCAAAAATAGACAAATGGGATCACATCAAACTAAAAAGCTTCACAGCAAAGGAAAAAAGTGAAGAGACAACCTACAGAATGGGAGAACGTATTTGAAAACTAATGATCTGACAAAGGATGAATAACTAGACTATATAAGGGGCTCAAACAATTCAATAGCAAAAAAAATAACCACTCAAAAGTGGGCAAAGGACATATCCTCAAAAGAAGACATACAGATGGCCAACAGGCATATGAAGAAATGCTCAATAGCACTAACCAGAGAAATGCAAATCAAAACCACAGTGAGATATCATCTCACCCTGGTTAAAATGGCTTTCATAAAAACGACAGGGAATAATGGGTGCTGGTGAGGATATGGAGAAAGGGGAACCCTCCTACACTGCTGGTGGGGAATGTAAATTAGAACAGCTGCAGTGGAAAACAGTATGTAGGTTCCTCAACTGAATACACACACACACATAGAGTATATATCCAAAAGTAAGGAAATATATTTAAGAGATATTTGCACTCCCACGTTTATTGCAGCACTATTCACAATAGCCAAAATATGAAATCAACCTAAGTTCCCGGTAGATGAATGAATTAAATGTATTTGTACACAGTGGAATATTAATTCAGCCATAAAAGAAGGAAATCCTGTCATTTGCAGAAATGCGGATGGAACCGGAGGTCACGTTAAATGAAACAAGCCTAGCGCAGTAAGAGAAATATCAAAGTGGGAGCTAAAAAGGTAGATCTCTTGGAGGTAGAGAGTAGATTGGTGGTTACTGGAGGTCAGGAAGGGTGAGGGGAGGGGATGGAGAGAGGTTGATTAATGGGTACAAATATACAGTGTGCTAGAAGAAATGAAAACTGTTTGATCAGTAGGGTGGCTGGTTTATAATATTGTATATTTCAAAATAGAAGAAAATAATTCTAATGTTTCTAGCATAAATAAAAGATAGGCCGGGTGCAGTGGCTCACGCCTGTAATCCCAGAACTTTGGGAGGCCGAGGCAGGCAGATCACAAGGTCAGGAGATCGAGACCATCCTGGCTAACAGGGTGAAACCCCGTCTCTACTAATGAATTACAAAAAAAATTAGCTGGGCATGGTGGTGCGCTCCTGTAGTCCCAGCTACTCGGGAGGCTGAGGCAGGAGAATCACTTGAACCTGGGAGGCGGAGGTTGCAGTGAGCCAAGATCACACCACTGCACTCCAGCCTGGGTGACAGAGCGAGACTCCATCTCAAAAATAAGTAAAAAATAAAAGATAAATATTTAAGGTGATGGATATACCAGTGACAGTGATTTAATCTTTATAAGTCATATGGACTTACTAAATTATCACGTGTACCCCCCAAAATATGTACAACTAATATGTATCAATAAAAATAAGTACTAAAGAAAGGCAATTTGATAAACCATTAATCCAGGGCTTCCTTTTAAACTCTCTACTCCCTAAAAGGCATGGATACCCCCAGCACTTGAAAAATTACAAAACAGTGCTGGTGTCTCTCCATTAGGAGAGACTTTGAAGCAACAAACAGTGCAGAAATGATCAAGGATTCTAAAAGGATATAGACTCTGTTCATTTTGCAGACACTGCCCTGACAGCTAGAAGGTACTAAACAGTGATAAGGGATTATACCCTTCATTCACCTAAGCATGCAACTTACTGAAGTCTGGATTGTGCTTTGATTTCATGGCTTTAGGTAAGTTTATTTCTGTGGAGAGTAAAACTGGAACAAACTTCAATTTGTGCTTGAGTCTTTTGCAGGTTTATTGAAAATACAAAGAATAAGAAGGGGAAGAATTAGAGGTTATACGATTCTGTCCTGACGCTGAACTAGAACAGCTTTCGGCAGCACTTACAGACCACTTTTGCTGTAGCCTCTGTGTAACGGGTCATAGACGTGTGGGATGTATCCACGGCAATGTGTAGAGGAAAGAACATGTGGGCAGCCTCTTCAGCAGCAGAGAAAAAGAAGCCATAGGGCACTAGGAGGGCTGCTGGAAACAGAAGCATGAAGGGGAAGTTAAGACAATAAGGTGAAGGCTGTAAAGAAAGTACACAAGTTTTAGTTTAAGGGAGGGCAGGGCTGGAGGTGATTTATTTCAAGTACTTTATAAAACACGGAACATTTAGGAGACACTTCAAAACCGAATACTATTTAGCCCTGCTGTAGCTATATAAAAAATAAACTCTTAGGTTTCTCCATAACCAAAAAGCTGTCAGGCCCTTCCAATCTTATTCCTTCCCCTAACCCCTCCAGCTAGAAAGGTATCTGGGCTGATGTTATCGATTGGATTGTGTTCCTCAAAAAGATGCTGAAGTCCTAATCCCCAGTACCTCTGAATGTGACCTTATTTGGAAATAGGGTCTGTGCAGATGATAAGATAGGGTCCTTAGGATGAGCCTTTATCCAATGACTGATGTCCTTATATTAATGGCAAAACCAGCAGTTACTTTTGCACCAATCTGATAAAGGAAATTTGGACACAGAGACATGTACAGAGGGAAGATGAAATGAAGACACAGGGAGAATACCATCTACAAGCCAAAGAACACCTGGGGCTACCAGAAGCTAGGAGAGAGGGATGAAACTTATTCTCCCCCCACAGCCCTCACAAGAAACCAACCTTGCTGATGCCTTCATATGGGGCTTTCTAGCCTCTATTTAGAACTGAGACAATTTCTGTTGTTTAAGCCACCCAGTTTATGGTACTTTGTTACAGCTTCACAGGAAACTGGTACAAATGGTCTACAAAATAGGATGGGAGTGGTGGCTCACACCTGCAATCCCAGCACTTTGGGAGGCCGAGACAGGCAGATCACAAGGTTAGGAGATCGAGACCATCCTGGCTAATATGGTGAAACCCCATCTCTATTAAAAATACCAAAAAAAAAAAAAAAAAAAAAAAAGCCGGGTATGGTGGCACGTGCCTGTGTTCCCAGCTACTCCGGAGGCTGAGGCAGGAGGCAGAGGTTGCAGTGAGCCAAGATTGCGCGACTGCACTCCAGCCTGGGTGACAGAGCAAGACTCCGTCTCAAAAATGAAAATAAAACAAAAATCAAATGGTCTACAAAATAGACAGCAGATGGAGGAAGGTTCGTGTATCAGTCAGCTGTTAGTGCAATAATACTGCATAGCAAGCAAACTTGAAATTTCAACAGCTTCTAGCAACAAGTGTTGATTTTTCTTTTCAGCCATCTGCGTGTTGGCTGGGGTTCAGCTGATCTAGGCTGGGCCCTATTTCAAGCTGTGTGTTGGGTCTAGGTTTGCTCCACATGTCTCTCATCCTCCTTGCATCATTGGCTACCTGAGACATGTTCTCACAGAAGGCATGGAGCACAAGAGGACAGGTACAATGACACAAGCACATGTCAAGCCTCTGTGTGTGCCATGTCTGTCAATATTCCATTGGCCATAACACACTGCATGGCCAAACCCAGGGCCAAGAGACAGGGCAGTGCCCTCTGCCAAGCATGAAGCAAGGAGATGGATGATAGGGGAGTGAATAATTGGCAAAAAGATTTCAATCTACCACATTTGACTCCTGAATTTATTGTAAGAGGCCAGGAGTTCAAGACTAGCCTGGCCAACGTGGTGAAACCCCGTCTCTACTAAAAATACAAAAATTAGCCAGGTGGGTTGCAGCACTCCTGTAATCCCAGCTACTCGGGAGGATGAGGCATGAGAATCACTTGAACCCAGGAAGCAGAGGGTGCAGTGAGCTGAGATCCCACCACTGCACTCCAGCCTGCTCAACAGAGTGACACTCCAACTCAAAAAAAAAAATAAAAGGTGTTTTAGGACCTAGGAAGATTTCTCAGGGATAACAGCAGTCTAGCTTGACACTGACAAATGTGGTGAAGACTAAATCCTATAGCCTTGTATCATACTTTAAGTGAAGCATTCAACAGATGACCTTTTATTAGCAAAGAGATATTAAAACCATTGCGGGAAATAATCAAAAGCACTAACAGGCATCTTATGTGTAAAATAATACTGTGAAGTGCACAGACATCCTACATTGTATGAGATGCTAACGTTTGTGGTTTCCTGGAAGGAACATTGTTCTGAGAAATGAGAAAAGGTGCCATTTGGTGAACATATTCTTTTGGTAGTTAGAGAATTTCAAACACAGTCTAAATTGTATTCCATCTTTTGACATGGAAGTCGAGGGTTACAAGGCAGCATTTTTCCTTCTCTCCACTCCTTGCCTTTAGTAGTAGAATCAAGACCCACTTGAGAAATCGTCCTAAATTTCCAGGCATAAAAGTCAGTAGTGTTGTCTGTTTACTCTGTTGATTGTCTTGTGTGTGTGTGTGTGTGTGTGTGTGTTTGTGTGTTTGAGATGGAGTTTCACTCTGTTGCCCAGGCTGGAGTGCAATGGCATGATCTTGGCTCACTGCAACCTCTGCCTCCCAGATTGAAGTGATTCTCCTGCCTCAGTCTGCCAAGTAGCTGGGATTACAGACATGTGCCACCATGCCCAGCTAATTTTGTATTTTTAGTAGAGACGGGATTTCACAATGTTGGTCAGGCTGATCTCGAAATCCTGACCTCAGGTGATCCACCCGCCTCGGCCTCCCAAAGTGCTGGGATTACAGGCGTGAGCCACCACGCCTGACCCTGTTTATTGTTTCTTTTGCTGTGCAGAGGCTCTTTAGTTTAATTAGGTCTTATTTGTTAATTTTTGTTGTAATTGCTTTTGGTGTCTCAGTCATGAAATCTTTGTCTAGAACAGTATTTCCTAGGTTATCTTCCAGGCCTTTTATAGTTTTCGGTTTTATAATACATTTAAGTTTTTAATCCACCTTGAGTTGATTTTTGTATATAGTGAAAGAAAGGCGTCTGGTTTCAATCTTCTGCATATGGCTAGCCAGTTATCCCAGGATTGCAAACTATACATCTGACAAAGGTGTAATATCCAGAATCTATAAGGATTTTAAACAAATTTTCAAGCAAAAAACAACCCCATTAAAAAATGGGCAAAGGACATGAACACTTTTCAAAAGATATACATGTGGCTACCAACTGAAAAAATGTTCAGCATCACTAATCATTAGAGAAATGCAAATCAGAACCACAATGTGATACCTACCATCTCATACCAGTCAGAATGGCTATTATTAAGAAGTCGAAAATAACAGATGCTGGCAATATTGTGGAGAAAAGAGAATGCTTATATACCACTGTGGGAGTGTAAATTAATTCAGCCATCGTGGAAGGCAGTGTGGTGATTCCACAAAGAATCTAAAACGGAAATACCATTTGACCCAGCAATCCTATTACTGGGTATATACCCAAAGGAATATAAATCATTCTACTATAAAGTATGCATATGTTCATTGCAGGACTGTTCACAATAGCAAAGACATGGCATCAACCCAAATGCCCATCAACGATAGACTAGAGAAACTAGTACATATGCACCATGGAATACTATGCAGCCATAAAAAGGAAGTGAGATCATGTATTTTGCAGAAGTATGGATGGAGGTGGAGGCCAGCATCCTAAGCACACTAATGCAGGAACAGAAAAGCAAATACCACATGTTCTCACTTACAAGTGGGAGTGAAACAACAAGAACACGTGGACACATAGAGGGGAACAATGGACACTGGGGCCTGCTAGAGGGTGGAGGGTGGGAGGAGGGGAGAGGAGCAGAAAAAATAACTATTGGGTACTAGGCTTAATACCTGGATGATGAAATAATCTGTGGTTTATCATCATCCAGGTTTATCATACCTGGATGATGATAAACCACAGATGGCACACCAAACCTCTGTGACATGAGTTTACCTGTATAACAAACCTATACACATACCTCTGAACCTAAAATAAAAGTTTAAAAAAATGTAGGGCTTCACATATACACACATAGTGATACTGCAATGTACTCATCACACTCATGACAAACAATACCGACCCCTAGAAAAGACTGTTTATTCATGCAATACATAATGTAAAAGTGGTTTTGAGAGGCTCTCGGCTCAGACCACTAGCTTCAAATCTTGACTCTACCACTTTTTGGCTCTAGGACTTTGGCCCTGTGTTTGTGCAGCTGTAAGATAGGGATAATAGGCTGAGCATGGTGGCTCACACCTTTAATCCCAGCACTTTGGGAGGCCAAGGCGGGTGGATCACCTCAGGTTGGGAGTTCGAGACCAGCCTGGCGAACATGTAGAAACCCTGTCTCTACTAAAAATACAAAATTAGCTGGGCATGATGGTGCGCGCCTGTAATTTTAGCTACTCAGGAGACCGAGGCAGGAGAATTGCTTCAACTTGGGAGGTGGAGGTTGCCGTGAGCCGAGATCACGCCATTGCACTCCAGCCTGGGCAACAAGAGTGAAACTCTATCTCAAAAAAAAAAAAAAAAATGGGTAATAAGAGCAGCTCCCTCCAGATTACTTGGGGGATCAAATGAAAAAAAAACCCATGCTTAGCTGAGTGCCTGGCAAGGAGTAAGTTCTTAAATTTTAGCTATTATTTATCAACAAGTATCAGATTTTATTTTTCATTGTATTTTTTGAGATGAAATTTCGCTCTGTCACCCAGCCTGGAGTGCAGTGGCACGATCTCGGCTCACTGCAATCTCTAGGTCCTGGCTTCAAGCCATTCTCCTGCCTTAGCCTCCAGAGTAGCTGGGATTACAGGCGTGTGCCACCACGCCCAGCTAATTTTTGTATTTTTAGTAGAGACAGGGTTTCACCACGTTGGCCAGGCTGGTCTCAAACTCCTGACCTGAAGTGATCCTCCCACTTTGGCCTCCCAAAGTGCTGGGATTACAGGCATGAGCCACCATGTCTGGCCAAGTATCAGGTTTCAAAAAATAGTATGCAACATCAGAGTCTGTACTAGTATAGCCAGACTGCCTACTATGTTGTGCCACTGCTGCCTTTCAAAGAAATCTGGTGGCAGAATCTGAAAGAATACTAATGGCCACCCCCACTTCAGTGTTTACATTTACCAAAAACAATTGTACAAAATTCGTTTCATTTTTTTAAGACCTATTACTTTTAATTTCCCCAAATGCTCAATTTTTCCCTCCAGTTTCTCCACATGGCCCCAAGTTCACTGGGTATGTTAGATGATAATTAAATCAGGGCAGTAAAGACGTTAGATGTCTGTGATGTGTCCTGGAAGGACTCATTTAAGGGTGGATTGGGTAATCTTCCATGTATATGTTTAAAATGGTTAAGGTTACATATTTAAGTAGCTCTGTAAGCTCTGGAAGGGTGGAGCCCGTGCCCTATTGAGCTTTGCATCCCCAGGGTTGGGCAGGCAGATGGGACCCAATAAAAAAGAAAATGAAAATATAAATGATTGAAGAGATAATATGAGGCCAAGTGTGGCGGCTCACATCTGTAATCCCAGCACTTTGGAAGGCCGAGGTGGGTGGACCACCTGAGGTCAGGAGTTCAAGACCAGCCTGGCCAACAGGGTGAAACCTTGTCTCTACTAAAAATACAAAAATTAGCCGGGCATGGTGGCAGGCATCTGTAATTCCAGCTACTCGGGAGGCTGAGGCAGGAGAATCACTTGAACCCAGGAGGGGGAGGTTGCAGTGAGCCAAGATCACGCCACTGCACTCCAGCCTGGGCAACAAAAAAAAAACAATATGAAATATAAATCATCAAAAAGATAACATATCTGGTGGTTTGGCTATGGAAGACCCAGTAACATGCCAAGGACTTACAGGGGACTCAACATAACAGTGATGGTAGTTACTAACTTACGTTTCAACTTGGCACAGATATATGGAGAAAGAAATCCACATGAAAAAGATGATCAGCTGTCTCTTTCATGTAACAAATACATTTAACTAGGCCTAAATTCACAGAGCTTCAAAATTTGGAAGACTGATGTCAATATCCTCATGGAAGAATCAGAATGTTACAGTAATGTTTCTAGGAAAAAGACAGTTGCGAAGTTGGAAAATGTTCACATTACTATGGGGTTTTGTTTTGTGCCGAAAAGCTCCTTTAAAACATGCGACCAGCCACTGAAGTCACTGCATGTGAAGGGTAAAAAACAAAAACTGTCAGACATTAGAAAGGTACTCGGCAAAATTTTTTAGAGGTGACCTACAATTATGCCTTTTTCCTATATTACCACCCAGTGCTTGGCTCTGGGCTTGAAATTTGTAATTCCTCTGGGAATGGTACCTCATTGTACACTCATTAAAAAAAAGAAAACCACAGTTCTTCCAGTACCTTCCATCTTCCCACCTGTCTGCATCTCCAGGCTTCAAATTTATTGTATGTTATTAAATTGCTTTCCAAAGTCGTGTACCAATTTACACTCATGATTAGGTATGAGGGTTGAAAGTGCTCCATTAACAATACTTGACATTGTAGACTTTTAAATTTTTGCCAGTCTCTGCTGGGTGTGGTGGCTCATGCCTGTAATCCTAGCACTTTGGGAGGCCAAGGTGGGAGGATTGCTTGAGCTTAGGAGTTCAAGACCAGCTTGGGCAACTTGGCAAAACTCCATCACTACAAAATACACAAAAATTAGCCCAGCATGGTGGCAGGCGCCTGTAATCCCAACTACTTGGAAGGCTGAGGCATGAGAATCACTGGAACCCAGGAGGTGGAGGTTGCAGTGAGCCGAGATTGCACCACTACACTCCAGCCTGGGTAACAGAGTGACTCTCTCTCAAAAATGATAAGAATAAAATAAAAGAATAAATTTTTGCCAATCTGGAGATGTGAAATGTTCATTCCTTGTAGTTTAAATTTTCATTTACCTGAGTATTAATGAGGCTGGGCACATTTTTATAAGTTGATTGGCCAGTCAGTGTTTCTCTTGGGAAGAATGCCTGCCTTTGTCCATTTGGCTATTGGGCTTTGATTTTCTTATAGATCAGTTGTACTTTAAATTTTCAGGATAATAATCCATTGTTGCTTGTACTGTTACAAGTATCTACGCTCAATCTGTAGTGTGTCTTTTTCATTTCTAGTAGTATTTTTGGATGCACAGAAGTTTTTTATTTTGATGTGGTCAAATTTGTCAGTCTGTTTCCTTTCTGATATGTGTTTGTGTCTTGTTTTAGAAACCTTTCCCTAACCTAATTTTCTGTATATATTCTAGTGTTTTAAAGTTTTACTTCTCACAATGAGGGCTGTCATTTGTCTGGTACTCCTTTTGGGGGGCACTTTTAAAAGAAGTTAGCTGAAAGTAGAAGGGAAAAAAGGCAGTAGCTGCCATATTGCATTGATCACGTATTCCAATCCCATTTAAAATGATTCCCTTCTAAGTATTTCCAGAATCTGAGGTATTTTCATTTCACCTCTAAAAAAAATAACTGTAGCGAGCAGAGATGGTGCCACTGCACTCCATCCTGGGCGACAGAGCAAGACTCCATCTCAAAACAAAACAACCTTGGATTAAGTGCAGTGTTGTACCATTTTTCAAAGAATAGCCAAAGCTAGTGTCCTGAAAATGTTATTAAGACAAAATGCATTTAAAAAAACCAACATTTCATAAGGGCATGCCGTATCGGTCTTGTCTTTGCATTAAATGCTGGGAGTTCTTTGTGTGTCTTTCCCTACCTACCCAGTGGGATTTGGGTGGAATTATCCAGGATCTTATATCTGGACTTTCTGATTCTCAGATTTCAAAATTTATAAAGTTAACACACTGGGTTAATCCACTTCCATGGAGAATGGACTCTGATATTCATTTTTTTTTTTTTTTTTTTCCTGTCAGAGTCTGGCTCTGTTGCTTAGGTTGGAGGGCAGGGGCATGATCTCGGCTTATTGCAACATCTGCCTTTTGGGTTCAAGTGATTCTCCTGCCTCTGCCTCCCAAGTAGCTGGGATTATAGGCATGTGCCACCATGCCTGGCTAATTTTTTGTATGTTTTGTGGAGACAGGGTTTCACCATGCTGGCCAGGCTGGTCTCGAACTCCTGACCTCAGGTGATATGCCTGCCTCGTGAGCCACCGCACCCAGCCTGCAATTCTGATATTCTTTATGCCAGAATAACTCTCAATGTTACATAGTTCCTGAGGACAATAAGATGATCACTTATTTACTTAATACATTATGGGTACTTCCTATATTTCAGGCCTTGGCATGCGTACCCAGTGAAGCAAGACAATAAAAGGCTCTCAATGTCCCCCAGTCTGAGGAGACTAACTCACAGGCATAAAACAGTGCGCTGCTGCCTCCTGATTGTGCTTTGCGTGCCCCATGGACATTTGAAACAATACAAGTCACAATCTAAAATGGCCAAAAAGGGGCTGGGTGTGGTGGCTAATGCCTGTAATCCCAGCCCTTGGGAGGCAGAGGCAGGCAGATCGCTTGAGCTCAGGAGTTTGAGACCAGCCTGGGTAACATAGTGAGACCCCCAAATCTACAAAAAAATCAAAAAATCACCTGGGTGTAGTAGCACATACCTTTAGTTCCAGCTACTCAGGAGGCTGAAGCAAGAGGATTGCTTGAGTCTGGGAGGTCAAGGCTGCAATGAGCCATGATCATGCCACTGCACTCTAGCCTGGGCGACAGTGAGAACCTGTCTCAAAATAAAATAAAATGGCCAAAAAGGGACAGAGGAAGGAGAGAGTGAGTGCTTTTAAGGACCCGAACGGAAACTCTGATGGTTAGGTGGAAGATACAGTCAAGGGATAGCTGTATATTTCCTAGGTTTCTTTTTCCTTTTTTTATTCATCATCCTTTCAGATAGAAATGTTTAGGGGAAACAGCAGGGAAGGGCTGCCAGGAACATAGCAATTTGGTTTGCCAAGATCATTATATTTAGTACTTTAATGTCTAGCTTTGAGGTGGGGGTGAGGAGTATTGGATTTAAGAAAAAGTAAACAGTTTTCCTTAATTATACCATACTATGAGACTTGGTGTGCTAGCTTCAAACAAAAATAATACAGTCTTTTCACCCTTACAGGAACATCAGTGATTAAATAGAATCGATCATCTGAGTGGTAATGATTGGAAGTTATTGCAGTTAAATAATGCTAAGCCTTTGAGACAAGCAGTAGACTCCAAATGGAATTCATGGCTAATATCAGTGAGGCAGTCTACTGTGTAATGTAGTATTTATCACTTCCTTAGGAAGACAAATGATCTTTTCGGTTTGCATAAAGTATTACATTTTTGAAATTCATGTATCATCTGTGTTTTCTATAATAATAATACAGTAAAACGTTCCTAGAATTTGACATGTTGGAAAACATTGTCTCCTTAAACAAATGAACATGCATGAATTATTTAAGAACCCTCTGAACTTGTTTGTTGCTGAGATGCTACTTTTATAAATTTAGATGTTAGGTTGAAACCTGTACTTTTCAACATATGCTTTACTAGAACGCTGTGATAGATGAGCTGTAGAATTCTTTCTGTAGGATTCGGGGTGTGATGCGCTTCACTAACCTTCCCTAGGCACTGAAACTTCCCCCAAATATGATGGACCCAGAGTCAGAGAAGTTCGCTTTTGTACCTGCTGGGCTCCAAAGTTAGGCAATTAGTCACACTTTTTCTCTCTACTCCCTCTATTTTGAAAGTGTAAAATAAAACCAAAAGTAGACAACTTTTTCTTAAGACATTCCAGTGTAGAGAACAAAGCCTTATGAAAACAGGAATGTCAATTGTGTAATCATTGTCCTAATTAGGTAAATAGAAGTCCTTATGTATGTATTACAAGAATTTGCCCCATAATATCCCTTATAACTTAAGTTCAATGACGGTTTGCACTTGGTAGTAAAGGATTTTTCTCCATGGCCTAAATCAAGACCATTAGAAAGCGCTAGGCCGTGGGAGCAGTAACCATCTGATGACTGTTCTTGTGCATCCGGGTCCAGGGACATGGCGCGACGTGCCTCGTCTGTGTTAGGGGGTGGGACGGGTGTGTTTGGCGCTGCATGGGGTCTGGTGCTCCTCTCTTGGATTCACATCCCGACCCAGGGCCCACTTTTACTGAGTGTTCTGCCCTAGCCTGGTTCAAGGAGGTCATCCAGCTGACTTTACCAAGCGTAATTGGGATATATTTGATATACATTTGCCTGACAACATGAAAAAGGGTTTTCCTCCTCCTTTCCCTCCAAGGTACATTCTACCTCTTTAAACTTCCAAGTATACCTAGTGACCTTTTAAAATGTAAAAGTTTTCAGAAAAATGAAGGTTGCTTTCCTTGTATGCGCTTATTATCTTGACTACCTGAACTGCAAGGGATTTTTATATATTCATATGTTCCAAAGTCAGCAACTCTCCTGTTGGTTCATTATTGAATGTGCCATAAATGAAGTCTTTTCAATTAAAAGAGATTTGCCCAGCAAAAAAAAAAAAAAAGAACCCATAACTGGGCCGGGCGTGGTGGCTCATGCCTGTAATCCCAGCACTTTGGGAGGCTGAGGTAGGCGGATCACGAGGTCAGGAGATCGAGACCATCCTGGCTAACACGGTGAAACCCCATCTCTACTAAAAATGCACAAATTAGCCAGGTGTGGTGGCATGCGCCTCTAGTCCTAGATACTCAAGAGGCTGAGGCAGGAGAATCCCTTGAACCTGGGAGGCGGAGGTTGCAGTGAGCTGAGATCGAGCCACAGCACTTCAACCTAGGCAACAAAGTCAGACTGTCTCAAAAAGAAAAAAGAAAAAAAAAAAAAAGATCCCATAACTGAGGTCTTTTCCTTTTTGCTTTAGCTGTCAAGGCCCTCATTTGCAGTGGGCAGCTCATCCTCACTCTCCTTTTTACCTATCTATATTTCTCTGCTTTAAAAAACATCTTGTAATTTAAATCTATTTGAGTATTTGCGTTGGGAAATGATTTAATATTGTAAGCTATGGGATAAGGAGGTACAGTTTTGCCCTTAGCCTTGGGCAATAGGGGCCCTGCTCTGGGTTCTGGCTTCAAGAGGGCTCCATTCTGGCTCTCCTTGGGCTATGCCCTTTGCCATGGAGTGAAGGATCCGCAGTGCCAAGGGATGTGCCTGTGTCTCCTTCTAAAACATAGTTTGTGTCTCTGAGACTTGCAATTTCCTGTTTAAACTTACTCAGAGGCCAGGTGCATTGGCTCACGCCTGTAATCCCAGCACTTTGGGAGGCCGAGATGGGCAGATCACCTGAGGTCGGGAGTTCAAGACCAGCCTGACCAACATGAAGAAACCGTCTCTACTAAAAATACAAAATTAGCCGGGCATGGTGGCACATGCCTGTAATCCTAGCTACTTGGGAGGCTGAGGCAGGATAATCACTTGAACCCGGGAGGCAGAGGTTGCGGTTAACCCAAGATTGCACATTGCACCCAGCCTGGGCAACAAGAATGAAACTCCGTCTCAAAAAAAATATATATATATGTATATTGTTCAGAGCTCACATCCAGGGCCCATGGGGGTCTCTTTCTCAGCTTGTCATCCCGTCGTCCTGAGGAAAGACTGTGCCTGGGCTCCCACGGGTTGTCAAGGTGCTGCTGGGATAAGGGATGTGAACAGAGAAAGCAGGTGGGCCAAGGACTGGGGCCCGCTCTCCAACATGTTTCTATCTGAAACTCCCAGGAGTCTGAGAATTCTGAATTGGAATCTGGCCTTCCAGGTGGGTATGAAGTGTATTTCAAAGGTAGGAGGAGAAAATGTATTTGATTGAACAGTTTGTAGCCTGATTTACAGCTTAAATGGTATGTGGCTGCCTCTCCATGTGTACTCTTCATTCAGACCCATGTAGTGGTGAGCATGGGGAACTATATTATAGTTTTTTAGAAATAGGTACAATGGGCCTGGCACAGTGGCCCATGCCTGTAATCTCAGCACTTTGGGAGGTCGAGGCGGGTGGGTCATGAGGTCAGTTCGAGACCAGCCTGACTAACATGGTGAAACCCCGTCTCTACTAAAAATACAAAAATTAGCCAGGCGTGGTGGTGGGCACCTGTAATCCCAGCTACTCGGGAGGCTGAGGCAGGAGAATTGTTTGAACCCAGGAGGCGGAGGTTGCAGTGAGCCGAGATCACAACATTACACTCCAGCCTGGGCGACACAGCAAGACTCTGTCTCAAAAAAAAAAAAAAAAAAGAAAAAGAAAAAAAAAAGAAATAGGGACAATGAGTACTCATTAAGCTGTGTTTGGAAGAATAATGGCAAATTTATTTATGTCAAACAAGCTCTTTTAGAGTCTTTGAGGTCTTTCAAATGCATTACAAAACTGAAAATAACCAGTCAAAATTTGAAAATCATATCTTAGTTCCCATCCCGCATTTGTAGAGGATGCCCTATTTTATGTCCATCCATCCTTTTTTTTTTTTCCACTGAGTATGCTATTAGCAGAAAGTTCTAGAGAAGTGAGATATGTCTTGATTTGAATAAAACCAGGCTTGGTGAACCCAGAGAACACCTGACATCAAGGAATTCGATAGTAAGTTTTTAAGGCAACCCATCGGTGGAAGTGTGAACCACACTCGGTAACCACTATCTTGAAAGAAAGGATTTCCCTCTCATCCTTGATCATGACTACTAATTTCAGACTCTGCTATTGCTTTTTCTCTTTCCTTTCTCTTTATTCTGGCTACACAAATCAAATATTGAACCTAGCCTTTTCAGGCCGACTTCTGTAATCTCATTGTGATTTCAGTTGCATTCATCCTGCAATGTTAAATGCCTTCTCGGTCAGGTCCCAGAGGTATAAAGCTGTCCAAATCGTGGTCCCAACCATCAGGTGGCTGAAAGACTGGACACCTGCTGCCCTTACCAATAGGAACACAACCAACTAGGGTTAGAGGTTGACCAGGGTCTGCAGTGAAGAGCAGGAGACCAAAGAACAGGTGATCTTTTCTTTTATCTTATCTTTTCTTTTTTTTTTTTTTTGAGACAGCGTCTCACTTTGTTGCCCAGGCTGGAGTGCAGTGGCGTAGTCTCAGCTCATCCCAACCTCCGCCTTCCGGGTTCAAGCGATTCTCCTGCTTCAGCCTCCGTAGTAGCTTGGATTACAGGTGCGTGCCACTACCACCCGGCTAATTTTTGTATTTTTCATAGAGATGGGGTTTCACCATGTTGGCCAGGCTGGTCTCGAACTCCTGGCCTCAAATGATCCACCAGCCTCGGCCCCCGACAGATGATGTTTTCTTAAATTGTGGTAAAGAACACTTCCCCCTCCCTTCCTCTTCTCTCCTCTTCTCCCTCCCTTCTCCTTTCATTTCTTCTTCTTTCCATTATTTCTTCATCTCTTCCTCTTCGTCCTCCAATAAGTCTGAACTGAATACCTCCCATACCCATAGACAGCCCTGAATAAGAATTTTAAAAAACAAACAATAGGAGACATCTATAGGCATATCTATGGGTGACCAAATGCATGCAATATTAAGAAATAGAACAATAATAATGCCTGCCATTTCTTCAGGGCCCATTTTAAGCACTTCATAACTGTCATTATCATACTTTATTACCATCTCCCATTGCCAGATGACAAAATTGAGACCCTGAGAGATTAGGTGATTTTTTTCAAGGTCACAGAGCAGTAAGTAGCAATACTAGGAATCCAATTCAGGGAGTTTGTTCCCAAATACCAGATATTTAACCACTGTCACACTGCACTATCCTGCCTGGCAGCATGGAAACCTGTATCAAGGTGAATGGTGCAGTTAGCACGTTACATGAAAAGAGAAGGGAACTCTGTTAGTGTTGTGTGAGGAAAGCAGAAGCCACTCTAGGTATTTCCAACAAAAGTGTATTTTTCATGCAGGGAATTGGTTTCAAAGGTAGTGGAAGAGCAGAAGGAAGAAAAGAAAAAGGATGTTACCCAGAGTTCAGTGACTGACTGCAAAAGGCTGCTGCTGCCCTTAAGAGAAGCAAACAGGGAAAGGAATGGGGCCTAATGTCCACATCACACTCACCCCGGAGGCAGCTGCTGCTGTTGAGTGGGACTCCAGGAGCCACAATCCCATTGATGCTACCATGTGCCCCTGCCGCTGTCACATTTGCGGTCTTTATGTGGGGGACCTAGAGTTTCCTGCTGGAGCCCTGGATAAACCCAGGAGCAGTCGGGAAAAAATAAACCAGGCTTCTACATTCCTCTCTCGTTTTTGAATTTCCTATTAATGCCTTCCCTTGACAGAGTCTAACAGGCACTCAGCTGGCAAGGGAGCCTGGAAAATGGGAATTGTGGGCTTCCAGCTGCCACCCATACATTGAACACACTAGAAGGTCACAGTGGAGCTAAAAGCCAAAGCATATTCTACAGGCTCGGTGTTGCATAAGGAAACATGGATACAGGGGAGGAAAAAAGCATATTTCATTGAATCTAAGATTCAATCGACTGTAAGATATACCATAATACCACCATAATAATACCATCAAGAAAGGAAAATACCATCAAATTATGCCACATCACCACTTATGAGGTACATTCTACTTCTAGAAATGTTAAAGCTTGAAAAAAAGTCCCTCTTAAAATTGATGAGATACAGGTAAATGTCTGATCTCAACTTACATGTAGTTTAATGGGGCAGCCTTCTGCAGAGACTATTCTAATACAATCTGACATCCCGTGACCCTGTGACCTTACTAAGAAGAGGGCTCTGGGAAGATTTTCTCGAGGAGGTAAAATCTGAGCTGAGTCATAAAAGATGAACCTGAGTTTCCTAAGGAAATGGTTTTCCAGGCAAAAGGAGAAATGTTTTCAAAAGCGCGAAAGGCTGGGTAAAGTTTAGTGCGTTGAGAACTTGAAGAGGTTTAGAATGGCTGGTATGTAGAGTGTAAATTGAGAAGCCGTGCACAGGTGAGTTTGGAGGATTGCGTGGGCTCAATCATGCAGGAACTCCATGTGAAGCATTTTGACATTTTCCTAAAAACTGACAGCAGCCACTGAAGGATTTTAGAACCATCAGAAGTCCATTTGAAATTTGACTCAGGACTGCAATTCAATTGGTTCATACCAGTGTGGCTGCTGCTGTTGTGAAATAGTGAAATATCTCCTTACTAGCTATGGATGGCTGCCCCTTGGGGGCCCCTGCAGCCTCATCCAATCCACCCCTTCTCATAGAACCCTCCAGATCCAGCAGACTAAGATAGTACCTGGCACAGTAGAAGCCTCTGAAACTGGCCCTAGTCCCCTGGTCAGTGCCATGCCATGGTAGTTGTTAAATATTTTGAATGGCATCACTGGTTTGATCACATAAGTTTAACGTTTAGTTTGGTTGGTTCTTCAGTGCACTTTACTACATTGAGAAGAGATTTAATGGTTGCCCTACACCAGCGGTTCTCAAAATCTGGTCCCCAGACTAGCAGCATCAGCATCACCCCAGAGCTGGTTAGAAATTCAAATTTCAGGCTGGGCTCGGTGGCTCATGCCTGCAATCCCAGCAATTTGGGAGGCTGAGGCGGGCAGATGACCTGAGGTCAGGGGTTCGAAACCAACCTGGCCAACATGGTGAAACCCCATCTCTATTAAAAATACAAAAATTACCTGGGTGTGATGGTGAGTGCCTGTAATCCCAGCTACTCAGGAGGCTGAGACAGGAGAATTGCTTGAACTCGGGAGGCAGAGGCTGCAGTGAGCCAAGATCACGCCACTGCACTCCAGCCTGAGCGACAGAGCGAGACTCCATCTTAGACCTACAGAATCAGAAACTCTAGGGATGGAGCCTAGCAATCTGTTTTTTAATTTAATTTAATTTTGAGACAGGGTCTCACTCTGTCACCCATGTTGGAGTATAGTGGTACAATCACGGTTCAGTGCAGATCAACCTCCTGGGCTCAGGCAATCCTTCCACCTCAGCCTCCTGAGTAACCGGGACTACAGGTACTCACCACCACACCCAGCTGATTTTTGTATTTTTTTGTAGAGACAGGGTTTCATCATATTGCCCAGGCTAGTCTCGAAGTCTTGGTCTCAAGCCACCCGCCCAGCTCAGCCTCCAAAAGTGCTAGGATTACAGGTGTGAGCCACCACACCTGGAGACAATCTGTGTTTTAACCAGCCCTCCAGGAGATTCTGGTGCCCACTCAAATTTGAGACCCACTTCTCTAAGCCCTTTGTCCTCATAAACATCTGAGTAAGCCATCTTGAACAATTGGTTGATATTAATCAAGGGCATTCAAACTTCTATAGGTTAACAGTCTAACCAAAGGGTAAGGGTGGGTATGACCAGTTCGAGGATACAGCAAAATAAGCGCTAGTTGGATGAACAGTTATTACACTTTAAAAAGTGTTATGCAGTGGAGTGCTTTGGAAAAGGTATTAATATTATGGGTTAGGGAGCTGTATCAATCATGTTTTTTATGTTCTATATTTTATGATGTGTTGACATCTCGGCGCCTTGCAGACCCAGGGAAGGTCTGTCCCTCCCAGGGTTAGCTAATTCCTAGAGACAGTAAATAACTTGCCTGTGAGCATGCCTTTGATTTGCAAATCAACCAATCTATGTTCATACACCCCCACCCCCCCCGCTTCCTTTACCAGACTCCTACAGTTGAGGACACTACACCCCCCACCTGAAATCACCCCAAGGGCTAGGTACCAGAGCACTAGAGACCACCTCTAGAGACCAGAGCCTGCTGAAATTATACGTGCTATCCACCCAATCCTAAACCTGCTCAGCTGCTTACCTTGCCTCGCCCATTCCTTTCCTTGAAAACTGCAATAAAGTGCCTATGGTCTTTCCTTGCTCCTTCTGCTCCCTGATGCTCCCACATGTGGCCCCGTGTGGCATGGTGTTGAAATGGGAGAGTTCCCTGATTCCCCTTGCAGGATATGAGACAGGGGTGTGCTTGCCTGTTTGGTCGCCCTAGCAGCTCAAACCCCTTACGGGAGGGGATGCATGCATATGGGCAGGTGCAGGAACCGGGGTGAGCACTTTGGGCTCCCGCCCCACGGGAGCATCTATTGGTGGGTGTTTGTGACTCCCCGAAGCCCAAGTGGGCATGTGTTACAGTGTGCTTCTTTAGCTTTGCCATCTGCAGACGGCTTTTGAGTTAATCAGCTCAGTCTGCCTTATCACAAGGGCAGGGGCGAGTATGACAGCCTTCTATACCCCGAGCTCTTGGCCCGTGTCCCAAAAGAATTGGATCACATGTGGGCTTGACGGATGAGTGCAGGGTTTTATTAAGTGGTGGAGGTGGCTCTCAGCGCGAGATGGATGGGGAGCCAAAAGTGGGGGATAGAGTGGAAAGGTGGTCTTCCCCTGGAGTCGGGCCACCTAGCAGCCAGACTCTTCTCTGACTGCCCGGTCTGAACGCCCCTCGGCGTCCAGACGTCCCTCCTCTTCTCTCTTTCTCTGCTGCATCGTTTTGCTGTCATTGGTTGGCTGGTCTGCTTGCCTATTCCTCTCTTCACTTGGGGGGTCTCCTCTGGAGCTCTGCGGTTCACGGTTTATTTGGGGCCCAGGATAGCCGGGTGTGGTGGGCCAAATGGCAACTTTTTGGGCGTGAAAACAGAAATGCCTGTCCTCATTAGGGCCTCTGATCTTCATGCTTGAGGGTGAGGCCTTTGCCAGGGAATCCCCCTCTTCTACCAAGTATTTCCCTGTCTCCTGTCCGTATCCGCGTGCCCGCTCATCTTCAAAACTGTGAGTAATAAACCCTTTTCAAGGGCTGTTTCCATGTTTGTAATCTTAACCATACCAGATTAAAAGGAATTCCGGCCGGGCACGGTGGCTCACATCTGTAATCCCAGCACTTTGGGAAGCTGAGGCAGGTGGATCACAAGGTCAGGAGTTCGAAACCAGCCTGGCCGATATGGTGAAACCCTGTCTCTACTAAAAATACAAAACAATTAGCCGGGCGTGGTGGCACATGCCTGTAATCCCAGCTACTCGGGAGGCTGAGGCAGAAGAATTGCTTGAACCCAGGAGGCGGAGCTTGCAGTGAGCCGAGATCACACCATTGCACTCCAGCCTGGGAGATAGAGCAAGACTCTATCTAAAAAAAAAAAAAAAAAAAAAAAAAAAAATTCCAAGTACATTTCAACACAGGAGCCACACAGATTTGAGTTCCAACTGGGCTCTGTCATTTACCCATCATGTAACCTTTGGAATATTACTTATCCTCAGCTGGCTCCAGTGTCCTTATCTGCAAAAGATTCCTATATTGTAGGACTGCTATAAGGACTGATGATAATACACATAAAGTGAGCAGGCGCTGAGGAATTAGCTGTGTGGAAAGGAGGTGAGAAAATCAATGGATAAAATCCCCCTTAAGGCTCAGAAATGAACAAGCACAACACATGGATAGATAGCCTCTCAGATTTATATATCCTTCCTAATGTTCAATTATTAGCAGCAACAAATCAGGAGATATTTCATGTATTGCTGTTTTTGTTCCTCAACTGAAAAGCATTTTCCCCCTCCATGTTAAATGATGGCTGCTGTTCCCATTAAGGAAATAAAACCTGATAATTACTCTTTTAAACAAGAGAATTAAAGGAAGTATAGTTTATCACTTTGCCTCTGCTCCAATGTCACTTTGAGATGCTACACCTACCTTCACTAATTACCTGATAAGCAAACTTATCAAGAACCACAGCAGAGAGACAAGAGGTTGGAATTTGAAACCATTCTGGCCTTAAGACAAATACTGGCCCTGTGACCTTCCCCAAATCACTTAATAGCTTCAAACTGCAGTTTCCTTATCTGTAAAAGGAGATAAGAACACCTATCTAAGGAAGATGTTCAGATACAATGTAAGTAATGTATCTCATTAGTGAAAGGCCTGGGATTTGAACTCCTCTAGTCTGAAGGACCTGCCAATAAATAACAGAGCCCACCACAGTCCCCAGATCTGAGCTTTCACTATTTATTTTAACAGCTCTTCTCTCCCTCTCCTCACTTTCCTGTTCCCTCCTCTCTCCTCCTTCCAATGGATGGATGAAAACATTTTTCAGAATTTGAATCATTTCCTTCTTTCTCACTAAAATTATGGCCCATATGGGATTTTACTGCTTGAAACAGAGGACCCTGAACATCCAAATAATGACCAGATGCACTCATGTCTAGCATAAAGACGGCTTCAGCTGTCATCCCGGCCAGTGAGCAGCTTGGGCCACTGTTGCTGGATTCGGTTACCTTGGGATAAATCATTGTACCTGTGAGTCCTGCAGGGAGAGTGGTAATGCCCAGGCAAGTCCCTTCTTTGGGGGAGTGGGCTAGGCCCATCTGGAAGCCTTCCTTTTTGTCCTGCAAGCTGCCCATTCTCGCAAGCGCTCCTTCTGGAAGTCTTTCCAACAAATGCACTGCTCAGGGATTTCTGCTTCTCTGGGCGCTGACTACCCTTAATGGCCAACCTGCATGCTTTAGGGGTATGTGGCCAAGTAGGGTTTCACATACAGTATTTTCATCCCTGCGTCCAGTTGACCAGTCCAGAACCTCCGGCATGGCTTCTTGGTCTTGCTTCGCAAGGGTTTGCACAAGGCTAGGCACCTGAGAAATGCTCAAGAAACTTCTGTTGATTCATCAATTGATTCAGTGAATGTCCAAGGCGGTCCTGAATGTTCTTAACTGAAACAATTGGGTGGGTGTAGAGCAGACTATTAACAGACTTACCTTGCATAATAACTTTTCACTTAATAATTTTCTTTTTTTTTTCGAGACGGAGTTTCGCTCTTGTTGCCCAGGCTGGAGTGCAATGGCACGATATCAGCTCACCGCAACCTCTGCCTCCCGGGCTTAAGCAATCCTCCTGCTTCAACCTCCCGAGTAGCTGGGATTACAGGCATGCGCCACCATGCCCGGCTAATTTTGTATTTTAATAGAGACAGGGTTTTTCCATGTAGGTCAGGCTGGTCTCAAACTCCCCACCTCAGGTGATTCCCCCAGCCTCAGCCTCCCAACGTGCTGGGATTACAGGCTTGAGCCACCACGCCCGACCCACTTAACTAATTTTCACAGCTCTAGAGAAATAAAAATTAGAATTATGTCCCTCCTCTTTTTTCCAGAATAAAGGCTTTTCACTCCCAAGCTCACTAAATGATATGCTAAATCATAATATTGAAATCATAGTTTCAGTATTACAGTTTCAGGCAAAGACACATTCACCAATTTCCCTGACACAACAGTTTCTGTTCAGAGAATCTGAAATGGAACAATTTTGACTTACAGGTCAAGTGTGGATAACATTTTCTTTGTGTATGTGCCATGTAGATGGGGTGAAGAGGTGGCATCTTTTGTTACTTTTTAGTGCAGAGGTTGGTAAACTTTCCTTGTCAAGAGCCAGAGAGTAAATATTCTAAGCTTTGAAGGCCAAAATGTCTCTGTTGCAAAACTACTTAACTTTGCTCTTGTAGCATGAAAGCAGTTATGCACAATCTACAAACAAATAGATGTGACCTCGTTCCATTAAAGCTTTATTTACAGGCCAGGCATGATGGTTCATGCTTGTAATCCCAGCACTTTGGGAGGCTGAGGCTGATGGATCACTTGAGGCCAGGAGTTCGAGACCAGCTTGGGCAACATGATAAAATCGCATCTTTACTAAAAATACAAAAATTAGCTGGGTGTGGTGGCGTGCCACCTTTAGTCCCAGCTATTCGGGAGGATGAGGCAGGAGGATGGCTTGAACCTGGGAGGTGGAGGTTGCAGTGAGTCAAGATCATGCCACTACACTCCCTGGGCAACAGAGCGAGACCCTGTCTCAATAAATAAATAAATAAATAAATAAGTTGAAAAATAAAAAAGCTTTATTTACAAAGACAGGCAGTGGGCCAAATTTGGCCCACGTACTCTTGTTTGCAGACCCCTGCGTTAGTCCTGTGAGCACCGATTATTTCCCTGTGCTGTGAACTTCTTTATTTTGCCCTAAAGGGTTTGTTTGGTTTTTACTGTGCTACTTTAAGTGTGGTTTATTTTGAGGGCAAGATAATCATCATCTCCTAAAAGGATTTAAAAAGTAATGCAGAAAATGGCACAGGACGAACAATGTACCTTATAATGACTGATTCTCCCACAGCCCTTCCTCTGTCAGTCCCAGCCACTCTCATGTTTTCCTTCATTCCTTTGGTGAGTAAAAGAAACTTTCATTACATTACATTACACAAACTATGTTTATTTTCAATATTTTGACAATATATTACTTTTGTAGACTTGTTTTCATTGTTCAAGTAATACATTTTAAAATTACTGATTTTAATTTTTTTAATTTTTAATTTTTGTGGGTACATAGTAGTTGTATATATTTGTGGGTACCTGAGATGTTTCCGTACAGGCATGCAATGTGAAATAATCATATGTTGAATGTGGTATCCGTCTCCTCAAGCGTTCATCCTTTGTGTTACAGACAATCCAATGGCAGTCTTTCAGTTATTTTAAAATGCACAATTAAGTTCAATGAGCACACTTTTCTATCTGTGTTTGCATATCTTAGTTTGGGATAGAATGCATCGTAATTTTCCCATTGCAATGAATGGAAGTATTTTTTGGTTTAATGGCTTTTCACTCAGCAGTTGACCATTCAGCAATGAATTCCTGTTGGTAAGTGATGGGTAGGTATGACTTCAGGGGAAGCTCCACATTGCCCTCACCTCTGGGGGAACTGCAAGTTCAAGGCAGGTGACGGCTACTCCAGCTGGCAACACATGGCCACCATTCAATGTCAGTGGGGGACCCTGAAAGTTGTGAGGAGATTGGGCAGAGGAACAAAAGAGGAAAGAAGTGGGTCCTGGTGTCGTGCTTGGGTGATTGTCATCTCTGCTGTGCACAGGAAGCTTTGTCAAGCTGCAGACATGCCATGTATGGCAATGATTCCATCCCCCATCTATCCATTTGTGGTTTTCCCATGCCACCTGAGGCCATTCCTTGGTCTCAGTGTCCTATTTGTAAATCAGAGTTAAAATGCCTTTGCTATCAAGTATATAGATTTACCATGAGGTTAAAGCGAATGTGCTATGCCTATGTGAAGTATCATTGTCAGCTGAGCATTTAGAAGGAATAATTAGGACTTTGAAAGATGACACCCTTCTTCCCCCTCCCCCGCAGATTAGCATGTGAGGTTCCAGAAGCTGAAGCTGGTTGGTTGTTGTTATTGTTGTTTTTGTATTTTTTTTTTTTTTCAGATGGAGTCTTGTTCCGTTGCCCAGGCTGGAGTGCAGTAGCGCAATCTCGGCTCACTGCAACCTTGCCTTCCAGCGATTCTCCTGCCTCAGCCTCCTGAGTAGCAGGGATTACAGGCACCCACCACCACACCTGGCTAATTTTTGTATTTTTAATAGAGACGGGGTTTCACCATGTTGGCCAGGCTGGTCTCGAACTCCTGACCTCAGGTGATACACCCGTGTCTACCTTTTGGTTTTTTTGAGACACAGTTTCATTCTGTCACTCAGGCTGGATGACACGATCTCAGCTCACTGCAACCTCCACTTCCCAGGTCCAAGCAATTTTTGTGCCTCAGCCTCCCTGAGTAGCTGGGATTACAGTCGTGCACCACTACGCCCAGCTAATTTTTGTATTAGTAGAGACAGGGTTTCACCACGTTGGCCAGGCTGATCTTGAACTCCTGGCTTAGAGTGATCTGCCCACCTCAGCCTTCCAAAATGCTGGGATTACAGGTATGAGCCACCACTCCTGACCCTGAAGCTGGTTTTAAGAGTAAGTGGCCAGGGCTAATTTGGATGATTTTTATTGCTCTTATTTCTCCCTTTCGCTGTGAAGGGCCAGGAAATGTCAGTGTTGGAGCTGCAACATTGAACATGGCAGACATGATTCCTGACTTTGTGGAGCTCATGGTCTAAGATGTATTCTAGAGTCAAGTCCAAAAACTCTTGGGAGAATCCTATATTAGGGGCCAAAGGCCTGCTAGAATGTGTTATGGAATAACATCAACAGTCAATGAGCACGGGATATCAACACACCATCACCTCATAACTTGGGCAAAGGCTTATGATCTTTTGACTTTGCCACAACATGAAATGAGCAGAAAGTAAGGTATGTTATGCAATAAGCCCCAAAACTTGACAGAATCCCATGCTAAGGGCTTAAGCCCTGACCAAGACAAGCCAAACAGGACCGTGAATGAGTGGCCATGTTATATTGAGCTCATCAGCACCTGCTGAGCTCCTGTGTCACCCCTAAAGCCCTGTGCACAAGTTTTGCGTTGAGATAATTGCTCTACTGGTGTCTAGATATAGTTGAGTTCTCTACCCCCACTCCCACTGCCCTATGACCTCCAGCAAAACAAAAGCAGGTAGGTAGTAATTATGTTGTGAATTAATGATATCTATATCTGTGGATAATAAAATCTATATCATTTCAGTGGTAGCACTGGAATATCAGTTGCCCTTCCCCATGAAGAAAGCACATTTTTTATCATTTAAATCATTATAATGATCAAAAAAATCAAAGACCCAGTCATTCATCAGTCTTTCCAGTGAAATCAATTGCCTTTGTTTTTTGTTTGTTTATTTTTGAGACAGGGTCTCTCTCTTCTCTCTGTCGCCCAGGCTGGAATGCAGTGGCACGATCTCGACTCACTGCAACCTTACCTCCCAGGCTCCAGTGATTCTCCCACCTCTGCCTCCTGAGTAGCTGGGACTACAGGTGCTCGGCAACACGCCCGGCTAATTTTTGTATTTTTTAGTACAAACGGGGTTTCGCCTTGTTGGCCAGGCTGGTCTCGAACTCCTGGCCTCAAGCAATCTGCCTGCCTTAGCCTCCCAAAGTGCTGGAATTACAGGCGTCGGCCACCGCACCCGGCCTGAAACTAATTGCCTTTGAATTCATTCTGGGGGAATCTGCTGAAGTGGACACTTCATGTAAACACAAAAACATCCTAATGAATGGCTGCCTCAGTGGGAGTGGCAGACAAAACACATGGGTGCACTTTTCATCAAAACGATGCAAGGAAAAAAAATCTCTCATCATATCTTTCGTAGTTGCTAATAAACTTCATTCACGCACTTGTATATGTGTGTGTGTACAATTCTCAGTACCGCAAAGAGGAAGTGCTTTCTCTCCTTCCTTTAACAAAAAGTTCCAGTTCAAACCATCAGCCTCTGTAGGTTGTCTTAATTGCTACTTTGCACTGCACTGGACTATGACTGATTTTTGGCACATGCTATCATACACAAAGTTCCTAAAATAAAATGCTCCAGGATATCCTAGGAACTCTTAGAAGGCTTTAAAAGGGACTCACACACTGAAAGAATATCTTTGATGAAGACAATTCAGGCAAGCAGAATGATTCTTGCAACAGAATCACATGATTAATTGAGATCTTGAAGTGGGTCCGGCGAATCCTGACCACCTAACTTATCATGATCTGGGGGGAGTTTACGCAGAATCCAGTTTTGATAAAACAATTGTTTTTTTCCTCCCCAAGTGACTATACATTTAAATAGCTAAAACATCTGTTCAGGAACATACTAAAACATGTATACTTGGAACGCTTGAGAGAAGAGCCTGCCAAACAATTGGTTGAGAGGAACTTTGCTGAGGGAGAGCACCAAGATAAAGCAACACTGTTTGTTTTGTCTAGTCAGGGGGAAAGCCAAGGCAACCAATATTTTGGATTTTATAATTTTCATTTGTGAAGAATTATTTTGAGAAAGGGTGGCGAGGGAGATTTCCTGACAGGAGTTTTTAAAGCTGTCCATTAGTAGAAGAGCAAGAGAGCCTTGGATGTTAACGCCTCGGTCTTGAGACCAGCCACCAAACCACGAAAAGTGACTTTCTTCTCGTGTGTTCCCTACGGCCCTCTTGATGGAAGCAGAAACAGGGAGCAGCGTGGAGACTGGAAAGAAGGCCAACAGAGGCATTCGAATTGCCCTGGCCGTGTTTGTCGGTGGCACCCTAGTTCTGGGCACGATCCTCTTTCTAGGTAAGTGGAGTGCAGGAGGCCGGGGGAACTGGGTGTGTGCTGAGACGTTTCCTTGTGCTTTATTGTAGCAAAAGTTGTCATAACAAAGGTACATGGCTGTTTGCCTGTGTTCGTAGGTGGTGCATCTTTAGTTTTTATCAAATATGCAAATGAAAAAGAAGCCTTTTTTAAGGAGCCTAAATAAATAAATACACCCAAGTACCAAATGTATAGTCCAGAAGGCAAAGTGGGTGTAAGTGGCTTCGAGTGGCTGGCTGATTCTGTTGCATTAGGCAGAAAAATGTTTATGTGGTACATTTAGCAAAATTAGTGTTTATGAATTCATAGTCACGTAGTTTCATTTATATTTTGAGGAAAGACTTTACATATATTTTGATGAAAACCATGCTGGAGTTTCTTTCCATTTGACTTTTATTAATGTTTGCCTGAACAAATCATGAAATTTAATTCACAAAACACAAATCAGTCCTTTAAAGTGCACTTTTAATGATATTCTTCAACTCCTTTCTTATCCAGTGACTCTGATGAGATGCAGTTTGATTTATAAATGAATATGAAGGAAAACAGAGGTTTCCCCCACAAGATTTGAAAGATACTGTGATTCAATTATTTTAATGACTCTTGGTGAGAATGATGTACCCAGAGAGTATATAGGATGATAGAAGTGTATTCCTATGAAAAAGAATCAAATATCTTGGAAAGGAGTGAGGGATTTCTAAAACTCCAGGCTTTCTGAACCCTTGACTGTTACCATTTTAATTTTTCCCATACAACCCCAAATACTTCATTAGCTTGAACGTTATGTAGGAACGAGGAGATTCGAGGTGCAGTTTGAAATGTAGCAAACCTGGAAACATTCCTTGGCATATACAGGATTGCAGGAGGACATGTTTATTTTGGCAGGGGTAAACCAATAATTAAATTTTAAAAGAGTTAGGATTGTTTGGTTGAAAACTCTGCTAAAATGAGCAAACCATCTTTCCATGTTTTCTGTGGCTGAAGATTTAGGAAATTAGATGGGTTTATTGCTTTCTGGTAAACCTAAATCTCCTACTCCTGCAACTGAATCTGTGGCTCTTGAAAACTCTCTGAGATTTCTCAGCACTTAGGGTTTAGACAAGTGTCTTCTGCTGAAACTCAAAATGAGAGGAAAAATTCTATGGGCAAGCCAAAAGACTACGTGCTATGTGGAACGTGACTGCAAGGTTAGGTTTTGCAAACCCTCCCAAACTTAACAATCCAAATAATTATTGTTTATGTAAAAATATGTACTCTTTCTAATGGTATTACCACTATATGAAACTTTTACAAAACCCCACTTTTATGATTATATCCCAAGGTCATGGCATATTCATTTGAAAGATTCTCCATGGCAGCAAATCTTTGTTCTATCAGAGAAATTATTCTTAGGAAACAGTGCCAATGTTTTTAGAGCAAAGTAAAACTCATCAAGCCAGACACTGCCATTATGGATAAGGAGGACTGCATAAAATATGAAAGAGAACTTCCCAGCATGCCCTGTAACCTGGCTCTCACCTTGACTCTCTAAGAGGAGCTCAAATGATGTTAGAGAATAAGGGCAAATGAAGGCTGTGGCCTCGACATCTTTGCTTCTCAAAATGGGGTCTGTGGACCAGCAGCATCACTATGATTGGGGAGCTTGAGCTCCACCCCAGACCTGCTGATTCACAGTCTGCATTTCCACAAGATCCCCAGGGGATTGTTTGCAAATACAGGTTTGAGAAGCATTGCTTCAGGTGACCACATCTATTTGGATGTATACATTCAGGGACACTTCTTTTTTGTCAAATATTTCTGCACTATTTTAGAATCCCCCCTTTCCCCCATCCCCATCCCTCCCCTCAGCTCTGCCCACCCACCTCCACTCTGTACCCAAAGTGCTTGTCTGAAAGACTCCAGGGGCCTGCTCGGCAATGCTCTTCGTGACAATATTCTAGTTAGGGTCGTCTTCTCTTCAAGGACTTCCTGGTTGACGTTGTGGTATATTTTCTGTGCCTGTCCACGTTCACTTACATGCCTACAATTTCCAGCATCCCTTCTTACTAACTATTCATTTTATCTGAGGCTCCGGGATAGTCTGTCTGCGAAACGTTATTGCTTCTACAGTAAGAGTGATTGCCAGTGGCCTTGTGGTGGCTTCAGAGAAGCTACAGAGCACTAGAATGGAAAACATATTTGCCTGCAACCAGTTTATTTATTTTCAAGTGTCCTTTCTTCTTCTCCTTCCCTTCTCCTCCCCTCCACAATCTGTTTCTCAGATGCAGTGACAGAAAGCAAACTTTCTGTCAAGGGCCAGATAGTAAATATTTTTCGACTCTGTGGGCCATACGGCCTCTGTTGCAACAATTCAGTTCTGTTGTCATTGCATGAAAGCAGCCATGGACAATATGTACACAAATGGGCATGGCTGTGTGCCAAGCAAATCTGATTTCTAGACACTGAAATTGGAATTTTATATACTTTTCATGTGTCATGAAATATTATTTTTCTTTTTATTTTTCCTAACCATGAAAAAAATGTAAAAGCCATTCATAGCTCAATGGGCTGTACAGAAACAGGCAGTGGATTTGGCCTATGGGCCATAGTTTGCTGACCCTTGCTTTCTGGCCATTCTTATGCTCTTGATCTGTGGATGACTCCACTGTATCCTGAGGGCATTTCCTCTGGTTATGGAGAAATCTGCAATGAGAAACCCAACTGCGATTTACGTGTATCTTTGAAAGCTCCTAACCATTCAAAAGTAACATCTTAATTTTTATATCAAAAAAATATTTTCTTGGCCGGGTGTGGTAGCTCATGCCTATAATCCCAGCACTTTGGGAGGCTGAGGTGGGTGGATCACCTGAGGTCGGGAGTTCGAGACCAGCCTGACCAACACGGAGAAACCTCCGTCTCTACTAAAAATACAAAATTAGCAGGGCATGATGACGTATGCCTGTAATCCCACCTACTTGGGAGGCTGAGGCAGGAGAACTGATTGAACTCAGGAGGCAGAGATTGTGGTGAGCCGAGATCGTGCCATTGCACTCCAGCAATGGCGAACAAGTGAAACTCCGTCACAAAAAGAAAAGATTTCTTTATTGTTCTGTGTCTTTCACTTATACCTTCATATTATGTGGGCTTGTTGATTCTCATTTATTTGCTGGATTTGAAATAACCCCATCCATGGAGATAATGCTCTTCCTTGAAGGGTTGGGTCTTGTCAGTGTCCCAATATATATATATATATATATATATATATATATATATATATTGTATTGTTTTGTTTTTTTGAGATGGAGTCTCACTCTGTCACCCAGGCTGGAGTGCAGTGGTGCGATCTTGGCTTACTACAACCTCCGCCTCCTGGGTTCAAGCAATTCTCCTGCCTCAGCCTCCTGAGTAACTGAGATTATGGGCATGCACCACCATGCCCAGCTAATTTTTGCATTGTTAAGTAGAGCTGGGGTTTCACCATGTTGGCCAGGCTGGTCTCGAACTCCTGACCTCAGGTGATCTTCCTGCCTTGGCCTCCCAAAGTGGTGAGAATACAGGCCTGAGCCACCATGCCCAGCCTAATTAATTACATTTAAAACATTCATTCTATTCATTGTTAGATAAAGATACTTGATTTTACTTCTTCGAGGTTTTGGGTCAAGAATTATTTCTCATGAAAGGAATAAGTCTTTAAATAATGAGTTTATTAGCTCTTTTGTCTTTTAAAATAAGGCTAGGATCAAGAAGGTATTGTCCAGAATTATAAAAATATTATTATTGTTTACAATAAAACTTATTTTTGCATTATAAAAAAAGAACACATGCTCACTAAAGAACATTAGGTTAACGTATGAAAACTGACTGATGGGGAAAAACTCCCCCGTGGTTCTACCACCCAGGCCTATTGGAATACTGCACACTCGTCTTTATGCTGCTCATATATATTTTTTTACCTACCTTTTTCTTTCGCTTTATATAAAAATCAAAACACACCTTTTTGCTAAGAACCTTCTTTTCTTAAAAATAGGCCTGAGATGTTCCGTAGGCAGTTTTTTTGAATCTATAATATAACACATGCAAAGAGGCTGGAAGATGGCAGAGGAGAAAAGAACAAAGAAAAAGCAGGCTCCATTTAGAGCGTGGGTTAATAAATACTAAAAACTCGCCACACTGTTTAGTCATCTACAGGTCTTCCATCTCTAGCAGAAATATAGGTACTGCCAAGCTTTCTGATCCTGCCACAAAGAGCCTTGGTCCCCATTCGCCTCCACCATCCCTCTCCCCATGGCCGTATCTCCAGATGATTCATTGTTTCTGCTCTCAGAGCACAGCAAGAATCAATTCCCCAGAATTTTCTGAGCTACCACAAATATTTCTGAAATCTTAAACTCACAGCTGCTAATGCCCAGGTGCTACCTGGAGTTGACAAATTGGGCACCTTTCTGTACTTCAGGCAGAAATCTATTTAGGTAATGTTGCCAGCCAGATGGGGACATTAAGCCAATGGTGAAAAGCTACTTCAATTTTAGACTTTTTTTTTGGGGGTGGGGGGAAAGAAAAGTAGCTGGAAGCTTGGTCCACAAAGTTGCAAATGTCTGGTAGCTAAGCTGGGCCTGGTGGGTGGAGGGTTTGTGGGGTTCGAGGGCAGGCGGACAATGATGGTTGCTATTAACAGGTGATTATGTTCAATATGTTCCTTACCCCTACCCCTTTTTTGGTCCGTATCTGTATGGATGGTTTAGATGAGAGCCAGAACTCTAAAAGCCACACATGCTAGCTTTCTATTTCCACTCTGATTGGCTCCAATGACATAGTTTAAAAGTTTCAGTGTTCCCATCTTGAACATGGGCATGGAGTTGTAACCAATAGAGTGAAAGTGTGAGACTTAAACCACAGATAATTGGACGTTGAAGTGACTTTAGAGATTATCTGGACCCCAGTGGTGCTCGTGTTTGAGCATGTATCCGAATCACCTGGGGGCTTGTTAAACCGCAGATGGCTGGGCCCCAATCCCCGGGTTTCTGAGTCAAGATCTGGAATGGCTTTCTAACAAGCTCCCACGTGCTGCAGCAGCTGCTGCTGCTCTAGAGACCACGCTCTTAGGAGCGCTGATCTGGTTATACTTCTCTTACAGAGGAGAGAAACTGAGTTTCAAAGCAACCCACAGTCTTACCAAAGTTATTTAGCTAGCAACTAGAGTTTGGTTCCGTAACATTGAACCAACTGGGTTTTTGAATACTGCATCAACACTGAGAAGGATGAACTGATATCAAATGTCTTGCGTATGTTTCCAAGGGTGGTTTACTCGATGGTGGTCTGCTACGAGTCAGCCATTTATTTTGGTCTGCTTTTTCAGTGAGTCAAGGATTCTTAAGTCTCCAAGCTAAACAGGAGTACTGCCTGAAGCCAGAATGCATCGAAGCTGGTAAGTCACAGTTTTCCATCCTGTGTCAAGTTATAATTATGGTACCTTGGGGAGTGGAAGAGAAAACAGGTGGTATTTTTAGTATTCTGTTTGCTTGAGGTTTACCAAACACGAAATGCAATTTTGAAGAAATTTTAAGTTTACTTTCAAGTTTTGGTGTGAAATAGTGGAGCTTAGTTTCCTGTTTTCTTTTCCCTTGCAAAAAACAGCTGTGGTATTCTAAGCGTTGTTACAAGGAAATCAGAAAGGGGCTTGGAAGGCTGAATGGCTTCTCTTAAGACCCACAGGCAGAGAACATTGGTCTTCCTATGGCTCTGCTGGCTATAGATTCCTCTTTACCTTAAGCTGTTGTATAATTTCTGGTCTGTGGGTCACACTTGCCTGCCTCTAAGCAAGGCTCCTTTGTAAATAAATCCATGCTTCCATTGTCAGTGGGAATTCTTTTTCTTTTTTAAATTGAGATGAAGTCTCGCTCTGTTGCCCAGGCTGGCGCCATCTGAGTTCACTGCAACCTCCGCCTCCCAGGTTCAAGTGATTCTCGTGCCTCAGCCTCCCGAGTAGCTGGGCTTACAGGTGCCTGCCATCACACCCGGCTAAGTTTTGTATTTTTAGTGGAGACGGAGTTTCACGATGTTGGCCAGGCTGGTCTTGAACTCTCGACCTCATGATCCGCCCACCTCAGCCTGCCAAAGTGCTGGCATTACAAGTGTGAGCCACCGCGCCAGCCGGGAATCTCTTTTTTCTGTTCCACATTGCAAGTCAAACTTCTCTTGAAGTGACCAGTCTGTGTTATCAGTGGGTACCACACGGTGAAGATGAGGGCTTAAAATTGCCTCAGTTTTGCCACACTGTCTTACCCCATCGAACTTGTGGCTGGAGTTGCCCCAAAGCAGCGACAGGAACTTCCCAGGAGGGAGTACCCCAAACCATCCCAAGATGGGGCCAGTGAGGATTCTAAAGAAGGAAGCATTAGGAGAGACAGTGGGGGGGTGGGGAGGGATAACATGGGGAGAAATGCCAGATATAGTATGCACCTAAAATAAAATAAAAAAAAAGGAAAGAAGCATTAAATAAATGCCAGGGTGGCCAGTCAGTCCAAAGCATTTATTATGGCAATTTACATCAAAAGTGCTGCAGTGTATCCTGAAGACAGTGAGAAAACGAGTGTTCTACTTAGGTATGTCTGCAGTCAGGGCATTGGGGTGTGGAGACTGAGGGTTAAAGGAATTTGGATCAGAGCCGGCACTAATTTCTTTGAAAGTTTCGTGCATCAACCTAGATACCTTTATCAGTGCCTGGGAATGTTCAAGGGTCCAGTTTGGGCCTACGCCTACTGGGAAAAACTTGCAGCTGGAGTTATCTGGGCGTAGTGGCTCATGCTTATAATCTCAGCTACTCAGGAGGCTGAGACATGAGAATTGCTTGAGCCCAGGAGGCGGAGAGTTTGCGGTGAGCCGAGATTGCGCCATTGCACTCCAGCCTGGGTGACAGAGGGAACCTCTCTCAAAAAATAAAACAAAAGAAAACAAACTTGCAGCTTACTGGGTCACAGAATGGTCAAAGTACTCTGTAATTTTTGGTTAGGACACCGAAAGTGAGGCTACCCTAGGGGTCCCACACACAGCTATTAGATTTCCCTCCTATGTCAGTGTTAGGGCCTAGATTTAAGGGAGCCAGATTTTTAGCCCTCACCTTCACTCTTTAAGTGGGCAGGGACACTTTTTTCCTTTTCCAAAAGGAAAGTCATCAAACAAGTGGAGCATGTGGCCCTTTGACCTTCCTCTCTTGGCCTTAAGAGGTTAATGAACAAATTCACCAAATATTTATTGAGCACCAGATACGGAGTTAAGTTTTGGAAATAGAGCAGTGAACCAGATACGGGAAGAAGACAATAAGGCAATTTATGCAACAAGAAAATTATCAAACTGGGCGTGGTGACACGAGCCTTTAGTTCCAGCCACTTGGGAGGCTGAGGCTTGAGCCCTGGAGTTGGAGGCCAGCCTGGGCAAATTAGTGAGACCCCCATCTCTAAAAGAAAAACAGTCAGTGGAACATGTTATAGAGAAAATTGAAATATTAAAATAGAATAATGTGATAGCAAGTGACAGGATGGCTAGATTGAAAAGCGGGGGGACATGACCCTTGAAGGTGACCTTTGAATGATGAGAAGGGAACTGCTGTGTGAAGACTGAGGCAGGGGCTTTCCAGGTGGGGCAAAGAGCACACAGAAGCTTCAACTTGGTGGACTTGAGGAACAGGAGGAGCTTGCTAGGTGCAAGTGATGGGGAGTCAATGGGGGTCCCAAGTGCCAGTGAGTTTGGGCTTTCCTTAAGTGAGCTAAAAAGCCTCTGGAGGCTTTTATGAAAGGGAGTACATCTTATGAGCATTTTAAAAGCTGTCTTGGTGGGAGAGCTCCATTAGAGGGGAGTTTTTCTCAATGGAGAAGAGACCATAGCGAGCAAGAATAGAAGAAGGTGGCCCAGGTAGATGGTTTATTTCCATATGCCAGGTAACAGGCGATGCTGTCTTGAATTCAAGAGATGTGAGAGGGAGAATGGGGGAAGGTTTAGGAGGTAGAGGGTCTAATGAGGGGATTCGATGTGGGCTGTGAGCAAAAGCAGACAATTAGAGGTGATGCTTACATTTTTGTTGATGGTTAGGTGGTGATGTTTATTGAGATGGGAAAGTGAAAGAGCTTGTAAACTCTGAGACCTTATATAAGGGTAATGGGTTAGGTAATTACATTAGTAGAGTTCTTTTGTTTCATTCTTCTTCTTTTTTTTTTTTGAGATGGAATTTTGCTCTTGCTGCCCAGGCTGGAGTGCAATGGCGCAATCTCGGCTCATCGCAACCTCTGCCTCCTGGGTTCAAGTGATTCTCCTGCCTCAGCCTCCTGAGTAGCTGGGATTACAGGCACCTGTCACCAGACCGGGCTAATTTTTGTATTTTTAGTAGAGATGGTGTTTCACCATGTTGGTCAAGCTGTTCTCGAACTCCTGACCTTGGGATCCACGTGCCTTGACCTCCCAAAGTGTTGGGATTACAGGTGTGAGCCACGGTGCCTGGCCTTTGTTCCATTCTTGAGTGATCAATATTATGTATATTTTTAAACTAGGCTGTGTGTTAGGTGACTTATAGGCACCATCTCATAAAACCTTCGTGAGACCCCCTATGAAGTTGGTGCAATCACTAGCCTCACTTGCTGATGAGGAAACGGAGGCTTCTAGAGGCTAAACGACTTGCCCAGGGTCACATCCTGAGTTAGTAGCAGAGCTGGGGCTTCATGTCCATGTCTGGCTCCTTTCCATCTTTTCCTTGGTGATATGGGGCCATGCCAGGCAAGGCCCTGGAATGATTTGGGAACTCCCAGGCTCTTTCCTGTTCCAGGATTGAGTTGTTGACCTGGGGTTTTCTCCAGTGCTGAGAGGATGTCATGGAGTAGGGTGGATCCATCAGGGCAGGTTTTAGAGTTGATGTTGCCTGGTGCTTTGGCTGTGGTAGGGTTCTTGCAGATGTGTGAAATGGGAATTTTTGAGCTCATAAATTTTCAACTTAGAGTCAGAACACTTTTTGGTATGGAGGGCCACTTATTTTGTGAGTTTTAGTGGGGGATTATGAATCATAATGCAAGACTAAAACTTACAGACTGACATTCAAAGAGGTTGCCTCCTGCCAGCGAGTGTGTTTCCCTCACTGTCCTGTTTTTAATTTTCACATTGGCGAATGGCTTTCTAATGTTGAAAAAAAAAAAACATTGATTTTGCGTTTCTGTAGTGAAAGACTCACCAAAGACACAGTTCTCTTGAGTGTAATGTGAGCCTCAGTGTGCCCAGGGGTCTGCAGAACAGCTGCTGAGTACATGTGTCAGGAGGGTTGTGGCCAAGTCAGGGCCTTGAACAAGAGGCTGTGCGTGCGTGGGCGTGCATGCTGAAAGTTCAGGAGAGAGGAGAGTGTTTGATCGCCTTCTGGACCATTTCTGAGCAGGTGCCAACCATTTCTGAGACACCTCCTCTCCATAACTCTCCTCTCCTCTGTGTCCTCTTATTGTAATCCCTCTTTCAAAATAAAAGCTGTACAAAGAATGCAAAGAAACAAGGAAAGGGCATGCATGCTTATATCCGGACAAGGGCAGACAGGCTAACTGGGTTTGAAGCATGATCTAGCTATTTACAAGCCACATGATCCTAGACGAAATAAATAGCCTCCCTAAGCCTCAGTCTTACCATGTGTAAAATGGGAATAACAGTTTTTACTTATACTTAGTGTGAGAATAAAAGATAATAATAATGGGCTGGGCACGGTGGCTCACGCCTGCAATCCCAGCATTTTGGGAGGCCAAGGTGGCCGGATCACTTGAGGCCAGGAGTTTAAGATCAGTCTGGCCAACATGGTGAAACCCTGTCTCTACTAAAATTACAAAAATTAGCTGGGAGTGGTGGCACATGCCTGTAATCCCAGCTATTTGGGAGGTGGAGGTTGCAGTAAACTGAGATTGCAGGTTGAACATGCGCTTGAGCCCTGAGGTGGAGGTTACAGTTCAGCCTGGGCGACAGAGTGAGACTCCATCTCAAAATAAATAAATAAATAAATAAATAAAAGAGAAAGAAGAAAATAATAATGGTAGTGGCAGTATCTAAGTTCACAATGCTGATTCTTTGTTTTTTGAGACGGAGTTTCGCTCTTGTTACCCAGGCTGGAGTGTGAATGGTGCGATCTCCGCTCATGGCAACCTCCGCCGCCCGGGTTCAATCCAATTCTCCTGCCTCAGCCTCCCAGTAGCTGGGATTACAGGCATGCGCCACCATGCCCAGCTAATTTTGTATTTTTAGTAGAGATGGGGTTTCTCCATGTTGATCAGGCTGGTCTTGAATTCCTGACCTCAAGTGATCCACCCGCCTTGGCCTCCCAAAGTGTTGGGATTACAGGAGTGAGCCACCTTGCCCAGCCCTTATTATTGTTAATTATTATTATTACTACTTTCTCCCTTCATCCTCGATTAAATCTAAAAACAGAGGCTGGTATTTGGGGAGGATGCCTCCACTTGTACCACATAAACACCAGCTGAAGGCTGTGTGACAGACTAACCTTATATACGATGACTTGGAAGAGTATGCAGCCTGAGCTTTCACAGATTTTCTTCATCTTCATATTTCTTTTTATTAAAACAAGACTCTGGGTTTTCTCCATGGAGCTGAGTAGGGGGAAAGGAGTTCTGTGTCTTAACAACTATGGTCCCTTGCAATTTGAAGTCACATTCCCCTGTGGAAAGTGTAGCCCTGTCCCCCGCTGTGAATTGTGAATGATGAATTGGGAGGCTGAAGCTAGAGTTTTCTCACTTAGCAAGCTCTTTCCAAATTCAGTGTGAGTGATGTATTCCCCAACTTTTGTATCAGAGCCAAGGTCAGAGCTGACCTTGCAGTTTTTGGCTACCTGCAAGAATAGTGGCAAGATGGAGAGGATCAGGTCGAGGGTTGGGGGCAGGGAAAGTTTGAGAAGGAGGCTGGAACACAATGCACTTATGTGAGTAAAAATGCATGTGAGGGCTCCCCTGTGTGACTGTAAATGTTGTGTGGGACTGAGATGTCAATCCATGTCTCTGAGGTGTCACATAGCAATTTCATTCTGTGGCTGCATGTAATAACTATAAATATCAACCAAAAGAAAGATTTCGTATGTCCTAGCACATTAAATATTGATGATAAAATCGTAGCAGTAAGTAAAAATATAATTAAGGCAACTGATGCTAGTTCTGAATCACAAAAATGTTAAGCAAATGTGAAATTTATCAAACTTCTAAACCCTCTTTTTTTTTTTTTTTGGTAGAGACTGGGTTTTGCCATGTTACCCAGGCTGGTCTCGAACTCCTGGGCTCAAGCAATCTGCCTCCTCAGACTCCCAAGGCTGGGATTACAGGCATGAGTGACAGTGTTTGGCCTCTAAACCGAGTTTTTGCTAGTATTTTTTTTTCTTTTGTGTTGTGAGTGAGGTGGGAGGAGGTTTGAAAATGGTGGGGATTTTGAAGGCCTATAGAAATTAGAAGGTTTTTATATTCACTTAATTGGAGACAAAAAACTGTTTGAAATTTTTGTAGAAAGTATAGGCTAGACCAGGCGCGGTGGCTCACGCCTGTAATCCCAGCACTTTGGGAGGCCAAGGCGAGCGGATCACGAGGTCAAGAGATCGAAGCAATCCTGGCCAACATAGTGAAACCCCGTCTCTACTAAAAAAATACAAAAATTAACTAGGCGTGGTGGCGCGTGCCTGTAGTCCCAGCTACTTGGGAGGCTGAGGCAGGAGAATTGCTTGAACCCGGGAGGCGGAGGTTGCAGTGAGCCGAGATTGCGCCACTGCACTCCAGCCTGGCACCTGGTGGACAGAGCGAGACTCTGTCTCAAAAAAAAAAAAAAAAAAGTATAGGCTGGAGAAGCATCTAGTCTTAGTTTTAAACCTGGAGGAACCACACATGTAACCAAACTGTAAGATACATATCTAAATTTACACAGATTATACTTTTTTGGGGCAGTTCATTCATATTTAGCTGAAATCTCATTGGGTTTTCATTACTTGAAACAAAAAATATATACTGGCATTATTTAAAGTATGAAAATTGCTCAGAATGTCATCTTTCTAATGTCATTAAAATATTGGGCTGCTTTTAAAAAAATCAGTTGGTGCATGTCTTTGTGCTAGAGTGGTAGCCGGCAATTGTATGGCAGTTGGAAGAGCGTTTTTCAGTATTGGGAACTTTGGAAACTTCTCATTTTGTAATGAAGGGTTTTCTTTTAAAGCTCACGATGACATATTTATGTACACATCTCCTACCTATGGGCTGTCTTCTGTACGTAATTGTCTATGGGCTTATGAAAGAGGAAGAAATGGTAGATCCGTTGATTGTGTCTTTCTGTTAACTTATACACGTACTCAGTTCTACCCCTAGACCTGGGTCCCTCATTTAGAATACCCTACTTTGACCCTCCTCTGGCTGTGCATCTCCTCCAGTCAAGGGATCTGTGGAGCCAAGTAGGCAGCTCTCTCCTTCTACACCTCAGAATTCCCTGCCTGATGGCCCCAAGCTTCCTTCCAGGGTCTGTGTGGGTCTCTTCCAGGGCTTTATTTCTCTGAGAGCTACACGGAATATCAAGGAGCTCAAGAATTTGAAAGTATATTATAAATATAACTTTTAAATATTTAGATAGATGACATATGGACCTCCGTTTCCATTAGCCTTCACTGTGAGGTAAACTACCCAAACCATAGCAGCCTGGAACAGAAATGATTTAATATTTCTCATGATTTGATGGGTTTGGTGGATGGTTTCTCTGCTGATTTTTGCCTAGGCTCATTTGTGCAGCTGCATTCAGCTAGAGGGGTGCCTGGACTGGAAGGTGAATGATGGCCTCAGTCAATGTCTGGCAAATGTTCTGGTTTGGTTCTTCTCTATGTGGCCTCTTGTCCTCCAGGAGGCTGCTTCAAGAGCAGCTTCAGGGTTTCATTTAAAGGGAGTTAATATCAAAGTTGCAAGGCCTCTTAAGGCTTAGCTTTGAAACTCACAGAAAGTTCTGCCAATTCTGTTGGTCAAAGCAAGTGACAAGGTCAGTCCAAATTGAAGGCAGGGGAAATAGACCCTACCACTTGATGGGAAGAGCAGCAAGTCACTTGGCAGAAGGACAAGCAGGATGGAAGAAAGAGTCACAGTTATCTTTGCAAGCAACTCACCACACACTCTATTTGTATTTTTGTCCTACACCCCACAGATGTTAGGGATGATCCTGCAAAAACTGGTAACAACACCAGCAAACTTTTATCCATTCATTTTCTTTGAGAGACAGTTCACTTTGTCACCCCAGGCTGGACTGCAGTGTTACGATCTTGGCTCACTGCAACCTCCATCTCCTGGGTTAAAGCGATTCTCCTGCCTCAGCCTCCGAGTAGCTGGGATTACAGGTGTGCACCACTGTATCTGGCTAATATCTATATTTTTAGTAGAGATGGGATTTCCCATGTTGACCAGGCTGGTCTTGAACTCCTGATCTCAGGTGATCCACCTGCCTCGGCCTCCCAAAGTACTGGGATTACAGGCGTGGACCACTGCGCCTGGCCTATCCATTCACTTTGAATGTAATCATTTCATATGGTGAGGTAGATTCAGAGAGTTATTTAAGGGAAAATGTAAATGCCAAGGCTTGGAAACTGGTTGATATGAAATCGTTGTTTAATTTGGGAAAAGAACAGTATACAATGTTCAGTGCTTATTAATCCTGTGATTTTCTTTCTAAATAGCTGCTGCCATCTTAAGTAAAGTAAATCTGTCTGTGGATCCTTGTGATAATTTCTTCCGGTTCGCTTGTGATGGCTGGATAAGCAATAATCCAATTCCTGAAGATATGCCAAGCTATGGGGTTTATCCTTGGCTGAGACATAATGTTGACCTCAAGTTGAAGGGTAAGTTTCTACTGGGGTTTGGTGATACAGTTTACAGAGAGCAATATTTGACAGGCAAAACATAGTTTGGGATTTGAAGCATGACTTCTCACTTTTTAACTATGCTAAATTCATTTCCAAGAATTTTGAAAATGAAAGGTTGAAAGGAAAGTTTGCAGAATTCTGGTCTCCCAGATCTCAACATAAGACTAACGTAGGTTGTTATGTTCGTGTTTGCTAATTGTAAATTCTACTACCAAAGGTTAAAGAGCATTTGGCTGAGCTTGGAAGCAAAGGAATAGTTAATGAACAATTATATCAATATACTCATTTGTCTGTTTTATTCAGAGCAAACTTGATTTCTTGCTTATTGTGTCCTGGATTTTCATGGTTTACAAAATGTACTTAACACCTCATCATATTTTGACATCACTTTTGAGAACTCTGGATGACCTTGTGGTTGTCATATTGTTCTTATTAACTTCTAAGTTGGCTCTAGGGAGATTCACTTTTCTCCCATGGCCGCTCTAGCAATGACAAGCTCACACACACATACTCACACATGCATGCACACACATATGTGCTCAAATGCATCCCCCTGCCCCCCACCCCCGCCAAAGTTGGAAATGTCTATTACTGGAGGATCTTCTGTTTGCATTGGATCTAATTTTTACGCTAGGCTATTGGTGAAGACCACTTCAGGAGGGAAGTAGGAAGATTTCAAAGCCAGATAAGGTAATTGTTTCGAGGAGGCAAAAATAGTATTTTTTTTTTTTTTTTGGCTATTTTTGACAACTGTGAGTTAGTTACACCATGTAACTTGCATTCAGTAGCACCTACAAAAAATTCCTGAAAAGTTATACAAATCATCATTTTTCCTTCCCATTTACATTTTCCCAAGATTTTAAGTACATGAAACTTAAATATGTATCATTTTACAACAAGTGAAACTCTTGGCAAAATAAATAGATACCTGTTGTCAGTTGTAAGGAAAGATGTGCTTAAATTTCACAGCTAGATATAAATCACATGGACTTAAATTTTCTATTAGGAGGCTTAAATTTAGTCTTGGTAAATTATAAATGAGAATTTGCAGGAATGTCGGGGTTTTCTCCTAACCCAACAGGCAAGATTCTCATACCATAAAATCGTTAATAAGACCTTGAAGAGTGAGTTTACTCATACTTATTTCCCTGTAGGACATTAATTCATGTTGGTCTTTCATTTACCATTTTTGTCCATTTCATATTTCCCTTCTCTGGCTTTCCTTACTCAATAGACAGATGTGTACACACACATGTGCATGCACACACATGCATAGTCATGCATGCAGAAACATTACTGAAGGATAAGAAAACTACAAGATTTCCAGGCATATGCTCCTTTTACCTTAGTTATAACCCAAAGATTTTTATCTTCAGGACGTAGTGGTTAACAATAACTTAAATAACTTTCCAGGGATGTTTGGAACTTTAGCATGAACATTAAAATCAGTATCAATGTGCTTTGGGGAGGATACTGTCTACAGGCTCCTTCAAAATTAATACAAATGTGAGTAAATTGTTTAGCACAGGGTTTTTGTATTTGCTAACTTCCTTTTAAAAATTGAAAATTTTATTTCCCAGCTCCATTGAAGAAATAATAAAAGAGCAAAAATTAGAAGAAAAGTTGCTCATAAATCCACCCCAGGAAATAACTGTTAATAAAGCAATTGCGGATATTTCTTTCCAAGTTTTGTTGCATGTAACTTCATATGCACACCTATATTTTTAAAAAATTAGCTGATATTATGCATTCTACTCTGTAACTTGTTTTCAGAAACTATGCATTCCTCATGGACATAGATTATGTGAGTAGTAAATAACTTTTTTCTTTCTTTCTTTCTTTTTTTTTTTTTTTTTGAGACGTAATTTCGCTCTTGTCGCCCAGGTTGGAGTGCAATGGGACCATCTCGGCTCACTGCAACCTCCACCTCCTGGGTTCAAGCAATTCTCCTGCCTCAGCCTCCTGAGTACCTGGGATTATAGGCACCTGCCACCACGCCTGGCTAATTTTTGTATTTTTAGTAAAGATGGGGTTTCACCATGTTGATCAGGCTGGTCTCAAACTCCTGACCTCAAGTGATCCACCCACCTCGGCCTCCCAAAGTGCTGGGATTACAGGCGTGAGCCACCATGCCTGGCCAACTTTTCTTAATATAAATAACACTGTAATAAACATCCTTGTGTACACATCTTTGTGTCTTTGTCTAAATGTATCCTTAGGGATATATTCCCAGAAATGAAATTATTGGGTTGAAAAAGTACTCTAAATTTCATTTTTAATGCATATAGCCAAACTGCCTTTTAGAAAGTTTATTTCAGCCGGGCACGGTGGCTCATGCCTGTAATCCTAGCACTTTGGGAGGCTGAGGCAGGTGGATCACCTGAGGTCAGGAGTTCAAGACCAGCCATGGCTAATATAGTGAAACCCTGCCTCTACTAAAAATACAAAAATTAACCGGGCATGGTGGTGCCTGTAATTCCCAGCTACTCAACAGGCCGAGGCAGGAGAATCACGAACTGGGAGACAGAGATTGCAGTGAGCCGAGATTGAGCCATTGCATTCCAGCCTGGGCAACAAGAGTGAAACTCTGTCTCAAAAAAAAAAAAAAAAAAAAAAAAAGTTTGTTTCTAGGTCTTTATATTTTTTTGATGTTTTAAAGGATAATTTTTTTCCCATCAACTGCTTTCTCTGGTATAAAGCAGAGGTCAGTAAACCATGGCCAGTAGGTGAAATCCAGTCCACTGTCTGGAAGTTTTATTGCAACACAGCCACATCCTTTGACTTACGCATTATCAATGACTGCTTTGCGCTCCAGTGGCACAGTCAAATAGTTGCCATGGAAACTGCATGGCCCAAAAAAGGCTAAAATATTTACTCTTTGACCTTTATAGGCAGTTTGCTAATCCGTGATGCCTAGTATAATATAGTAAAGCTTTGAATGTGTATTGGATTCGATTAGAACTGTCTTATTAGTTATTCTTTGGATTTCCTAGATAGTTAATAATAAAGTTAAGAAATACCAGAACAGGCTGATATGGTGGCTCACACCTGTAACCCCAGCACTTTGGGAGGACGAGGCAGGTGGATCACCTTGAAGTTAGGAGTTCGAGACCAGCTTGACCAACGTGGTAAAGCCCCGTCTCTACTAAAAATAAAAAAAAAATTAGCCGGGGGTGGTAGTTCATGCCTGTAATCCCAGCTACTCAGGAGGCTGAGACAGGAGAATTGCTTGAACCTAGGAGGTGGAGGTTTCAGTGAGCCAGGAACATGCCACTGCACTTCAGTCTGGGGGAAAAGAGTGAGACTTCATCTCAAAAAAAAAAAAAAGAAGAAGAAAAAAAGAAAAATACCAGAACAGTGTTGAATAATAGCAGTGATAATGGGTATAATTTTCTTATTCCTTGCTTGGTTGGTAATGCCTCTAGTATTGCCGTTGAAAACATACAGTTTTTTTTTTGGATAGCCATACTTTATTGTGTTCTGTTGTTCCTAGTTTGCAAAAACGTGCTGCCCAAGAAAAATGCCTCTTTGCCATTTATCAAGAGACTCAGATGGAGTATCTCTTTTAACTTACCTTGATTTACCCATGCTGAACTAAACTTATAATTTTGAAATAAATCCTACCTATGAATGGTTTGTTTTTTTTTAAGACTTTACCAGAATTGAAGAAGCTAGCATTTTGTTTCACGCATTTGTGTCTATATTTATGATTCATATTGGTCCGTGATTTTTTGTGTGTGTTAGGTTTGTCAAATTCTGTTAATGAGATTGTGCTGGTCTTGTCAAACAAAGTGGGAGGCTTCCTATGTATTTCTGTGCTCTGGGAAAGATACAATTCAATAAATCTTAAGTTACTCTATGATAAGCACTTTAAAGGCCAAATTCACAAACTGATTGTGGGGTTCTTGCTTCAAGTGTCAAGGAGAGCAAATGGTGAAAGAGGGTCTCTTAAAATTAGTATCTTGTAACAAAAATAGGTAAACTGTAAAATAGCTGGATGTGGTGGTTCTCACTTGTAATCCCAGCACTTTGGGAGACTGAAGCAGGAGAATAGCAATTCAGGTCAGGAGTTCGAGACTAGCCTGACCAACATGGCGAAACCCTGTCTACTCAAAATACAAAAATTAGCCAGGCATGGTGGTAGGCACCTGTAATCCCAGCTACTCGGGAGGCTGAGGCAGGAGAATTGCTTGAATCCAGGAGGCGGAAGTTGCACTGAGCCAAGATTGTGCCAATGCACTCCAGCCTGAGTGACAAAGTAAAACTCTATCTCAAAAAAAAAAAAAAAAAACCCCATAAAATATCTATTAGATTTAAAATCTTTTTATTTTGAGATAATTCAAACTTAGAGAACTTGAACAAATAGCACAACGAACTTCTTTGTACCGTTTACCCAGATTTCCTGATTATTATGATTTACTACATTTGTTCTGTTATATATATATTTTCATTGTCTATCTTTAAATGTATACATATTATGTCATCCTCTATATATACATTTATATACTTTTATAATATGGGTAGATGGTGCATGATAAATTAATATATCTATAAATGTATAGGTAAGTATCAGCATAGATATATAGATTTTTTTCTGAACTCTGCAAGTATGTTACAGATGATTAGATATTCTTTTTTTTTTTTCTTTTTTTGAGACAGAGTCTTGCTTCGTCGCCAGGCGCCAGGCTGGAGTGCAGTGGCGCGATCTCGCCTCACTGCAACCTCCGCCTCCCGGATTCAAGCAATTCTCCTGTCTCAGCCTCCCGAGTAGCTGGGACTACAGGCGCGTGCCACCACGCCCAGCTAATTTTTTGTATTTTTAGTAGAGACGGGGTTTCACCATGTTGGCCAGGATGGTCTCGATCTCTTGACCTCGTGATCCGCCCGCCTCGGCCTCCCAAAGTGCTGGGATTACAGGCGTGAGCCACCACGCCCGGCCGGATTAGATATTCTTGAAGTATATAGAACTTTTCAAATATCAAATGTGCTGAAAATCTTTCTTTTCCTGAAACACTGAATCTTTATATTCTATCTTTATCTTCCTATATATTCTATATATATCTATTTATGTGTCTATTAGTTTATCTACCTAGTCATCCAACCATCTATTCATTTATCATTCCATCCAGGTAACACAGGATCATTGTAGACCAACCAGAAATAAACAACAAAAGCAGCACACTTCACACCCCACCACCCAGCAGTAACAACTTTTTAAATGCAAATAGAGATATAAAATTATATATCTCTTCTAAGGGATCATATAATAGATTCTATTTAATTAATTCATTTACTTATTTATTTATGACAGAGTCTTGCTCGGTTGCCGAGGCTGGAGTGCAACAGCACCATCTCAGCTCACAGCAACCTCTGCCTTTTGGGTTCAAGCGGTTCTCATGCCTCAACCTCCCGAGTAGCTGGGATTACAGGCGTGTGCCACCATGCCCAGATAATTTTTATAGTTTTAATAGAGACAGGGTTTTGCCATGTTGGCAAGGGTAGTCTCAAACTGCTGGCCTCAGGTCATCCTCCCTCCTTGGCCTCCCCAAGTGCTGGGATTACAGATGTGAGCCACCGTGCCCAGCTGGATATACTATAATTTACTTAATCAATGCCTGTGTTACCATTTAGGTTATTTCTTGTGTTTTCCTCGTTGTAAGCCACTCGGGGCACGAGTTTAGAAACTTCAAGAGCTGGATTTGAATCCTGATTCCCTTTCATTTACCCTCTATATCACTTTGGGCCAATTACTCATCTCACCTAGTTCAGTTTTCTTACCTTTAAAATGGAGATGAGAACACATGTGTCAGAGTATACGAAGGGCATACAGAGCGGTATAATAGACTTTGGACTCAAAAGTGGGAGGGTGGGAGAAAGGTGAGGGATAAAAAACTACACTACTTGGTGACAGGTACACTCAAATCTGAGACTTCACCACTATTCAATTAATCTACATAACCAAAACTACTTGTACCCGAAAAGCTATTGAAATAAAATATATATCTATATATTTTGAAAAAGAGAAAAATCATACCACGCAAATCATAGGGGTTTTGTGAGGATGAAAGGAGATGATTTATATAAATTACCCAGTCCCATTCCTGGCACATAGCAGACCTTCCCTAAATATTTGTCCTTTGTTCCTCTGCTGTGTCTCAAAGATAGTTCTAAGGTTCATGAAGTAATGTCTATCAAATGCTTTAAGTTTTATTCTGGTCTTATCCTTTGTGTAAATATCATGTGCTTTCAAAAATATTGAATACTGTCAAGATATTTTTCCTCACTCTTGATAAAAAGAGGGAACATCCCAAAATAAAACCCAATACTACCAATCAAAAGGATACTATTTTTTTAAGGCTGATAGAAAACACACAGATACGGCTGTCCAATTTGTGAAATAAAATGGACTTGACAGACCTGGCTGATGAAAAATTGCCCTCTATTGAAGCGAGCAACCTGGCTTTGTGAATTTTTTTTCTTTAAATGGCATATAAGACTCAGATTCCTACTTGGAAAATAAAATTATTTCTTATTCTCTACAAGAAGTGAGATTTTTAAAAAGCCGAATATCATCATATGTTTGTTAAGATCCACATTCCATAAAACCCCCCAAATTTGTCTTCATGTGACCATGAAGAAGACAGAACATTGCATTGCTTATAAATGAGCAGATGGAAATTTAGCAAATGAGCACTTATGAAACATGAGGCAATGAATGAGATAGAACAGTTATGTCACATAGAAGACAGATGACTCAAGGTACCGCCAGATCATCTCTATTATGGAATAGGTATCTTTGCCAATATTTTGTGAAGAAATGCAATATATTATTTTCAAACACAGCTTTAGCAGAACAATAAGATGAAAGAGGGACTCTGCATTAATGAACAGATAAAGATGATTGTGATTCATAGACCATTTATTTGTAAATACCTTCTGGCTGAGATTCGAATAGTTCTCATAATTAAATACCCCTCCCCCTCTCCCAAAAACCCTTTTTTTCTGTAAGCGATCCTAGCCAAATCATCTTTTGCAGACAATGGAAACTTGAACACTTCAGATCCTATAAAGTCATTTAGTAATTAGGAAGTTCAGATTATTGAAGACAGTGAATTATTTTTTCCTCATGTTGTATACATAGTATAATGATATACCAAACTGAGCTTTGACTTCATAAAGTTATTTTTTATTTTTTAATTATTATTTTTTGAGACAGAGTGCAGTGGTGCCATCTCAGCTTACTGCAACCTCCACCTCCCGGGTTCAAGTGATTCTCCTGCCTCAGCCTCCCTAGTAGCTGGGATTACAGGCACCTGTCATCAAGCCTGGCTAATTTTTGTATTTTTATTAGAGACAGGGTTTCACCATGTTGGTCAGGCTGGTTTTGAACTCCTGACCTCAGGTGATCTGCTCGCCTCAGCCTCCCAAAATGCTGGGATTACAGGTATGAGCCACCGTGCCTGGTCACTTCATAAAGTTCTTTGAAACAAATAACATTAGATGTGTAAACATGGGGGATGCAGTGGGGAAGCGCCAAGGACCAACCATCCATTGTGGTGGGCTTTTTATTACTAGTGAAATCTCAGCCTCTGTAACTTTGAGTGAGTCTCCTATGTAAACTGGGTAGACCACCCTCAGAGAAGGTTCCCGTTTTTCTCAGACCATGCTGGCTCGTTTTCATGTGGCCACACAGGAAACAACCGATTGCCAAGTTACAAATACATCACTACAGTCCTATATGTGCAAAGGGGTGCTGCATGAAGATTTGGGCCTGTATCGAAGACTTTTGGAATGTGAGATGGAATAATTGTACTTGAAAAGTTTGTTGTCGTTCATGGTTTTCCTGCTGTCATACACCATTTGAGTATTTGTGGGTGTCCGTGGTGCATGGAGTGTCAGGAGAAGGTAAGAAGTTGTCAGATTAGGGCCAGGTGTGGTGGATGACGCCTGTAGTCCCGGCACTCTGGGAAGCCGAGGCAGGTGGATCACTTGAGGTCAGGAGTTCGAGACTAGCCTGGCCCGGCTAATTTTTTGTATTTTTAGTAGAGACGGGATTTCACCATGTTGGCCAGGCTGGTCTCAAACTACTGACCTCAGGTGATCCACATGCCTTGGCCTCCCAAAGTGCTGGAATTACAAGCATGAGCCACCACATCTGACCAGGTTTTAGTTTTTTAGAGCTGGAGTCTTGCTCCGTCACCCAGGCTGGAAAGCATTGGCATGATTTCGGCTCACCGCAACCTCTGCCTCCCGAGTTGAAGCAGTTCTCCTGCCTCAACCTCCCTGGAAGCTGGAATTATAGGCGCATGCCATATGCCTGGCTAATTTTTGTATTTTTAGTAGTGATGGGGTTTTGCCCTGTTGACCAGGCTGATCTCAAATGCCTGACCTCAGGTGATCCCCCTTGCCTTGGCCTCCCAAAGTGCTGGGATTATAGGCGTGAGCCACCGCGCCTGGCCAGGTTTTCTTCTTATGTGTGCTTTTCCACCCTCAGTACATGTCCTTGTCTTACTTTTTGACTCTTGTCTGCTGTAAGCCTTCTATTTTAAGATCTGATCTCTTCCCTTACTGCTTTACCATAGCTCCTCTGTCATGAGTGGTTTTCAGTAAGTTGAGTATGCTTGATAAGAACCATCTCTGTTCATTACGTCATTCTACGTTGTATGATGTTCCATTGGGAGGAAATGCAGTGCTTCAAATAGATTGAAATGCACAGCATTTTGATTGTACTTATTTGTGAAAATAGTCTTATTTACCGAGCATTTACTTTCATTCCTGTTACTAGTTGCTTTTTGTCATAAGTAACAGACACCCCAACTCAAACTAGCTTAAACAATAAAATATGCTGACTCAGGAAACCAAAATATCTAGTAATTATGTAGACTTCAGGTAAGGGTTGATCCAGCAGCTGAACCATGTCATTAAGGATCACATTTTTTTTCTCTCTACTCTGGCATCTACCATGTCATATTTCCTTTGAAGTCTGTTTAGTCATGAGATTGTTGCTAATAACCAGAATTTATAGTTCCTCATTCATATCTAGCAATAGGCATTGTGTTAGACATAGGAGATACAGAAGTACAAAGATTAATAAGGTCCTCTAGGCTGGGTGCAGTGGCTTATGCCTGTAATGCCAGCACTTTGGAAGGCCGAGGTGGGTAGATCACCTGAGGTCAGGAGCTCAAGACCATCCTGAACAATATGGTACAAAAATTAGCTGGACGTGATGGCAGAAGCCTGTAATCCCAGCTACTTGGAGGTTGCAGTGAGCTGAGATCGCGCCATTGCACTCCAGTCTTGGTGACAGAGTGAGACTCTGTCTCAGTAATAATAATAATAATATCCCTTAGACTATCCTCATGGAAATTACAATCTGCACATCATGAAGTGTTCCCGGAGGTACTGTAATCAATATTTTAGAGCTGTACTGCTCAGCATGGTAGCCACTAGCCACCGTGGCTTTTGAGTACTTGAAAATATGGCTAGGTGGAATTGAGGTGTGATGTAAAATATACACCAAATTTCAAAGACTTCATTTTTAAAAATGAAAGCACTCTCATTAATAAATTGATGGCTTCATTTATAATCAGTAATTGCTTATAGAAATAATATTCTCAGTTATATTGAGGCAAATGAGATATACTATTAAACATAATCTCACCTGTTTCTTTTTACTTATTTAAATTTAGCTACAAGAAAATTAAAAATTACCTATGTGGTTTGGGTAACATTTCTACCAGGCAGCATTGCTCTAGAGCCCTGAACAGGCTGTTAGCAAGGTGAACTATCTGGGAATAACTCAAATGAATTTCAGTGCTAGAGAAAGAACAGAGAACACCTTTATTAAAAATAGTCCCCTGGCCGGGTGCGGTGGCTCACAGCTGTAATCCTAGCATTTTGAGAGGCCAAGGTGGGCAGGTGACTTGAAGCCAGGAATTTGAGACCAGCCTGGCCAACAGAAAAAAACACCAAAAAACAAAAACCCTGACAAATTAGCTGGACCTGATGGCACGTGTCTGTAGTCCCAGCTACTCAGGAGCTGAGGTGGGAGAATCACTTGAGTCAGGGAGGTGAAGGTTGCAGTGAGCCGACTCCATCTCAGAAAAAAAAAAAAGAGGTGGGCGCAGTGGCTCATGCTTGTAATCCCAACACTTTGGGAGGCCGAGGCGGGTGGATCATGAGATCAGGAGTTCAAGACCAGCCTGGCCAACATGGTGAAACCCCTTCTCTACTAAAAACTATAAAAATTAGCTGAGTGTGGTGGCAGGTGCCTGTAATCCCAGCTATTCAGGAGGCTGAGGCAGGAGAATCGCTTGAACCCAGGCAGCAGAGATTGGCCCACTGTACTCCAGCCTGGGCGACAGAGTGAGACTCCATCTTGAAAAGAAAAAAAAAATAGTCCCCTACCCGATCTCCAGTCCCTTTGTATTTGTGTCTTTTGTGGTCCTTAAAACCAACGGAAGTGATCTCATTTGTGTACATGCTTGCTGTTCTTCTCACTTACACCTAGTCCCGTTCCTGTAGATGTTAAACTCCATCAGAACTAGCCCCATGTCCATTTTGGGTGTCACTGTGACTGCAGCACCAAGCATAGTGCTTGCCATAGGAGGTGCTCCATAAATACTTGCTGAAGAAGAAGAAAAGAATGTGCCCTCTGTGGTTAGCTGAGTGCAGTGGTGGGGGCAGCTGACTGGGTAGGAAGGAGTGGCTTTTTCTTCTCCCTTTTTATTCCATCTCCTCCTGTGCCCGGGGTCCTGCCCACAGACCCAGAACAGTCTTGAGATGCAATGGGAGCTTGCCCCTGAAAGGAGGGGAAGCAAAATCATCAGTCATTCTCCATTTGTGTTCTGGGCCTTAGAAAGGCAGGACAGGGACGTGGGCAATGAGACAGTCCTGAGCCCTTCTAAGACTCCCTGTTGGTGGGATCTGTTGCAAGTTACAGACAAGAACAGTAACTTACAGGATGTGGTTCAAGTTTGGGTTCTGAAAAAGAAAAAAGGGGGGGCTCTGCCACTTATCAGCTGTGTGGCCATGGGTAAACTACTACTTTCTGAGTCTCAGTTTCTTATCTGGTGATACTGTTGGACAAATCCAATAAGATGCATGGAAAGTCTTCCACACAAGGTTCAGCAAATGGAATCTGTTACTACTGTTAATTTCATAAGGATTAAATTAATGTTTTAAAAGCACCTGGCACCTAGTAGATGCTTAAGAAATGTTCTCCAGCCAAATAAAAATAACTTGTAAGAAAACCTTGATATCACTATTAAAATACTGTGATCTATTTTTTTTTTCCCTCAAACTCCCAACATGCATGTAAATAAGCTGATTCTGAAGGTGGCAAGGCTAGAGAAAAGAAATGGCACATGAGAACATTTGTACATATTCCCAACTTTTATTGCCAGACCCTGGACAGTTTTGATTATCTAATTGTCAAATAACACGTTCATTGGAGGCCATGTGATTTTTAAATCACTCCTACAGGAAGAGAAGAAGAGGAAAAGGGAACTGGTAGAAATAAGAACAAGTGTCCTCTTATGCTGCTCTAGAGCCTCTCTGGATGCCACTTTAAAAAAATTTCTACCAATTTCTACCCCCCCCCCACTTTTATTTTTTGAGACGGAGTGTCACTCTGTCACCCAGGCTGGAGTGCAGTGGTGCAATCTCCGCTCACTGCAACCTCCGCTTCCCGGATTCAAGTGATTCTCCTGCCTCAGCCTCCCAAGTAGCTGGGATTACAGGCATCCGCCACCATGCCTGGCTAATATTTGTATTTTTAGTAGATATGGGGTTTCAACATGTTGGCCAGGCTGGTATAGAACACCTGACCTAAGGTGATCCCCCCTGTCTCGGCTTCCTAAAGTGCTGGCATTACAGGCATGAGCCAGTGTGCCCAGCCCCAATTTCGCTTTCTTCTCTCTTCTTTCTCTCATCCCTAGGGGATCCTTAACTTGAGTCCATAGTCTTCCCACAAGAGGGCTGTCAATACAATTCAGGTACTTGGATGGGAAAAAATGCATCTTTATTTTCATTAAAATCTGACAGAATTTCAGCATTTTCTTTATTCATGAATGTAGGCAGCGAACCCTGGTACTCTTAGCAGTTGCCTGTGACTTTGTTACCAACAGCAATCATGGTTATTTTTCTACCTTATTGGAGATGTCTTGAAATATTATGTACATGTATCACTACTTCAAAACTATAATAGTTGTCAGACTCAAAGTTAGGTCTTGGTATTTAATGGATTAATCAAAAAACGTTTTATAGATGTATAATAATTTCACATAGTAAAAACAAAAACCTGTTTTGCTAACTGTGTTTTGAAATACCTGTTTTCCTTTGTAAGCCTATGTTTCTTATTTTATGAGCTTATAAGCGTTATTCTCAGAATGGTCCATAGGTTTCAACAGACTGCCCAAGAGATGTAGGCAGAAAAAACATTAAGAACCCCAGTGTATGTAAGGATTGCTGGAGCAAGATTCAAGAAGCATAGTTTTATTTAGCTCCAGCTTGTTGATCCATCTTAATGCAGGTGCTTGGAGTGGAGTTGGCTATTACACGACCTCATGGATCCATTCATGCCCAAATCTTTGAGTAGTTCACTGTCTAGACTCCCTGGGTAATGAGCATGTTACTGACAGTTAATATGTGTTTATGAGGATATTAGATCAAACTGGAGTTTGTGCCAGTACCAACCCTTGAACTGATTAATTGAAAGCTTTGTGATTGTATATGCCATGGAACCTGTATATTTTCAGGTGAAATTACTAAGGCTTGCCATGTGCTTATCATGAAAGCAGGGCATTAAAGGTCAATTCTTGGCATGGTGGTGCACAGCTGTAGTCTCAACTACTCAGAAAGTTAGAGAGGGAGGAGCACTTGAGCCCAGGAATTCAAGGCTGCAGTGAGCTATGATTGCACCACTGCACTCCAGCCTGGGTGACAGAGCGAGACCCTGTCTCAAAAATAAAAAAAAAAAATGTTTTCCGTGAAAGACGTAGAGCTAAGGCGACCAAGGCTGCGAGCGAGGTGAGATGCCGGTGGCCATGGGTTCCTACCGACAGTCCCAGCCAAGCTGCTTCGACCGTGTCAAGATGGACTTTGTGATGGGTTGCGCCATGGGCATGGCGGCCGGGGTGCTATTTGGCACCTTTTCCTGTCTCAGGATCAGAATGTGAGATTGGGAGCTGATGGGCAGCATTGGGAAAACCATGATGCAGAGTGGCGGCACCTTTGGCACATTCATGGCCATCAGGATGGGCATCCTATGCTAATCATTGTTGCCCACTACATCCACCGTTTCCCATCAATCCCAGTCCATGTACTAATAAAAGAAAGTCTTTGAGGAAAAAAAAAAGGTCAATTCTAATTAGAAATGATAGTTTTTGCTGTGGTGTAGTTAAGAATATTTGTAAATAGGGCAAATGATTGAATATAGTAATATGCCAAGTAGAGTGTTTATGCATGAGTAGATACTACATGGTGTACAAAAGAGCTAGCTTGTTATTCAACGTTGAGGATGGGAGCTCTTGATTGAACTTAGAAGGGATGGGAGTAAGGGAGTGGGGGAACTGCAAACCTGGAGGGTGCTGGGAGCAAAATTCTAAGGGTCAGACCCAATATATATAGCTTGGCTTTGTTGGAAGGAAGGAATGAACAGGGCCCTTGGTGAGAGATGACAGGAGATGAAAGATGTTGAAATCCATTGGCAAGATCTTTGACTTGCAGCAGGGGAATGCTAAGCTTTCTGAGAAGTGGAGCTACAGCCTGCAAAATGCTATGCATGGGAACATTGGCTGTAAAAAATGAATGGGAAAGCAGACAAGGGGACATTTTTGTAGCATAAATATTGCCACACATTATGAAAAGTTTCCTGTGAGTTAGCTTGAATGTTGTAGGAGGAAAGAAACATTTCACTTTAGAAGATGGTGGACTAAATTTAGTCCTTTGACTAAATATAAGTTCCTCGGCATGACTAATGACACAGGATGTGTGCATCCTGAGGAAGACGTATACACCCACAATGACACTTTTCCACCTGCCCACACCCAGGTCCTGTTTTGCAAGATTGGTATGTTTAAGTGTATTTTACTTTGCAGTTGTTCAGAAGGATTGTATATTTTTGAAAAACTACTTCCTGAAAGAGGATGGCTGTTTGGAAAGGAAAGAAAAATCCTAGCTGGTTTTGGTGGTAACAGTTGGGAGGCATACCCACGTGAGCTTTGGTGGTAACAATTCCTGAAGCTTCTCCAAGGGTCCACGTGTTCCTGCTGTTGGCTTCCAGAAGCCAGAATAATAATGGAGCTGAAAATATGGGATTTTTGTGAGAACTTCCAGGGGCATCCAGATTTCACAGCAAGAGCAGATGACTCAGATGTCCTGTGCCTTAAAGAGATGGGTGAATCCCTTACCTTTACCATACTCTGAATTGGTCAATGGCAGAATGGAAGCCCTAGAAAGATTTAAAAGTTGGTTGCATGCTAAAATTCACAGTGGAACTGAGTTGAAAATCTTATCTTTGCATTTCCAGACTCTCTGATTAGATGGTTTCAGTGTGCTCTCACCCTCAATTCTGAGAACTTTTCAACTGTGACTGAGGTGTGGATGGGTCAAACATCTTTACAATGTGACAAAATCCCCATTTCTCCTCTGATTTACTACTAATGGGGAGATACTTCATTACTGTGAAGTGAGCCTTTAATAGATTAAAAAAATTGTAAGAGTATATCACATAGGGAAGGACCTAACAGGACTGGACACTTTATTGAGGTCACTTCCTTTCATATCATTTGTTATCATTTATTAGACCCTGAATTGAGCTCCCAACCCTTAAGATGTAAGATTTATCTGCATTTTACAGATAAAATAACAGAGGCACCAAGCAGTATAACTCTCCCAAGGTCACACAGCTGATATGCAATGGAGACAGGATTAGATTTGGGCCATTTGACCTGCCTGGTAAAAGCCCTGAAAACTAGGAGGGTGATATTATTCCTATTTTACAGTTATGCAAACTGTGGCTTAGAGAGGTATATTGGTGTGTTTTCACACTGCTATAAAGAAATACCTGAGACTGGGTAATTTATAAAGGAAAGAGGTTTAATTGACTCACAGTTCTGCATGGCTGGGGAGGCCTCAGGAAACTTACAATCATGGAGGAAGGGGAAGCAGGCATGTCTTACATGGCAGCAGGTGAGAGAGTATCAAGAGCAGGGAAAATTGCCTTATAAAACCATCAGATCTCACAAGAACTCACTCAGTATCACGAGAACAGCATGGGGCATCTAATCACCTCCAGTGAGATCCCTCCTTCAACACGTAGGGATTATGGGGATTCGAATTTGAGATGAGATTTGGGTGGAGACACAGAGCGAAACCATAACAAGAGGTTAAGTAATTGATCCATGTTCACGCAGCTAGTGACCTAAAAGGTACCTTCCAGAGTAGTATTGTCCAATAGAAATATCATGTGAGTCACAAATGCAAGTCACATGTGATTTTATGCTTTCTAGGGGCCACATTTTAAAAAGTAAAAATAGTAGCAGTTGGAATGACATATTTTGTCTAACCTATCTAAAATATTGTTATTTCTACATGTAATCAATGTAAAAACTTATCCATGAGGCAATTTTTCTGTTTTCTTTCCTACTAAATCTTTGAAATGTGGTGTATATGTTACACTTGCAACACTTTTCCATTTGGACCAATCACATTGCAAGCACCTAGTAGCTCATGGGACTACTGAAGAGAATAATTCTAGAGTGGTGGTTCTCAATCCTGGCTGTGCAGTGGAATCACTAGGGAGCTTATAAAACACAGATGCCTGAGGCCCATCTCAGACATTCCCATGGAATTGATCTGGGGCACTGCTTGGGTGTTAGGATTTTTTCGTTTGTTTTTTGAGACAGAGTCTCACTCTGTTGCCCAGACTGGAGTGCAGTGGTGTGATCTCGGCTCCTGCAACCTTCGCCTCCCAGGTTCAAGCGATTCCCCTGCCTCAGCCTCCTGAGTACCTGGGATTACAGGTGCGTGCCACCATGCTCGGCTAATTTTTGTATTTTTAGTAAAGATGGGGTTTCACCATGTTGACAAGGCTGGTCTCGAACTCCTGACCTCAAGTGATCTGCCTACCTTGGCCTTCCAAAGTGTTGGGATTACAGGCGTGAGCCACTGCGCCCAGCCAGATGTCAGGATTTTAACCACTTCCCTTCCCCACCGGGCAGTGTCCAAACTGAGTACAACACTGTAGCCTTTATACATTGGAGAAGTTTCTGTGAGTTTTCTGAGATGAGAACCATTCAAAATGACCACTCTGGCAGTATGCTTTGCTAGATGATGTTAATGAATGCCAAGCAATGCCCTTGCTAACTTATTAATTTATCTCAATTTACATTTCCCAACATGTTGGCCAAGTCCCCCAGAATAATGTAAGAAAACAAAAGAGATTTTTTTTCTCCTGCTGATTTACACATTGGTCTGGATACACACCAGTGAAAGTAAATTCAGACATAAAATTCTACTCTTTTAATTGAGATGAAAGGTGTTGGTGTCAGCCTGGAATCTCTGAGCTGTGGAGAGGGGAAGTTGGGGTTTGAAAGCTGCAGATGGCTTCCAGAATGAGACAAGTCTAGTGGGGGAAGATGTGGGGAGGTGCTGGGTGAAGAAAGGAGGCAATTGTGGTTCGCCTGAGGTCTGAAGGCTGCACAGCCCACTGTGTCTCAGGACGTTCACAAAGCTGCCCTCACCAGACGCCTCGTGTCCGCCTTCCCATTGGACCAAACTTTTGATTCTGCCCCTGAACCCTGGATGTAAAACCCAGTACTCGGAAATTAAAATGTCTCATCTCACCCGGAGGTTCATTTGTCCTTAAAATGCTTTTGGAGTCACTTGGAATAATTTCTATATTGGCTTCTTTCATTTAAATCCAAATACAGCTTCAGTACTTCTGACATATTTATTACTTTCCAGAGTGGAAATATTAAGTCTTCTGAAGTGGTAGCTATTTAGTTATATTCAATTTTGTTAGTTATGTTTATTTGACTTCAAATGAAGCCAGAGAATATACAAACACTGCAGAGTCTTCCATAGCCTTACCAAAATTAATACCATATTTCATCAAATCAAAAATACTGTCAACTATAAGATGCGCCATTGTTTCACATGTGCTAAAAAAGAGTAAGCTATTACATATTTTTTATCACTTGGAATTTTATTTTGTGTTCATTGAAGTTCTTTTAGCCTTATTTAGACATTAATTTTTAAAAAGATTTTAACTTTTATTATAGGTTCAGCGCTACATGTGCAGATTTGTTATATACGTAAACTTGTGAGTTGGGGGTTTGGTGTATAGCTCGTCACCCAGACACTAAGCATATTACCCTATAGTTGTTTTTTTTCCTGAACCTCTCCCTCCTCCCACCCTCCACCCTCTAGTAGGCCCCAGTATCTGTTGTTCCCCTCTTTCTGTCCATGTGTTCTCATTATTTAGCTCCCATTTATAAGTGAGAACATGTAATATTTGATTTTCTGCTTCTGGATTAATTTGCTGAGAATAATGGCCTCCAGCTTCATCTATGTCCCTGCAAAGCACATGATCTCATTCTTTTTAATAGCTGCGTAGTATTCTGTGGTATGTGTACCACATTTTCTCTAATTAGTCTATAATTGATGGGCATTTAGGTTGATTCCATGTCTTTGCTATTGTGAATAGCGTTAGACGTTAATATTTATCATTGTTTTGCATCCATTAAAAAGAAAGGCAAAAGTAAAAAGATTGCTTGAAGCATTTCTAAAACTTCTCAGAGTCTCTTTGATTTAAAATCATCAGTGTTTTTGTTTTTTCGCAAAATATTGTGCTCTCTCTCTCACCAAGAACAGTGGCGATTCAACATTTCTTGAAAAAATACTCCCTAATTGTCTCAGGGATTTTTGTCCAAGATGGCCTTTTTGGATATGCAGTAAGTTTTTATTTCATTGTTAAGTCATGGTGAAATTTTTCTGAAGACATTTTAAGTGGCAATTTACCAGCCATGCACCTAACTCATTTGAAATGCCAGTACCAAGAATGGCTATGATCAAGTTCCTGTATGGACGGGCGGTGGTAACTACATCGTGACTATGCCTGGTGGACAGCTTGAAGATGGATTCCAATTTCAGAGATGGTAAGATGTGAAATAAATATGCGTCTTAGAACTGATGAACTATGGCATGTAAATTCTATTTCTGAGAATCCAGGCTTTCCAACTACTTGTCATATTCACCATGCTTATTTGCTTTAAACAATTTCACTGAGACTTGTAGGATTCCCAGCATACCTTGGCTTTAGCATTCAGTGGGATATAAATAGCACTCCCTCACTTCCTTCTTCCACTTACTCCAATTTGTAGCTACAAAGCTGTGCTTTTGGACAGTTCATCTCAACCTTTAATGTGCTCATGAACTACCTGAGAATTTTGCTGAAATGCAGATTCTGATTTACTAGGTCTGAGAAGGGACCTGAGAGTCTGTAGTTCCAGAAAGTTCTCAGGTGATGGCCATGCTGCTAGTTCGGGGACCACACATTGAATCACTAGGCTTTAGTATGTCTAAGGACATGTCACTGAAGTATGTCACCGAAGAAATTCAGTACCTCTCCAGGGTACATGGAGGTTTTAATTTTTCCTCCATTTGTATTATTATTTTGATGAAAATGTACATATTGCAAATTTCCTTGCCTTGCATTGGGTAAATACAAAGATTTCTTAGGATTAAAAAAAAAAAAAAGAAAGAATTTTGTATGTCTGATCTTATGGTACAGGGAGAGAGATTTTTTTCCCCTTAATTTGTTTTCTGAAAGATTTGCTCATTTCCTTTTCCTTTGCTTTCTTTCTCAAACTTGGGAAACTTGGATTTATTAGGAAATCTGCATGTAATTGCAGATTAATAACCTACCCATTAATACCACATTAGTTCATCATGATTAATGGCATCTATGTGAATACTTAATGAATTTGTAATGATGGACTATTTACTTTAAAGTGTCAAGAGAACATTCCATGTAAAAAGGCACTACCCGTAACAGGAAAATTAATTATATGCTGGTTGGATAATAGCTTGTCATAAACAAGATATGTTTGTTTGGAAAGCCTCATTGGTATTGATATTTGCACAGTGGAGAGGTACTTTTTTAAAACATTCATGAACCTTTTAATTTGTAAAATGAGAAGGAAATTTTATTTTCATAAGCAGTTAAAATAGGTGTAGGGACTGATATTTATGACAGAGGGCAGCACAAACACAAATATGTGCTAATATACTGACAAGTTTGCCTAGGCTCACTAGGCAGAGACACTTCCTATAGTGGCCATTTAGATTAAGATCCAAATTGAACTGCTTCTACTACCTGCTGAGCTATTCTAAATTCATAAGTTCACTTCCTCAAGGCCCAAGCATTTCTTGATACTAATTTTATTTCTTTACAGAATCATTTGTCTCCTCTATTGTCTTCACTCTAATTCTGTGATGTCAGCAGCCGTTAGTGTTTATTTCTGTCTTTGCCCTATATCTGAGGAAGTGAAGGTCAAGAAGATTATGTGACTTGCCCAAACCAATCTAGCCATATAATTTGTCTCCCACAGATTATGGGTCTCTCATTTCAAATGTCTCCAATTTTAACCCCAGCGGAAAGAGTTGCAGGCACAGAGGCTCTGTCTAGTGGTGCCTTTGAGGAAACCCAAGAAGCCCAGTGTGATTGGAGCTCTGAGTTGGAAGGGAAGAGGGACAAATGACAAAACTGAAGAGAAAGGTGGGGGCCAGAGTGTGCAGGGTTTGTTGGTCATGTAAAGATTTTAGACTCTATCCTAGGGCAATGGAAAGCGCTTGTAAATGTCATGTCGAGGGATGTAATGAGTGATGTATTTTACCAGAGCATGCTGCTGTCTGTGGAGAATGGCCGGGAGGAGGTAGCTGACATATGGCAACCAGTTCATGCTTTACCGGCCCCATCGTGCCGATCTGTTTTCTAGCTTGGTATCCAAATGAAGGTATAGTTTGTCTTCCTTGTTACAGAAAATACCAAGGCATGATTGTTTATCCTTTTCTCTATTCTCTCCTTAGGTCAACATGAAGGATATTGCTGCTTCTTTGTTGCCCTTGATTTCTTTGAACTTAGGAAGGTATTTCATCAAGTACCCCCGGTCATGGGGCAAATCCTCCAGGGAAGCCATGACACCTACTGGTGGGCATGGTAGTTAGCATTGTTCTACCAGCCCTTTTGCCCCTTTGGGTCCACTGCTTGTGCCAAAGGTGCTGTTGCTTTCCCCTTTGGGGGAAGAGGATTCTGGAAAAAGAAGGAAAGAAAGCCTCACCCCTAATCTCTCACTGTTGGAAACCCTTTTCTAGAGGAAGAACACACATTGTGGTTTGCACAGCCAGGAATAGAACCCCTCCTTCTCTCACCTCCTCATAGAAGGTGGGAGTGAAAACAGGGGTTAGTTGGGAAGTGGCTTTTTAAACCTATGTTTACAGAGTTTTGATGCCACTTTCATAGACGAGGGAGGAGTTGTCTGGAGCTCAGATTTTTTAGGATTTCAGGGATGTGATGTTTATCTCACTCTTCCTCTCTTGAGGGTGTGGTATAAACTGGAATTGAAAATACATGCCTGGCTGGGTGTGATGGCTCATGCCTGTAATCCCAACACTTTGGGAGGTTGAGGCGGGTAGATTGCTTGAGCTCGGGAGTTCGAGACCAGCCTGGGCAGCATGGCAAAACCTCACCTCTACTAAAAATAAAAATTAACCAGGCACAGGGGGCACATGCCTGTGGTCCCAGCTACTCGGCAGGCTAAGGTGGGAGAATTGCTTGAGCCCAGGAGGTGGAGGTTGCAGTGAGCCGAGATCGCGCCACTGCACTCCAGCGTGGGCAACAGAGTGAGACCCTGTCTCAAAAAAAAAAAAGAAAGAAATACCCTGTATTGTATGGTGTTCTTTCACTTTGAGAGTCTTTCTGGCATAGTGCTGATATTTTTCCCCTCTTGAATCTATGAAACCAACCCTCACATCAAACCCCTATTGCATTTTATGTTTAAGAAAGGAACTTTTTAAAGCTGAGGTTGGTAGAACTGAGAAACTAACTTAGACCTAAGTGGGCCAATGCAAAGACAGTGTTTCCAAAACAAAACAAAGCGTTTAGTGTCCTCCTCTGAAGAATGTCGACATCGAATTAAAATGGAGCTGCAGAGTGAGGAAATCAGTAAAAGCAGGACAAACTCCTTTTGTGATTTGGGTAGGGTAGGAATGGCAGAGGTGGGAATGTGGGCTGGTGATGTTTCCTGGAATTGCAGGCGTCAGGGAATACTGGTGAGTACTGTTGGTTTAAAGTAGTGGTTCTCAAAGTGTATTCTCCCGACCTGTAGCCTCAACATTACCTGGCAATTTGTTAGTCATGCAAAATCCTGGTCCCCACGCCAGACCTACTGAATTAGACACTCAGGTTAAAACACAGCCATTTGTGTCTTAACAAGCTCTTTTTTTTTTTTTTTTTTTTTTGAGATGGAATTTCACTCTTGTTGCCCAGTCTGGAGTGCAGTGGTGCGATCTCAGTTCACTGCAACCTTCACCTCCAGGGTTCAAGTGATTCTCCTGCCTTTGTCTCCCAAGTAGCTGAGATTACAGGCACCCACCACCAAGCCCAGCTAATTTTTTTGTAATTTTAATAGAGACGGGGTTTTACCATGTTTGCCAGCCTGGTCTTGAACTCCTGACCTGAGGTGATCCACTGGCCTCGGCCTCCCCAAAGTACTGGGATTACAGGTGTGAGCCACCGCGCCTGGCCTAACAAGCTGTTTTGATTATTCCAGTGTACATTCAAGTTTAGAAACCACTGGCTTAGACTAGAGCAAAATGTGAGGTCAAGCCTTGAGGACAAGCCAACTTTGTCTCAACCTCACCAGGCCTCCTGCCTCTGGTTAGGTGCCTCAGAAGTCTGTGTCCCTGGTCAAAAATAGGGTGACAGGGCAAAGGGAGTAGATGGCTCAGCACAAAGTCATTCCACCACTGCAAAAAGAAGTTATGATATAACCAGGGAAGGTCTTTCCTCTAGTTCTGGTGGAGAGATCTGTCCGGGAATTCCATGAGAGCATAGCTGCCTCTGGTTGAGCCACTGGGGGCCCAATCTCTCAAAGGAAAGCAACTTGCAGAGTTTTTGTGGGTATCCCATGTTTGAATTAACAGGAGTCAGAGACCTGAGTCCAAATCCAAGATTTAACCTTTACTAACTGAGTCTCCTTGGACGAGTTCTTATAGTTTCTTGCCTGTAGGATGGAGTTATGATATGTGTTTCTTAGGATTGCTGGGGAGGTTAATTGAGGTTGGGTATTAATACAGTACACCTGGAACAGAGCAGGTGCTTAAAAATGAACACTCTCGTTACTGGTCCTTGGATGTCTTAGGATTGCTTAGGAAGGGCCATTGCAGGGTATAGATAAACACACACGGCTTTTTCCTTGTAACGTTAAGATGGATCAAATAGGAGGCAGAGACCAGGTGTGGTAGCTCTCATCTGTAATCCCAGCATTTTGGGAGGCTGAGGCAGGCAGATCACTTGAGGCCAGGAGTTTGAGACCAGCCTTGCCAACATGGTGAAACCCTGACTCTACTTAAAAACATGAAAAAATTAGCTGGGCATGGTGGTGCATGCCTGTAATCCCAGCTATCTGTGAGGTTGAGGCAAAGAATTGATTGAACCCAGGAGGCAGGGGTTGCACTGAGCTGAAATCATGCCACTGCACTCTAGCCTGGGAGACAGAGTGAGACTCTGTCTCAAAAGAAATAGGAGGCAGAAAAAAATATATAATTAGAGTTAGTAGTTAAAATGCTATATGAAAAAACTGAGGATAAGATTTATCTTAAATCTCAAGTTTGGCACAGACCATACATGGAATTATGTGCTAAGATACAAATTATCTAAATAGGAAGCTATTTATATTGAGTTAAAACATCAGATTGGCAGATTCATTGTAATGTTATGCTATCAAAGAGTAATGTTGAAATTATTTTGAAGTATAACTTTGATAAGTGTAATTCTTGTAAATCACTTATAAGTGAACATAACAAAAGAGTTACCTTCTGTTAGAGTTTTGTAGTATCTGGCAATTTTATATAATTAACTTCATTATGGACAAAGATGTCTTTTGTGTTAAAAGGGGACATATTTGTGTTCTTTGAGTAACCCATGGTTTAGATTGATTTAGAGGATTTTAATCCCCTTAAAATCATCTCTGCCCCTCCTCCCCTTTAAGTTGATACTAACCAAAAATTTATCATTTATAAGCTGATAATAAAAAATGAACAGACAAAATAATTCTGACAGCTTCTATCCCTATATTTAAGTGGAAGTTTTCTAGAGGAATGAGAAATATCAGCTCTTATTGGCTTTTCAGTATGTCAAACAGACTCAGTCAATCCCATGCTTGACTGACTGTGGGGCTGAGGAACTGCCAAGCTGGAGTGTCACACAATTCGTGTGAAAATATAGGAGTTATGGGATCTGTGGACCATGACTTAGTTAGCTTGAATTTTATTTTTTAATGAGAATAACAACAAGCTTTGCAAGCTGATTTAGGATCTGCAGGTTTAACTGCATAAGGGTTTAATACCTTTAATACCCATGCAGTGTGAGTTAGAAAAATGAAAATTTTCAGTATGGTAAATAAACTGAGGGAGCCTGGAAACCGAATTGAAATCTGTAGCTTAGAAAATCAACAAGAGCTAAAAATAGTAGGATTAGTGGCAACATTTAACCGTAGACCATCCGAAGGTAGTTTTTAAGTACCACCAAAGAAGAAAGCAGACCATTATATAATAGGTTTAAAAAATATTTAGCTCTAGAGAACATTCTGTTCATTATGCAGACGCGGAAGCTTAAAGTATAGATTTGGTTTTCCAGAGTTTTAATTTTTCATGTTCTTTCTCACTAGAATCAGAGGGCACTCCCTCTGATTTCCAAAAGAGAAATGTTACCATAATCTGCATGAAATTGAGAATTTACCTTGGTGACATTGATGTGAAGATTTTAGAATGCAATTGCTGGCCAGGTGTAGTGGCTCATTCCTGTAATCTCAGCACTATGGGAGGCTGAGCTGGGAGGATCGCTTGAGGCCAGGAGTTCAAGACCAGGGTGGGCAACACAGCGAGACCCCATCTCTACAAAAATAAAAATAAAACAATTAGCCACGGCCTGGTGGTGTGTACCTGTAGTCCTCGCTAGCTACTTGGGAGGTTGAGGTGAGAGGATGGCTTAAGTCCAGGAGATTGAGGCTGCAGTGAGCTATGATCATGCCTCTGTTGTCCAGCCTGGGTGACAACACAAGACCCTGTCTCTAAAAAGTACCCATTAAGCAAATCAAGCAAACAACTCCAGGATTCATAGCAAATAGCCAGAGGATAGAGTAGGCACATAGAAATATTGCTGGGTCAGGAGAAAGAACACAAAGGAGGATGCTTTGTAAGAGTCCCTGTGCTCTTGAGCCACTTCATTCAAATGTCAGCTCAACATCAAGGTTCTTGGTAGGTTTTTGCTCACAGGCTTAAAACTTTGCATATGTGGAGTTTTTGAAAAGGTATTAGGTGGATGTGTCTTAGATATGGTAGAAACTTTAAATGATTGGCCTGAGTGGCAGATGACTGTTGTGAACTCTTAACTAACTAGAGTACTATAAAATCCTCAAGGGCCTCATTCTTCCTTTGGAATTTCCTTTTTGTATTCTAGAGCACTCAATAAATGTCCTGTCTGAGCAGCAGAATTGAATTGAGTGAGGATTGATAGTCCTTTCTCAGCTTCCGAGCATAACTAAGTATTTTTTCCTCCCCAGTATAGAAGAGCAGGGCTTTGGGAATGGGTGATATAGCTGAGACAATTGGTAAAAATAAAACTTAGATACCCTTAAAACTGGTGTTCGTGAAAACGAATGAAGTCTTGGATTTCATTGTATGATATAGGAACTGAGATGTGAAAAAAAGAGATTATGGTGTTAGTATGATCAGGGCATTGCTGACTGTAAAAAGAAATAATAAAAGTAGTCCAGTTTCTCATACTTTTCAATTGGATGAAAGTCTCTCTCAGACTTTCCTTGTCAGGAATTCAACTCAGCAAACATTCACTAAGCACCAGCCATGCCAAGCTCTGGGTCCTGGGTGTTCAAAGATGAATGTGACCTAGTCCCTGCCCAAAAGAATAGTCAATCTAATGGAGTATAGCCATTGTTAATGCCAATGTTTTATACCAAAAGTATTTCTTGGTGATATTTTTTGAGGCCCAAATGACAAAAAATATCTCTATTATTAAAATTTTCACATGATTCATCCCCTTTGAGGCTAGGCTTGTGTTACGAAGGTGTGGTTGTCCACACCATGGCCAAAACCAAATTGTAGATGGACTGTAGATCTAAATGTGGAACAATAAAGATTTTAGAAGAAAACGTAGACTGTCGCTGGGCACAGTGGCTCATGCCTGTAATCCCTGCACTTTTAGAGGCAAAGGCAGGTGGATCCCCTGAGGTCAGGAGTTTGAGACCAGCCTGACCAACATGTTGAAACCCTGTCTCTACTAAAAATACAGGGCGGGCACGGTGGCTCACACCTGTAATCCTAGCACTTTGGGAAGCTGAGGTGGGCGGATCACTTGAGGTCAGGAGTTCAAGACCAGCCTGGCCAACATGGTGAAACCCCGTCTCTACTAAAAATACAAACAAATTAAGTGGGCATGGTGGCATGTGTCTATAATGCCAGGTACTCGGGAGGCTGAAGCAGGAGAATCACGTGAACCTGGGGGGTGGAGATTGCAGTGAGCCAAGATCGCACCACTGCACTCCAGCCTGGGAGAGAGAGCAAGACTCCATGTCAAAAGAAAAAAAAGAAAATTGTAGACTATCTTCATAAGTTTGGGGATAGGCAAAGATTTCTTGAACAAGACGCTAAATATGGTAACCATGGAGGAGAAAAACGGACAAACTGGGCTAAATTAAATAATTTCAGTTCATTACAAGATACCATTAAGAATAAAGTCTATGTAATAGGAGATATTTTATAATATATTCAAAAAGGACTTGTATGTAGAATATAGAAAGCACTTCTACAAATCAGTAACAAAAAGGTAGATTACTCTATAAATATGTGACATAGACTTGAATAAGTATTTTACCCTAGAGGATGTTAGTTTTCTTGGTTGGGGGTAGTGATTAGAAAGGAGCACCAGGGGTTTCTGAGGTTCCAGTAATAATGTTGGTTACTTAAGTGTGTTAACTTTGTGAACATTCTTCAAATTATGATCTGTGTGTACTTTTCTGTATGTTGTATTTGTGTACTTTCTGTACTTTCATTGAAAAAGTTTACATAAAAAAGAAAATGCTTTGTTGTCCAGGATGAAGAATGTGAGCAAAATATTTTTGGAGGTTAACACTGATTGCAAAATATGTCTCCCCATTTAGAATTGCCTCTACTATAGAAGCAGAGGAAGTGTTGAGAGCATGAGGCTTTGCAAGGTGGCTAGAGCAGGTCCAGTTTGTGAAATCGTCCTACGCACAGCCTGGCAGTATCTTGGGTTAGCATAAGTCCTTTGGCCACCAATGTCCTGAGAAGCAAGCAGGAGAACAAAAACAGTTACAGAGGAAGCACTAGAAACAAGCTTGATTACTTGACAATTTTGTGTATGGCTAATTCCGCCTGTAATCCTGTTTAAGCTACCGCTTATTGATCCCCCTTATCATGTGCCCAGGCACTGAGATAGGGGCTTTCTGTGCATTAACAATTTTAAATCCTCAGCACAATCCTGGGAGACATGTACTATTATTATTTGACTTTATAGATAAACTGGGTCTTAGAGAGATTAAATAAATTGCTGGAATTCCAGCTAGCAAGTTGCAGCTTGGGAACCCATGTGTGTTTGATTCTAGAGCACCCCCTCCCACATGTCTATTATGTTGCCTTTAAAAACAAACAAACAAAAACCAATTTGATGGAGCATAGTGAGAAGAAAACTAGTTAATATATACTTAATGTTCAAATTTGATGATCAGAAGGACTTCTCAAGCCAATTTTAAAGTCAGAAGTCTGCTGTGCTAAAGGTTTCTCTTTTTTTTTGGACAGAGTCTCACTCTGTCGCCCAGGCTGGAGTGCAGTGGTGTGATCTTGGCTCACTGCAACCTCTGCCTCCTGGGTTCAAGCGATCCTTTTGCCTCAGCCTCCCGAGTAGCTGGGACTACAGGTGCTTGCCACCACACCCGTTTAATTTTTGTATTATTAGTAGAGCCGGGGTTTCACCATATTGGCCAGGCTGGTCTCGAACTTCTGACCTTATGATCTGCCTGCCTCAGCTTCCCAAAGTGCTGGGATTATAGGCATGAGCCACTGTACCCGGCCTGCTATAGGTGTTTATGAACTGTAGTTGTCCTTTTTGGTTGTAAGGTGGTAAGAAATACCTGGAAGGGGTGGGGGTGGAGATTGAGAAATCCTCCAAGAAACAAAACAGGCTGTAATTGGAATGCCCCTGCGTGGGTGACCCATGAGCCCTTTTCAATGCTTTGGGGACATTTTAATAACCTGAGTAATTACCTGTGATAGGCAGGCTTTGTTTTCTACTCATTAATAACTCTCCAGGCTACATTTTGTTCGTCTTACTGCTAATTCACATGCAGAGATACATAAAATGGATGCTGTCAACTGATTGCCACATCACTGTCTGCATATCAATGCTCTCCTGTCTGCTTGGGCTCGGAGAGAAGGAAAGAGGAGAAGGAAAAGGGAATGACAAGGAACGTGCGATAGCTGAATCTGTTTTAAAAGCAAAATTCTGGTACAGAAACCAGAATTTGGACAATTACTGATTTTACATGAATTATTGATGTTTGTGCATGGTTAGTGTTTTGGGATTGCCCTATTTAGCATATGCTGGTCCTCTTTTTCCTCCTTGTGTTAAATAGCATGGCTTGGGAGCACACACAGGTAAATATTTAATGCTTTTAGTTCGCTTCGCTCTTGTGGCTTGTTTGGCCCTCAGGGTATTCACGTTTTGTAGCCTGTGTGTGTAGTGTTTATAGCATCAGAACATCATCACAACCCTAAATGAAATTTGGATTATTTACTTCTAAGTATGTTTCCGAAACAGTCTAATGACTGTGTTAGCAATATGGCATAAGGGCACAGGAGCCAATCTGAATGGAAATATGTGTGGATATGGCTTTAGAGCTTTCTATTTAAAAAAATCCTTGGGGACCTGGCCAGGGTCTCATGCCTGCAATCTCAGTGCTTTGGGAGGCCAACCTGGGCGAATCACCTGAGGTCAGGAGTTCGAGACCAGCCTGGCCAATATGGTGAAACCCTGTCTTTACTAAAACTGCAAAAACCAGCCAGGTATGATGGTGGGTGACTGTAATCTCAGCTACTCGGGAGGCTGAGGCCAGAGAATTGCTTGAATCCGGGAGGCAGAGGCTGCAGTGAGAGATCGCACCACTGCACTCTAGCCTTGGTGACAGAGTTACTGGCAATCGAGTTGACAGTAATACTCCGTCTCAAAAAAGAAAAAAATCCTTGGGGCTAGTTATCTTGATTTTATTATGATGATACACAAGAAACACCAAACAGGCTGAAATAATTGAAAATACCTCCAACCTAACTTAATTTATTTCACTGGAATGTTTCTAGTTATATAAACTCATTTTAGCTACAGGTGCTTATTTTTTAAAAACTAGATTGGAGCTCTGGGTTGCATTTATTTTTTTTCTTCAACTGTAGAATTTCTAGTTTAGAAGTAGATTCCTCCTCAGGGGATATATAATTATTTATTAATTTAATCAGTGCCATACACTTTGTCTATTTGAAGCTATTCAGAGTATTATAGGAACATCTGTTATATTGTGATTATGACGGCTTCGAGGCTGTTTCCCCCAATGCCTTGACAAGAGCAGTTTGACATAGTTTGGTGAAGGCGGTGCCCTGGTGCTGCAGTCACCATAGGGATTTTTCATCTTGGCTTCATGTTGGTAGATTGATACTCTCAAGTACATTCAAGATTCTCTTTTTCGGGGGAGGGTTGTTTTCATTGAGACCCGGCTTTCTTCTTCTTTGTTTAATGAAATGATGACAACTATCATTTTCTGCCTTCAAACGTTATTATTAGTGCTGTTATAAATAGAAAATTATTTTCCAGGTGGGCCTATGTCTATACTGGCAAGCATTTTATACACATGGGCTCATTTAGATGTTTAGGGCTGTGCATATATAAATGGGCAAGTTTTCAGGTAATTTGGGTAGGTTTTCCAATCTCGTCTCTCCGTTTCCTGTCTAAAGAATTTCTTCCATGTCCACAACATGTTAATTCAACATTCGATAAAACTTCTAATGGGAAATTTCTTCCAGGTGACCTCCCTGAGAGGCTGGGCTATGGTGAAATCTTAAACACAACTGTGATGAAATTGGCTCCGTTGAGACTATTACTTTGTCCAGGAACAAGGAACAGAATTCAGTTATTTTTGATTCTTGAATAAATGAATTCTGTTCCTTTTGTGTAGGTGGCAGAAGAAATTAACCCCTGTAGAAGATCCAGTCTCAGTTTGAAATTGACCTTTTAGTTTCTTTTAAGAGTGCCGGATAAGAGAATGTAAAATTGTTTTAATTTGAACCTCAAACAACTTGGAATCTGTTCTGCTGTCTGCATATCTTTGATAGATCTGTCCTTTCCAGGGTTGTCAGTCTTTATATTTAATTTTGTGGAGGTTGGAATTGTGATTATCAAATGACTTCCAACTTGGGACCACGTGTGGGTGGATACTAATGAATCCTTTCTTAACCTTCCCAGCACTTTTGGAGAAATCGATCAGTAGAAGGCGGGACACCGAAGCCATACAGAAAGCCAAAATCCTTTATTCATCCTGCATGAATGAGAGTGAGTGATAAAGAAAACTAAATAAAATATTTACCATCCCTATTGTTTAGAGTTCTATTAATGTTTTAATATATTGTTTGAGGAGGGAGAGAACTAAGAATTCTATTAATGTTTAAAGGTGTTTAAGGAAAGGAATGATTCTAAAAAGACTGGATTTTGACTAGTCCCATCTTAGTTAATGTTGTTACTGGCTTGCTTGGTAGAGAAAATAATCTTATTTATATGGGTTGGATTCTTTGGGTAACATTTACTCCTTGAAAAAGTTGGACATAGTCACTAGGGCAAACTCACTGTATCTGGTATAGAAACCAGAATCTAGGAGCCAGGGCAAATCTGGCCTGAGAAAGAGACTGGGAGGGAGTGTACCTACTGGAGCCTAGAGAAATTCAGATTCCCAGGTGTGCCAGGTTCCTGTGTCAGCCTAACAGGCATCTTGTTGGGTCCTTAGCACTGTCTCAATATCTTTGTTCTGATTAAAATCAGAACAGATACTGGCCATTTTACCTGGTCTGCCTTCTTGAGGCCATTGCCGAAAGAAGCCAGTGCCTATGGGAAGTGTGTCAGCTGGTCTAGGATTTGGGGTATCATGTGGTGAGCTAGAAAAGAGCAATAAAGGACAAGAATCTGAAGCACTACTTCATCTTCATTGGGTAGTGATTGACTTTGTTGAGGTGTTCCTTTAGTTAGGGTTGTACCTTAGTCCCACCAAGTATTATCATTCATTGGCTGGGGTCCATGTAGAGAGTCCATACTTATTGTAGTGAATATCCAGCAGTTTCCCTGGTCAGCTCTCCTGGCAAGAACACTAGATGTAGACAGGCCCATTGAAGCATGGATCGTGGGTAGTTCTGTCTCTGTGATTATGCTCATCCCACCCCACCTCTCCTGCTTACTCCCTAACAGCTGAAATTTTAAGTTGGAGCCTTATGGGAATTTTGTCTTGAGAAGATGCACTTGAATTCTAGTGTGCTGATCCAGTTTGCAGTTCTAACTGTCTCTTCATATCTGCTCCCTTTCAGAAGCCATTGAAAAAGCAGATGCCAAGCCACTGCTACACATCCTACGGCATTCGCCTTTCCGCTGGCCCGTGCTTGAATCTAATATTGGTCCTGAAGGGGTTTGGTCAGAGAGAAAGTTCAGCCTTCTACAGACACTTGCAACATTTCGTGGTCAATACAGCAATTCCGTGTTCATCCGTTTGTACGTGTCCCCTGATGACAAGGCATCCAATGAACATATCTTGAAGGTATAGTGAGGACCCATTCATCTTCTTTTTTCAGTCCAAGATTAGCCTTTTGGGGTGCCATCCTGGCGAAGGACACTCATGCTGCCTTAGTGAAATAATAACATAAACATTTTTATTGAATAGATCCTGTGATCTAGAATATTCCCTTCTCCCGATTTGCAGAATGTAGACCATTACCAGACAAGTTTTGTAACCCTTTCAGGAAGCTAGGGAATTAGTTTCAGGTGATCCGTGATCTGGCCCTCATATGCCTACTCAGAGCAAGTCTAGGGTCCCTAAATTCCAGTGGGGAGGGGACTGCAGGTCTCCTGTTGTTAGCAAAGACTTTTTGAGCCCTGTGCTTGCCTTTGCCTCCTCATTCCCTTGACAGAAGAGAAAACACGTGCCATGATTTTTTGTTCCTCTTTCACTAACATTTTCTTGTGCTCACATCTAAATTTTAGTTATCAAATCCACTCTGAATCTCTCCTCCCCCTTTCCAAAGATATAGCGAAACTTGTTCTTTTCCAAGTGCTTGGCTGCATTTTCTGTTGGAAGAGTAACCATCTCTTCCATAAAGCAGTGGGCCACATGGACATGCACTTAGGCAGATCACATTGGTAAAATCAGGAGACTTTCAGAAAACTACCAACAGCTAAAGACTCACCAATGAAAGAGCTATGCAAGAATTCAAATAACATTTGTCAAATAGTTTTGTGCTTTGATCCTGCCAGGGTTTTTCTTTTTCTTTTTTTTGCTTCCACAGTTACTTTGACTGATAATGAAAATGTTACTGCATGATTGATTTTCTCCCCCAATTCTGTCTTTAGCCAAATCAGAAAATATTACTGATATATTGATATTCAAATTGTAGACTTGTGTTGTCCTCACCTCATGTATTTCAACCTTCTGAAATACAAATCTTAAAGTTCATCTTTTGATTTAGACCAGGGGTTGGCACATTTTTTGGGTAAATGGCCAGATAATACATATTTTAGGCTTTGCAGGCCATCTGGTCTCTGTTGCAACTACTTAATTCTGCCATTGTGTCTGGGAAAGCAACTGTAGACAACAAATGGGTATGGCTGTGTGGTGGGCTGGCCCATTTTATTATGTTTTCCACCTATTTCTAGATCTACAACCTTCTGCTATAGTTTTCTCACGTCTAGATTAGACAATGGAAGTCTCAATAAAAATCTTTGGTCATTGAAAGGACTCCCATCTACTCAGGAGGAAATTCTGAGTTCCAGAGACAACTGTGTTTCTATGTTTGGTGATGAAATGAGTCATCTTTTAATGTTATCAGGATAAGATGTGCTGTGTAAGACATAATGATGACCGAACTGATCTCTGTACTGTGTGGATACATTACCCATTTTTTGAAACTAGGTTTTAAGACTATCATTATCAATTCCAGAACTATTATGATGTTCTTTCAAACACTTTAAGTGGTATTTTGAAGTAAGCTGAAGGCTGTTTTTCAAATTTAAGTTTAAGCTTATGTATTCTATTGAGTGATAGAAGATCTTGATTCATACACAGATGAATAATTGCAAATGGTAGCCATTTTATTATCCTTTTCACCTGTTTCTGGATCTACTCAATTGAATTTATTTCTTCAAACATCTTATTATGAAAAAATGACACAAAATTAAAGAATAGAATACTAAACTCCCATGTATCCATCAACCCAGCTTCAACAACTCTCAACCTTCTGCTGTTAGGTTTCTGCAGTGATGTTTTAATCTAGACCCCTCCTTTTTTTGGGAGGTGGCTAGAACATTTTATAGCAAATTAAAAATATATCATTGCATTAGTAAATACTTCAGTGCTTAGCTAATGGAAAGGGCTATTATCAAAACCAAAAGATAATCATAATTCCATAATTAACATCAAGTACCCAGTTAATTTTCAATTTTTCTGATTGTCTTAAACATGTCCTTTGAAAAAAACCCAACAGTTGGTCTTTGATTCAGGCTCCAAATAAGAATCACAGGTGAACTTAGTTGATATGTCTGTTTTACTCCGCAAGGGATCCCCCTATTTTTTTAAAGGCACATTTATTTGTTGAAGAGACTGGAGTATTTGTCCTGTAAACCATCTTACATTTTGAATTTGACTGTTTTCAGGGTAATCTAATAGCCGATGAAAGTTCTTGTTTATAGGAGAATCACAGCTTAAAAATGCAGAATAAATAATAGGAAGCTACCTATTTAAAAAAAATGCCTAATGAAAGGATGGATCTAGGTAATTATTGTCAATAGCTGCTAAAACTATTAGGTAAATGGTTGATTGGGAAATTAATGATAGAGAGATCAGACCAATATCACCTGAACCCTGATATCAATGATAGCATTGCTAAAAGTGGGGCAACCAGAGATTGTGTGCCTCCTGGTATGAGTAGGAAGCGCACACTATCACCAGTGATGTTGTGCTCCCCACCCAATCGAGCCTCTAGTTTTAATATGAGCTTATAGAAAACATGGGGAATAGAGAAACATGGTGACCAATTTTTAACAGCTTACCTTGTACATGTAATATTCAATGAAACTGATCCAAGAGACACTAAAATGTCAATGATAGAATACTTTCCAAATGTAAGGAGGCACCCATGTACTTATGATTGCTCTCTTTTTCCAAGATGGCAGCTTGTTCCAAACTGGTGTTTGAACATTGTTTGGCATTTGAGCACAGCAAACGTTTGCTTAAGTTCTTTTCTGGTTTGTACCATTTTACGTGACTGGATATTCACACATCTGAACTAATTGCCTTCCCTCAGATATAATATAACTACAGTCTTCTGGATGACACATTAAGAGTTCAAGTATGTATCTAGAGGTGGTAGGAGAAGCTTGATTCTGAGAGCTACATGAAACCTAATGAACCTGATAATAAAAATGAGCATATTGGTGGCCGCCAAAGTTGTAGAATTTGCAAGCGTTGCTTTCTTATTCATTTAAAAATAGTTAAAACTATAAAAGACAAAATCTAATTGGATGAACATTTGGAGCCCCGCCTCTAGGTTTTATGGAACATGGTTTGAAAACTAACGATATAGTTAAAAAAAGAATAGGTTTTGGTATTGAAAAGATTGAGGTTCACAGTTTAGCTTTGTGATTTACTCACTAAATATCCTTGCGCAAATTATTTCACCTCCCTGATCTCACTTTCCCCATGTGTACAAAAGGGTGAATTATAATTAAGTGTCATTGACGTTCAAATGAACTGACTTTTGTGACAGTTTTCATGATAGATACTGGTCCACAGTAGCACATGACACAAGGTTTCCTTCTCTTCAAGCATGACCCAGCAACTGGTCAGGACCATTTGGAGAATGTTTTTCTTTAACGTGTATACCCAATATACCTCTGAGTTCTCAAACTCAGTTGCGCAAGGAATAGGCATTTTCTTTACTTGACCTAATTGGGAAACTGAACTTTAGTCTAGGCGTTACCTCCCCCTCTTCATGGCCCCATTTCTCAGTCTTCCCCTAGGGTACTGGGAAACTCCAATAATCAGTTATCTGGTTTCTGAGAAGAAACCCACTATGGAACCCATGTAGCCCCTTCAAATCAGCCCCTCTGATGCTGGCATCTTGCAACTCCCATTCCTTCTCAGATCCTGCCACGTTCAGGGGGCACCAATCATTTCTTCTGCTCATGAGAATCTTTGACTCCTTTTGCTGCTTGAAAGATCCTCTTTCTGCTCTGGGAGAAATCCCTCTTACCTGAAACTCTCTTCCTTCAATGTCCTTAGGCTTCCTTTTCCATCAAATTCAATTTTCCTTGGTGTACTTAGCTTTTCTAATCCCACAAACCCACAGGAAGAAGAGAAGGGTCTCTGGGCAGGCACAGCACTGTGGGCATCCTTTTGGGTGACCAGATGATGCCTTTGGGTGAAGAGAAAGGCACCCTTTCTAAGGGTTAGATATATTCCCATGCCAAAGACATGCAGTTTGGCCAGTAGGGGTTGCTCCAAACAAAACACCGTACCTCGGGTTTGCTACATGCTTAAATGAGATAAAGGAATTTCAAACAACAGAAAACAACAGAAGCTAGTGACCAAAAACATTGTCTTGCTACACATGTTTGGATTTATTCTGTGTCAGGAGATAGGAAATATGAGGATTTAAGGGACAATAAAAGATGTGAGTGTATATGATCCTGACAGAGTATTTGGAAGGCCAGGGCTGTCCCAGTATGTGTTACTAGTTAGTGAAGACAACAACTTAAAGTCATCATCTGTCAACAGCCTGCATTTTTCTGGCTCTCAGCAAAACTCGTAAAAAATGGCAAGGAGAAACTCTAAGAAATGACATTTTTCTAAGTTCGTTTTCTTTCCTTTTTTTCCCCTCCAGGAACTGACAGAACATAGAATTTTATTGTATTATTGTTAATTAAGTTAAATTAGTTAATTAATTACTTAATTTTTTGACATGGAGTTTCACTCTCATTGCCCAGGCTGGAGTACAGTGGTGCGATCTTGGCTCATCGCAACCTCTGCCTCCCAGGTTCAAGTGATTCTCCTGTCTCAGCCTCCCGAGTAGCTGGGACTACAGGCATGTGCCACCATGCTCATCTAATTTTGTATTTTTAGTACAGATGGAGTTTCTCCATGTTGATCAGGTTGGTCTCAAACTCCTGACCTCAGGTGATCCACCTGCCTCAGCCTCCCAAAGTGCTGGGATTATAGGCATGATCCACCATGCCCGGCCTTTATTTATTTTTTAATTTATTTTGGTACGCATTTCCATGGTACTTGTGATAATATGATACATTAATATAATCAAATCAAGGTAACTGGGATATATTCAGTAATAGGATTGCTAAATCAAATGGTAGTTCTAAGTTTTTTGAGAAATCACCAAACTGCTTTCCACAGTGGCTGAACTAATTTCCATTCCCACCAGCATTTTTTTTTCCCTACATCCATGCCAACATCGATTATTTTTTGACTTTTTCATAATAGCCACACTGACTGGTGTGAGGTGGCTTTGATTTGTGGCTTTGCTTTGCAGTTCTCTACCGATTAGTGATGTTGAACTTTTTTTTCATATGCTTGTTGATCACATGTATATCTTCTTTTGAAAAGTGTCTGTTCATGTCCTTTGCCTACTTTTTAATGGGATTGTTTGGGTTTTGCTTGTAAATTTGTTTATGTTCCTTGTAAATTCTGGATATTAGACCTTTGCCGGATGCATAGTTTGCAAATATTTTCTGCCATTCTGTGGGTTGTCTGTTTATTCTGTTGATAGCTTCTTTCGCTGTGCAGAAGCTCTTTGGTTTAATTAGGTTCCATTTGTCATTTTTTGTTTTTGTTGCAATCGCTTTTGGCGTCTTCGTCATGAAATCTTGCCCAGAGCAATTTACATATTCAATGCTATTTCTATCAAACCACCAATGACATTGTTCACAGAATTGGAAAAAAGCTATTCTAAAATTCATATGGCATCAAAAAAGAGTTGGAACAGCCAAAGAAACCCTAAGCAAAAAGACGAAAGCAGGAAGTATCACATTATTACCTGATTTCAAACTATAGTATAAGGCTGTAGTAACCAAAACAGTGTGACTGGTACAAAAGCAGACACATAGATCGATGGAAACAGATAGAGAGCCCAGAAATAAAGCTACACACCAACAACCATCTGATCTTTGATTACGAAAACAAGCAATGGGGAAAGGACTGTGGTGCCGGGATAACTAGCTTGCCATATGCAGAAAATTGAAACTGGACCCCTCCTTTTATCATATACAAAAATCAACTCAAGATGGATTAAAGATATAAATGTAAAACCTAAAACTATGAAAACCCTTGAAGAAAATCTAGGAAATACCATTCTAGACATAGGCCCTGTACTATATTTTGAAGTCAGGTAATGCGATTCCTCCAGCTTTGTTCTTTTTGCCCAGGATTGCTTTGGCTATCTGGGTCTTCCGTGGTTCCATATAAAATTTAGGATTTGTTTTTCCTATTTTGTGAAGAATGTCAATGGCATTTTGATAGAGATTGTGTTGAATTGTAAATTGCTTTCAGTAGTATTGTCATTTTAACAATATTCTACTAACTCATAAGCATGGAATATCCTTTCATTTTTTGTGTTCTTTTCAATTTCTTTCATCATTTTATAGTTTTCTTTATATAAATCTTTTATTTAATGGGTTAAATTGATTCCTAGGTGTTTTATACTGTAAATGGGATTATTTATTTCTTTTTCAGATTATTTGCATTTGGTGTATATAAATGCTATTGATTTTGTATAGTCCAGCTTTACTACATTTGTTTATCAGTTCTAATAGTTTTTTGGTAGAGCCTTTAGGCTTATCCAAATACAAGATCATGTTATTGGTGTACAAGGCTAATTTGACTTCTTGCTTTCCAGTTTGGACACCCTTTATTTCTTTCTGTTGCCCGATTGCTCTGGCCAGGACTTCTAGTATTGTGTTGAATAAAAGTGGGCAAAGAAGTACCCTTGTCTTGTTCCACATCTTAAAAGAAAGGCTTTTAATTTTTTACCATTCTGTATGATGTTTGTTATGTGTTTGTCAGATTTGGCTTTTTTTTTTTTTGAGGTTTGTTCCTTCCACACCCAGTTTGTTGAGGGTTTTTGTCATAAAAGGATGTTAGATTTTATTGAATACTTTTACAGAATGTATTAAAATCATTATGTGATTTTTGTTCTTGATTCTGTTAATGTGATATGTTTATATTTATTTATTTGAATTTGGATTTTCCATTTTGTATTTTTGAGATGGGATCTCACTGTGCTGCCCAGGCTGGACTTGGGTTCAAGTGATCGTCTTGCCTCAGCCTCCTGAGTAGCTGGTACTACAGGTGCATGCTACTGCACCCAGCATATCATGTGTATTGGTTTGTGTATGTTGAACCATCTTTGCATCCTTGGATTAATTCCACTTGATCATAGCGAATAATCTTTTTCATGTATTGTTGAATTAGGTTAGCTAGTATTTTGTTGATAATTTTTGCATCTATGTTCATAAGTCATATTGACCTGTAGTTTTCTTTTCTCCTTGTGTTCTTGTGCAATTTTGGTATCAGGGTAATGCTGGCCTCATAAAATGAGTCTGGAAGTATTCCCTTCTTTTCATTTTTTTTTTTTGAAGAGTTTGAGTAGAATTTGTATTACTTCTTTAAATGTTTTGTAGAATTTGGTAGTGAAGACATCAAGTCCTGGGCTTTTCTTTCATGGGGGACCTTCTGTTATGTCTTCAGTCTTGTTACTAGGTATTAGTTTGTTGAGGTTTTCTACTTCTTCGTAGGTTGCATATGTCGTGGAATTTATTGATTTCTTCTAGGTGCTCCAATTTGTTGGCATATAGTTGTTCATGATAGTCTTTATAATTCTTTGTATTTCTGTGGTCTCAGTTGTTATGTCTTCTTTTTCATTTCGAATTTTGTGTCTTCTCTCTTTATTCTTAGTCTAGCTAAAGATTTGTCGATTTTAAAAAAAACACAACTTTTTGTTTCATTGATTTTGTGTGTGTGTGTTTTTATAGTCTAAATTTCATTTATTTCTGTTCTAATCTTTATTATCTCTTTCTTCTAATTTTGGGTTTGGTTTGTTCTTATTTTTCTAGTTTCTTGACTTGTTCATTAGATTGTTTATGAATCTTTATTTGAAGTCTTTCAACCTTTTTGATGTAGGCTTTGACTGCTATAAAGTTATGTTTCAGTACATTTTTGGCTGTATTTCATAGATTTTAGTATGTTGTATTTTCATACTCATTTGTTTAAAGATATTTTTAAATTTCATTTTAATTTTTTTCATTGACCCATTGGTTATTCAGGAGCATATTGTTTAATTTCCACATGTTTGGCTGGGCGTGGTGGCTTATGCCTGTAATCCCAGCACTTTGGGAGGTTGAGGCGGGTGGATCACCTGGGTCAGGAGTTAGAGACCAGCCTCACCAACGTGGTAAAATCCCGTCTCTACTAAAAATATAAAAATTAGCCTGGCATGGTGGTGGGTACCTGTAATCCCAGCTACTTGGGAGGCTGAGGTGGGAGAATTGCTTGATCTTGGGAGGTGGAGGTTGCAGTGAGCTGAGATCAGGCCACTGCTCTCCAGCCTGGGCAACAAAGTGGGACTCTGTCTAAAAAAAAATGTCCCATGTGTTTGTGTATTTTCCAAGTTCCTCTTATTATTGATTTCTAGTTTCACTGTGGTCAGAAAAGATAACTGACATGATTCTACTTCTTTCAATTTGTGGAGACTTATTTTGTGGCTTAAAATATGATCTATTCTGGAGAATGTTCCATGTGGCAATAAGAAGATGTATTCTGCAGCAATTGGGTGAAATGTTCTGTAAATGTCAGTTAGGCCTATTTGGCTTAGTGACTAGTTTTACTCTGAGGTTTCTTTGTTGATTGTCTAGATGATCTGTCCGTTACTGAGAGTGGAGTGTTGCAGTTCCCTGTCATTATTGTACTTTAGTCTCCCTCTCCCTTTAGATCTATTAATGTTTGCTTTATATACTTACGTGCTCTAGTATTGGGTGCATAGGTATTGATAATTGAGATAGGCGATACATTGCTATTTCTTCATGAGATCCTTGCCTTTTTTTCTGGCACTAAATGGTACCTTAAGCCTATGTTTGCTTTGACTCTAGCCAAATATCAGAGCACTCCCAGTCCAGATATAGGGGAGGTCCCAAAGAGGATATCCTGGCAGTGTGGGAAAAACTGGCTAGGGGTTAGCATATAGGGGACCTGTGGAATGAACCTCCTATAGCATAATACTGCTGAACAGCCACTCTGACTTGGTGTCTCCTTTGGCCAAGTTATGGAGCAGAGTTTCCAGGACTGGGTATGGTATCCCACCTCCCCTCTTTGTCTCTTGCTGTCTTCAGGAATATATCTCCCTTCAGGCACTCATGATGCCTTCTGTGGGTAAAGGCATGGGCAGGTCTTCTGTCAAAGAACCCAGGACGGTGGGGAAGCTGGTTGTCCACCTTGATCTCACTTTTCCAGTGTAGAAACTGTGAGTCAGGGAAAATTTCTGCATGCTTGCTGCTGGACAGATTGGTTAGAAGGGCATCATAGAGAATTTGATTATCTTATGTCTGCTTGGAGTTTTTTCACTTCTCTGTGGCCTCAGAGAAGTGAAATTATCCTTATATTTGAATTCTGGGATATTGCTGGTGAGAATCTTAGTACTGTGTATGTGTTTTTAGTTTCTCATATATATGTTGGAGAGGGGGAGGCAAGCCAGCTTGTGTCTACATCACCGTTTTGAAACCTGAAGTCCAGACTCCATTTTCTACCTCATAATTTGTAAAATACATCTTTTTGTATTACTACTTTGTCCTCTTCTTCTTTTTTTGTTGTTTTTGAGATGGAGTCTTGCTCTATCGCCAGGCTGGAGTGCAGTGGCGCAATCTCGACTCACTGCAACCTCCGCCTCCTGGGTTCAAGCGATTCTTCTGCCTCAGACTCCCGAGTAGCTGGGACCACAGGCACGTGCCACCATGCCCGGCTATTTTTGTATTTTTAGTAGAGATGGGGTTTCACCATGTTGACCAGGATGGTCTCGATCTCTTGACCTCGTGATCCACCCGCCTCGGCCTCCCAAAGTGCTGGGATTACAGGCATGAGCCACCGCGCCCGGCCACTACTTTGTCTTCTACCTTGAGGTTTATTATAATTGGAATGCCAGTTGCAATTGGAGAAAAAATTTATATTTTCAGTTAAGTATATTGGATTTCCTAAAAACATATTTTATTTTCTACTTAAAATATTCAGATCAGTTGTAAATGCAAGGATTTAAAAAATCTCAAGTAACACAGGGTTCTGATGGCTTCATGAGAAAGTCTTTTTGCCTCAAGAGTTTGTATGTTTCTAATGAGATTTATTTGACTCACCTTATTCAGTTTGTTGGTTGGTGTGTTTAAAATGTTCCCTAGAAACCATAACAATCTGAAAGTTTATAAAAGGTCTGGTAACCTCACTTGAATTATCTAAACTTTTACAATAAGTGGATTTAACTTTATTTCATGAGAGGGAAACTTTGGCTTTCTTGATAATATCTACACAGTTTCCTTTCCTATGAGACTCAAGCTCAAAAGATTCTTCAAGTGGTCCAAATTTAATTGAAAGCCAAAGTGTCTTAATCATAATATTGTGTTTCATGTGACTTGCTTAATTTTTGGAAGAAACAGGGGAAGATTGCGAATTTCAGTAGGGTGAAGCCAGGAAGGCTTGTGACTTCATTGTTTCAGGCCAATTAGGGAAGGTTGAACAAAATAATTTGAGGATTTTAGCAGTATACACAGACAAGATGGATGTTTTGAAAGTGCCTTTTTTTCCCCTGAAATGAGTAATGTTTTTCCTGGAATTTTTCATAATATCACTAATTCTTAATGTGGCCTTTGAAAAATTTGTTGTATATTAAGGGGAGTTTCATGGAAAACTATAATCGTATACAAATTTGTGTATTTTAGAATAAAATAATATTATAGTAAGATGAAAAAGAAACGAGGAGATGGATCAAAACAATTTAAAGTCATACACTAATGGTATGGGCATGTACGATTCAGTTTTTATTCAGATGTTACTAATTTTTAATTTGTTATTTAGATTTTCTGTCTTATTATTTTGGCTTAATGTTTAATGTGTGAATTAGAGCTTTAATTTGGAAAAATCTAGTGCTCTTGAGATCCATTTTATTTAGTCTTTAGTCAGTTACTGATATTCAAGAAAGAACAAACCATAGATTTAGCGAAGGTGCTGGAAATTTTTTTAAAAAAATGGATTTAAGTTCTGGGGAATTTTTTTTAAGTATCTTAAAATTTATATAAATTTATTTTTTGTGATCTACATGTCTGAGTTTTGACAAATGCATAGAGTCATGTAACCATCACTGTAATCAAGAAATAGAATAGTCTCATCACCCTCCCCCAGATACCTCATGTTATTGCTTTGCTAAGTCAAGCCCTCTCCTCATGCCCAAACCCTGTCAGCCATCACTTTGTTCTCTGTTCCTATAAAGTTTGTTTTTTCAGGAGGTAAGTAAAATTTACCCATGTTGTATCAGTTCATTCCCTTTTATTGTTAAGTAGTATTCCTTTGTATACCACAGTTTATGCTTTCATAGATAGAGGACATTTGGGTTATTTTCAGTTTTGGGCGATGATGAATAAAATTACATACAGGTTTTTGTGTGACTTTTAACATTTTTTCCTGGGTAAATACCTAGAAGTAGGGTTGCTGGCTCTTATGTAAATGTATGTTTAATTTGATAAGAAACTGTAAAATTGGTATCCTTCCAAAGTGGCTGTGCCATTTTGTATTCCTTTTCCACGTCTCCACTGGCAGTCGTCAGATTTTTTTTTTTTTCCATTTTAACAGATCTATAGTAGTGTTTTATTGCTGGTTTAATTTACATTTTCCTAATGACTAATGATGTTGGGCATATTTTCATGTGCTTATTTTCTCTCTTCATATATTATTTGATGAAGTGTCTGTTAGAATTGTTTGCTCAATTTTAAATTGAGTTGTTTTCTTATGGTTGAGTTTTGAGGAATCTTTATGTATTCTAGATACATGTCCTTTGTCATATATGTGATTTTCAGATATTTTCCCCATTCTGTGGCTTGTCTTCTTCTTCTGTTTCTTTGAAGAGCAATTTTTTTCAATGTTGATAAAGTCTGATTTATTTTATTCCTTTACGGATTGTGATTTTATTGTCATGTCTAAAAACTCTTAGCCTGATCCCAGGTAACAAAAATTTTTCCCAATATTTTCTTCTAGAAATTTTATAGTTTTAGGTTTTACATTTAGGGCTATGATTCATTTTCAGTTAATTTTTGAATAAGATGTGAGGTATGGGTAAAGGCTTATTTTGTTTTTGCTTATGGATGCCCAGTTTTTCTTTTCTTTCTTTGAGACAAAGTCACACTCTGTCACCCAGGCTGGAGTGCAGTGGCGCCATCCCAGCTCACTGCAACCTTCGCCTCCTGGGTTCGAGCAATTCTCCTGCCTTAGCCTCCCAAGTAGCTAGAATTACAGGTATGTGCCACCACGCCTGGCTCATTTTTGTATTTTTAGTAGAGATGGGGTTTCACCATGTTGGCCAAGCTTGTCTTGAACTCCTGACCTCAAGTGATCTACCTGCCTTTGCCTCCCAAAGTACTGGGATTACAGGCGTGAGCCACTGCACCCGGCCTGGATGTCCAGTTTTTCTAACACACTCTTTGGAAAGACTGTCTGCTTTCTTTTATTTACCTTTAAGTTGTTGAAAGTTTTTATTTTTTCTTTTTTTTTTTGAGACAGAGTTTTGTTCTGTTGCCCAGGCTGGAGTGTGATCTCAGCTCACTGCAGCCGCCACCTCCTGGGTTCAAGAAATTCTCCTGCCTCAGCCTCCTGAGTAGCTGGGATTACAGGTGCACACCATCACACCTAGCTAATTTTTGTATTTAGTAGAGACGGGGTTTCACCATGTTGGCCAGCCTGGTCTTGAACGCCTAACCTCAAGTGATCTGCCTGCCTTGACCTCCCAAAGTGCTGGGATTACAGGTGTGAGCCACCGCACCTGTCCTAAGGTGCTGAAAATTTTAATTCAAGAATTTATACTATACTTTTCTATCACCATAATTCTGCTTATTTAGTTGTCTGGTTATTGTGTTTTTGTCAGTTATCCTAAACCTTCTAGAGAGGGTTCTAACATTTGCAAAGTTTTCCCAAAACAAAATTATTGTTTGATTCAATTCAAATAAAAAAAATCTATGCCATATGTTATTTTAGAGATAAGGAGTTGGAAAGTCTAATTAATCAACTCTATCTAGACTGGCATTTTGGAAAATACTGCAATGAGAAAAATATTGAATCTGGTGAAAGGTTTTAGTCTGAGCTCTGCCCAACCATGTTACCTTGGGAAAGTCACATAGTTATCTGGCTTTTGTTTCTCCTCCCATTGGATGAGGGGGAATAGCTAATAATCTCTAAGATCTATTCTAACTGAAATAGCCTTGTTGCTATTCAGTGTTGAAAGGACCTCAAAAGGTTTAGAAAACATAAATTAGAAAAGCAGGGGCAGGACTCTGATACTTTATTACATCTGTCATTGCCAAATGCCAACTACATTGCCTTATTTGCATGTAGTTCTGAGTGTATGAATTATTTTTGTAATGGTAACATGAGCTCAAAGTATGGCTGAGATGCAGATGATCTCATCACTCTTGTTAACATGGTACATAGGAATTTACAATGCTAGCAGAATGCTTTCTGTTTTTGTTTTTACAGCTGGACCAAGCAACACTCTCCCTAGCTGTGAGGGAAGACTACCTTGATAACAGTACAGAAGCCAAGTCTGTAAGTTTTACTCACATTCAACCATGTGCCTTATCAAGGCTGCTGTCAGGTCCATCAGTTGTTCTAAGGTCACTGCTTCTTTACTGGAAATTAGCAGTGTGGCTATTCAATGACCATATTCCCAATGCAGGAATTCTTTTATTCAGGCAGTTAAATTCCACTCCCTGTCTTTCTAGAAGTCTGCACATCAAGGCTGTACAAGTCTCCATACTCAATGCCCTCATTATCTAGCTTGGGAGATAGCACACCCAAATGAAGTAACAAAGAAATGAACTTGTAGTCATTCATTCCTCAGAAGTGCAGAGAGCTCACTATCAATTGCAGAAATAAAGCGTCAGAAGGGATACCCAGGAGACAAATGGTTCCCACATTGCACTCCTTTAGAATCACTTGAGAGGCTTCCATTAAATATTGCTTCTTGGGTCACGGCCCTGGAGAGTCTGACTTAGTATACTTGGAGTAGGGTCTGAGAATCTATATTTTTAACAGGTGCTCCAGGTTAATGGAGGTTTAGTAAGAATCAGAAAGGATCAATCAAGTTAGACTTTTGGGTTGGCATGGAAATCTAGCAGTTTCCTAGATGTTGGAAAGAGCTGGTTCATTTCTGACAGATTCAATTCATTTTGAAAAATTTATTGAACTTCCAAAGGAGCCTCAGACCTAGGTCCCCTGGGTCTGTGCTGATACTAACTTCTATACATAGAAGACTCTGGAGGGAAGCTAGCTAAGATGCTAGGCAGCTTTCATGCTGAGGATACTCATCAAAGAGGGTTGGCAAGTTTTCCTTCCTAAAAGCGGACAGAATGAACATTTGCCAATGTGGAGGGATGGTGTACCTCCGGTTTTGATGGAGTCTCAGCAGGTAGGCTCAAAATCATCTCCCCTGTAACCTATTAGTCAAATCCTAGTGATTCTACTTTAAAAAAATCTCTTCCATCTAGTTGGTCCCTCTTTTCTATCTTGACTGCTATAGGTCAGATTCTTATTAACTCCTTGCCTTGACTATAGCAAGTGGCCTTTTAACTGTTACTGCCTCTCCTTCATCACATTGCCTCCTTAGCTCCTTGAAAAGTTCCATTCTCAAAGCACTGCTCCCAGCATGCCTTTGCTCCCAAGACAGGGTCTAAATTCTTTAGAGGGCTTTCAAGGCCTCCTCATGACTTTATCCCAAGTCATCTTTCCCATCTCATCTGGATTTGTTCTTCCCCCAACAAAAGCAGTTTGCCCACTGTATTAGTTCGTTCTCACTTTCCTAATAAAGACATACCTGAGACTGGGTAATTTATAAAGAAAATAAGTTTAATTAACTCACACTTTCACATAGCTGGTGAGGCCTTCAAAGTCACGTCTTACATGGTGGCACGCAAGAGAGCTTGTGCAGGGGAACTCCCATTTATAAAACCATCAGATCTCATGAGACTTATTCACTGCCATGCAAACAGTATAGGGGAAACCACCCCCATGATTCAGTTATGTCCACTTGGCCCTACCCTTGACATGTAGGAATTATTACAATTCAAGGTGAGATTTGAGAGGGGGACACAGCCAAACCGTATCACCCACCTCACAGGATTTTCACTGCGTCTGAACCAGTCTCCCTCAAATGCTATGTCCCCAATATCTCCAGCGCTTGAGTTTCTAAGCAGGTAGCAGCTTTATTAAGGATGTTATTTTGATGTCTTTGATGTTACAGTTAGTAATTATGTGTTTATATCCCTCACTGGATCATGTACTGTTTGGGAACCAGAAACAGCATTTTTTTTTTTTTTTGTCTGTACCACCATCTCCTAACATATGCACAGAGGGCCTATCAAGCCACCTTGCACATTTGAGTAGGTACTCAATAAACATGTGGGTTTTTTTTTTTTCTTTTTAGATAGTCTTGCTGTGTTGCCCAGGCTGGAGTGCAGTGGCATGATCTTGACTCACTGCAACCTCTGCCTCCTGGGTTCAAGCGATTCTCTCGCCTCAGCCTCCCAAGTAGCTGCGATTACAGGCGCATGCCACCACGCTGGGCTTATTTTTGTATTTTTAGTAGAGACAGTGTTTCACCTTGTTGACCAGACTGGTCTCAAACTCCTGGCCTCAAGTGATCCACCCACCTCTGCCTCCCAAAGTGGTGGAGTTACAAACGTGAGCCCCCATGTCTGGTCAATAAATATGTTTTGAATTGAACTGGGAATAGCAAAATGTTATTTCTATTTAAGACTATTTTTAAAGCTTGCTTACTGATTGATCAAAGATTTATTAAAGGTTTGCTGTATGCTAAGCACTGTATAGGTCCTGAGGTCACACACATAGTAAGAAGAGCTTACAGAGTCCAGATACACATTAGTAAGTCTTATTCCCAAAGCATGAGAAGGAGGTCATTTAATATCTAGTGTGTTGAGATCTCACAAATACATCTGAAATGAGAGGTGAGCCTAATGCAATTATTTAATTCCCATGAAGTAAGGTCACCCCACCCATGCAATGACATATGAGTAGCTCCAAAATGGGTTTATGAATATGTAGGAAGGAAATTCTATATTTGCTATTTGTTAGGTTTCTCATCATCATTCCTCTCTTTTTCTCCCCCCATCCTTTTTTTTCCTGAGCTAGGGAGCAGAACTTTGTGAAAAGTGTAAAAACCTGAAAAGACACAGGGTTGCTGTCACTGGTCTTTTATTTCTCAGTGTGAAGATGGGTAAATTGAGTTGCAGGAGAATAAATCACACGTCCCACCATTCTTTATGGATCAGGCCTCCTGCTTTCAGAAACAGTTCTTTCCCATTATTTTATTAAAGCCTCACTTGTCTGGGAAAAGGACGTCTGACCTTTAACTTTCTATTCTTGTCTCATTTGGAGTTATTTCATGTATCCATAATATCGACAGTTGCCAGAAAACTAGTTCTCTTGATGCTTGATGGCTGAACATTTCTGTCTGTCATGGAAACAGTACGCAAGTAGCCATCACTGTTTTTCCCTCCCAGAGTGATATGTGGGTGGCTGGTATTGCATAATGCCTGTACCATCCTTTGAGTACAGAGTGAAAATAAAAGATGTTTATTTCCACCTGCTATTTCTGCTTTTCCATGTCTCTGAAACATATTTCCTAATAGGCTATGGTCATGGTCACGTTCTTCTTTATTTCCTACAGTATCGGGATGCCCTTTACAAGTTCATGGTGGATACTGCTGTGCTTTTAGGAGCTAACAGTTCCAGAGCAGAGCATGACATGAAGTCAGTGCTTAGATTGGAAATTAAGATAGCTGAGGTAAGTCTTCACTGAAAATCTCTTTCTTTACTTCATTTTTTCCCTTATTTTAAAGGCAGTATTTCCTGAATGAAGATATAAATTGCAACCAAATAATAGCATTTTGTGTCATTGCCCTTTGAGTTCAAGGTAGAACTAATAGTATCCCCCTCTAGGAAGTAACAGGAAGGACTGTGACAGAAGAGTTTCTTCGTTCCTTCCACCTCCCTGGTTTAAGCCCATTCAGTGTCCATATGTTGCTCAACCGTGGCCAAAGAATAGCAGCAGAGAGACCCTCTGACCATTTTTCTTGAAGAAACTCATGTTTGGCTTCAATAGAAGATAGATGTTTAATAAATCCTTAGTAATTTGGCTTAAATGGAAGATTGCTAAATCCAGCCCATGTTTTATGCTGTCCCCATTCAGAGTCACTCTGGCTTAAGTTCTGGGCTCAGGGAAGCCTGTTTGCCAATACTGGGTATAAAAGTTGATATAGAAGTAGGTAGGGCATGCTGGTGAGCATTTATAAATGACCTTTCTGGTGTTACTTTGTACCTGCCCCCTGTTTTTCATTCTTTTCTTGCCCTACTTTAATGCATAGAATTGTGTCATATACATGACACAGAACTACCTGTCTGTGTAAATCACCCTAACTTCTTTTTGGCTCATTGTAGAGACAAAAAGAGGTGAAAACAAACATGTGGGCAAATAATGAGAACTCCTAAATGGTTAGCTTTGTTTATGGAGGAACTATTTTCTAGAAGAAACAAAATGTAGAAATCTCTCTATATGTTCCTAGGCCAAGAGGGAACAAATGTGGTAAAATCTGCTTCTGGGGAAACCCTGTAGTGAAAAAAAATGGTACTTTTTACCAAGAAACTTTTGCATATATGTTGGGAATCTTTTACAAGAGAAGTCGGTAAAAATCTCGAACTGAGTAAACGTGCAAGTGTTGATCGGTTTTGTGTTTGGCTAGGTGGTGGTGCGGTGATGAGGTGTGGAGTAGGGATGAAGGATAAGGGTAAGGAGGAATTGGTCCCTCTCTTTGCTGTCATGATGTTCGTGTATACCTCTCTCCAAACTCCTTGCAGTGCAAAAAGTTCATTCCTGCATGTCACCTTTGAAGACTGTGGACTGCTGCAGATGTTTTGAAGTCCAGGACTGTGCCTCTGAGCCATGTCTAGAGTCTGTCTGAATTCTCTTTCCAGGCAAATAGGAGGCCCAGGGTTCTCCATTTGGACCAAAAGTCTGAAACAGCAGGGGAAGGCCTTGCCCTGAGCCAGAGATTTGGATCAAAAAGGGAACTGAAAACAGCTGGGCTGAGGCAAGACTGGGAATTATCAAGAGGCAAAATGAAGTGACAAATCTATTGTGTGGAGGGGGAGTGGCTGGCAGAGAGCTGAAAACAGCTCTTAGGCCAGAGGGCTCCAGCTTTGGGCTGTGAGACTCCAAGGATGGAGGAGGGGTTGGTGAAGAGGAGTGTGGATATTCTCTGAGATTCACACAGAGCCAGGAGGCTGTTTGTAAGTTATGTGTGGTCTCTCCTGTGGAAGGTGAGCAAAGGGAAGCTAAGGGCACTGACCCATTTAGCAAAGAGGGAGCAGAGGTCTGCCAGTCAGCCCTCTGTAATTTTTACCTTGAAAAATCACTGCTAGTAATGCTCACCTCCGTATCTTACACTACATGTAACTAGGTACATTCAAAATTAGTGGGATACATAGTGCAAGGGAGACTTCTGAGGCTGGGAATACAAAACAGCTCAGTCCAGCACAAATAAGTCCTTGTAAATATACCCAGGGAAGCATATACTTAACCAATCCCAGCTACAGAGATGTGAGCACAAGGAGAGGTCTTATTGATGGAGCAGCCCTTGTGATTGGAGCCAAGTGGAGTTTAATTGGAAAGGCTTGCTAGAGGCAGTGAATCTTGGGCAGTCTTGAGTCATAGTTCAAACCATGGAGATGGCGATGGTGGGTAGGAGATGCAAGAGTAGGAGACTCATGTGTGCAGTGGGAAAGTGGCAAGTTTAATGCAAGGGAATTAGATGATGGAAGGCCCAAAGGCAAAGTCATGACGTGATTGAGGGGGTAGATATGGGAGCTACTGCTGGTCAATGGAAGTGATTAAGATGATCCTTGAGGAAGATAATCATTGCTGCTGTTCTTAGGTTAAACATAGTGGAGGCTAGAAGCTCAGATTTGGTGTTGGTCAAATGGCCAAGAGCATGAGTATTGAGAATGGAAAGCGTATAAAGTCAGGGCTAGAGAGAGGCAGGTTTTGAAATGTGCGTCTAGGCGGTAACTGAATCCATACCCCCAGCAATGGGGCTAGAGGAATCTCAAGGCCAAAGAAAGAACAGGGGACATGAGGGAATGAGCTGTTGACAAAATGATCACGGGGAGCAGTGGCATCCAGATAGTCTTGCGTTCATCAGTGAAAATTTGCCCCTAGAGATGGAGGGATGGTCTGTGGTTCATGAAATACTGAGATCATTATCTGGAGGCCACAGGTGACAGTGGGATGTTTACCTCAATTGTCCAACTTAAGTTTGATGGTCAAAATTGAGCCAGCAACAGATTTAGCCCATCCACATTATAGCTTGGGTGGGAGATTTTGGGTAGTTCTTTTTGTACTGGGAACAATATTTCACACAGAGGAGGATATGAAACTTCATTTTCTTAGTCCTGCCTAAAGTGATGTCTTTTTTCCTGCCCCCCCCAAGTTGGGCACCACACCAAAGTCTTGAAAAATGTAATACTATGCAGATGTTTTGGCACATGTAGGAAGTAGTCATACCGTAAGAAATGGTTCACTTGAAAAAAAAAATAACCCAAATCTCTTTGCAACAGATAATGATTCCACATGAAAACCGAACCAGTGAGGCCATGTACAACAAAATGAACATTTCTGAACTGAGTGCTGTGATTCCCCCAGGTTGGTGAAAGCTTTCCAGAAAACTTGCTCTCAACCGGTCATTTTAGAAGGGATTGGATTTCATCTGTGTGTAAATTACTGTCTTGTAAACCTACTCTCAGTCTTTGTGGTTATCATCATCTTTGTCAACAATCACATAAAATATCCCTTGTCTGTGTATTGGGATACCTTCTGTTATAGGGAACAGAACATTTTCCCGACAGTGGCTTAGAAACTGAAAGTCTATTTCTCATATGACAGAAGTCCAGATATAGGTAGTTGTTGGCACTGGCTCAGCTGTTTAATAGTGTTGTCAAAGGCCAAAGTTCTTTCTATCTTTCCATCCTACACTGTTTAGTGTGTTGGCTTTTTGACTTCATGTCTGATGACTCCCGGTTGCAAGGTATCCATCACAGGCTCCATCTATCACATCTGCTGTCAGAGCAGGAAGAAGGGGAAGGGCCAGTGATGTGTCTAACTATTTTACTAGGAAAAACAAAAAGGTGTTTCCAGGACATCTCCAGATGTCTTCTCTTATTTCTTATTGGGTAGGATTGGGTCACGTGGCCACCCCTAACCACAGGGGAGGTTGGACAAGTGAGTAACTGGCTTTCCATTTTAACAGTGGACACAGGCAAGGGAGAAAAGGTTGGGAAATGACTTTTAGGGTAGCCAATCTAAAAAACACTTTTTTTTTTTTTTAAAGGCTGTGTCAGACAGACTACTTATATACTGGGGTATCTGTTTCTGTATGTATGTAGAATGTAAAGTGAGGGAGTACAGGACAGAGAGAGGGAGGGAGGGAGAGAGAAAATATACAGTATAGAGGAAGAATTCAGAAGGAGGAAGCGAAATGCAGGAGAGACAGAGGGAACAGTATGGGAGGGAGGAAACGGGAGAGTATAGGAGGAAGAAAGATGAAGAGTATAGAACAGAGGAAGAGTATAGGGAAGGGAGAGAGAGCAGAATGGAGAGAGAAAGACAGAGGGGGAGAGTTCAGGAAGGAGGTAGAGTGCTGGAAGGGGCTGAGGGAGTGAGAGTACATATTACTGTCTTAGTGTGTGGGGTGAGTGTTGTCCAGATGCAGATGGTACACAACACATGTTTCCATTTGTGATTAAGACAATGGGTCTGGCCGGGCACAGTGGCTCACACCTGTAATCCCAACACTTTGGGAAGCCAAGGTGGGTGGATCACTTGAAGTCAGGAGTTCGAGACCAGCCTGGCCAACATGGTGAAACTCTGTCTCTACTAAAAATACAAAAAAAAATTAGCCGGGCGTGGTGGTGGGTGTCTGTAATTCCAGCTACTCAGGAGGCTGAGGCAGGAGAATCACTTGAACCCGGGAGGCAGAGGTTGCAATGAGCTGAGATCACGCCACTGCACTCCAGCCTGGGTGACAGAGTGAGACTCTGTCTCAAAAAAAAAAAAAGACAATAGGTCTGGATGGCAATGATCAGGAGTTTATTTTCTAGCCTTGAATAGTTGCATCTTGAATTATTGAGTGTGAAATCACAAGAAATGAATGATGTTCATCTACTCTATCTGCCTTTCTTACTTGCGACCTAACAGACGTTCTCTCACTCTGTTTTGTTTCTCTCTCCCCCTCAGTTCGACTGGCTGGGCTACATCAAGAAGGTCATTGACACGAGACTCTACCCCCCACCCTGAAAGACATCGGCTCCTCAGAGAACGTGGTGGTTCGCGTCCCTCTAGTACTTTAAAGATTTGTTTAGGATATTAGAGTCCGAGAGGAAGAAGTAAGAACTTTCATGTGAATTTTACTGTGACTTTTATGTTTTCTTTAAATTATAAGGGTCTCCGTTCTCACGTCCTTTGGAAACTGTTTTTAAAGAATGCTACATCAAAAGAGTCGTAGGGAAAATCCTGATATCCTTTGTGATGAATTGACCAAAACCATTGTCTCGTGTAATTTACTTGCTGCGATGATAACATATACTTTTGCCCTTTATTTGTGGTCTTTCTCCATGTTCTCTTTGAGATCCTAAATTGTTTATGAGCTTGGGGAACTAGTTATATAATGATGTTATTTTCTGAAATTTCTATGTGAACATCTTTTTTTTCCCCAGTTCATCTCAATCTTTTGCTGCTTTTTTTTTTTTTTTCCTGGTTCCTTTTTAACCACTAAGTCACTTTCTGGCAATAAACTAAAGTATCTATATTGAAAAGACATAAGACCACTTTGAGAGCCGTAGAAAAATTGCACTGATAAAACAACTTTAGGAACTGTCATTTTTTTTCTTATTTTAAAGAACGTTTTAGAATTTGTTGCTTTGCTAGTTTAGTACTACAAAAAAAACAAATCTTAACGATGTCCAGGAAGGAGAATTTTACAGGTTCATTAAGGCATTCAGCTTTGACTACAGAAAATGAATCACAGAGTTTACAAAATGAATCAACAAGTTTACAAAACACTTTACTAAGTTAATTGCTGGGCCATGATTAAAATCATATTTTCTTATTTGGACTCAGATGAGGCTATGTTGCCAGAAGTTATGTTTTTAAAAAAGGCACTTAGTCCTAGGAATAAAATGCCCCTACAGAAACCCTTAGACACCTGAGAAGAGCTGCTTTTTAAGAGACCTTCTGATGAGAAAAGTAATCTGTGTTCATTGAGGAAAACATACAGAAAAGGAAGAGAAGAAACAATTAATTTACTTAAAATTCTATCATTTAGAGATAAGCCAGGATTCTTTGAAAATTTTCTAGATGAAAATGGAATCTAGAGGCAAGTAATTATATTGTGGGGTAGAGCCTTACTATTTGACATGTGCTCCATGGGCCAGGAATGTCAGCAGCATCACCTTGGGTGCTTGCTAAAAATACAGATTCCAAAGCCCTCCTCCATTGAGTCTGATACAGTAGAGCTGGAGGGGGAGGCCAAGTAATCTGTATTTTATCTTTTTTTTTTTTTTTTTTTTAACATCATCTGACTGGAAGTAATCTATATTTTAAACAAGCACCTCAGGAGGATCTTTTTTTGGTGGGGGGTGGTCAGAGTTGTCCTCTTGTTGTCTAGGCTGGAGTGCAATGGCGCGATCTCAGCTCACTGCAACCTACACCTCCCGGGTTCAAGCGATTTTCCTGCTTCAGCCTCCCAAGTAGTTGGGATTACAGGCATGCGCCACCACATATGGCTAATTTTTTTTGTATTTTTAGTAGAGACGGGGGTTTCTTCATGTTGGTTAGGCTGGTCTTGAACTCCTGATCTCAGGTGATCCACCCACCTCTGCCTCCCAAAGTGCTGGGATTACAGGCATGAGCCACTGTGCCTGGCCAGGAGAATCTTATGATTAACTTTTCTTAGGGGGGCAGGAGGGGATCACTGTATTAGAAAATTTCTTTGTAAGTACTTCCTAGCTCTCAAATACTATAAAATATGACCCAAATGATTTTCTACTCATATGCCAGACTTACGGAGCACATTTTAAATTTTGGTGGTAATTCCCATGGAAAGGTGGAGTTTGGCCTGCTGTAGATTCATCCTTCACCTCGTGAGTCAGTTTCTTCTAGTATCTGTGTTAAAAGAGTAGGTACTTCTGAAGACTGATTAATTTTACTTACAAAAAAGCCTAATTTACAATCAGGGGATAGACTGGGACTTGGTTTACTGTATAAGAAAAGCATCTCTCTCGTGATGATTTTACTTGGTAATTGCAGGACCTTTCATAACAATGGAAAAGACCACGATTGGAGGGAGATTTTACTCTGATTCTTGTCTAAGGAACAATAACTTGGACAAATGTAAACATAGTGAACAACAGTAGAAAAAACATAGATGAAAAAAACCACCTCAGCTGTTATGTACATATAAAGCTTCATTTAAAAATAAAGACAGAAATTGGCCAGGTGCAGTGGTTCACACCTGTAATCCCAGCATTTTGGGAGGTCTGGGCAGGTGGATCACTTGAGGCCAGGAGTTCAAGACCAGCCTGGCCAGCATGGTGAAACCCCATCTCTACTAAAAAACAAAAATTAGCTGGGCATGGTGGCTGGCGCCTGTAATCCCAGCTACTTGGGAGGCTGAGGCAGGAGAATTGCTTGAACCCAGGAGGTGGAGGTTGCAGTGAGCCGAGGTCACACTACTGCACTCCAGCTTGGGTGACATAGAGAGACTCTGTCTTAAAAAATAAATAAAAATAAAGCCAAAACCCAAATCTCTTTCACATGGTTTATCTCTCAACAATCAATTCATAAAAAACAACTTGTATTCTGCATGTTCTTGTGAGATTTCAAGATAATGTACACATCATGAGAAGTCTGACAGCATTTTTTTATTTTTATTTTTATTTTTTAATATCACACTAGCTCTCTAGCAATGGAGTGACAGCATTTTATTTGCAGACTATGGTGATGTTTTTCCGTTGACAATCGTGCTTGATCACCACTCATGTAGTATTACAAGGCTACTTGAGGAAAAGTCTTCTTGGGTTCCCATAGTTGCCATATTAGTTAGGATATGCCAGTTGCTATAACCAGCACCTCTAAACACTCATTGGCTAAATTGTACCCTCTGCTCATGGAACAGTCTGAACATAGGTGTCCCTGTAAGGAAGCTTTCTTCTAAGTAGTGACTCAGGAACCCAGACTCCTTCCGTCTTGTGGCTCTGCCCTCCTTTGGATGTTTGGCATCCTCTGTATTCAGCTGGAGGATGGAGAAACAGAGAGGGTGGAGGATTGTATAGGTTTTGGTGGGAAGGCCTAGAAGTGGGATATGTCACTTCTACCCATATTCCATAAGCCAGGACTCAGTTTTGTGACTCATCTAGCTGTAGGGAAGACTGAGAAATACAGTTTAGCTGTATGCTGAGGAGGAAAAGGAGTTGGAGTTTCTCTAGACATGCCTTTATCGAAGAGCATATCTCATTTGCTTGAAATGACCACTTTTCTGTCAATGGCAAATGCTTCCCTGCCCCCTACCTCTGTGACACAGTGAGCACCTGATGGCAGGCACTCTTTTTTTTTTAGTTTTTATTTTTTGTGTGTACATGACATTTTGATAACAGGCATGCAATGCATAGTAATCACATCAAGGTAAATGGGGTATCTATTCCCTCAAGCATTTGTCCTTTGTGTTAAAAACAATCCAGTTATACTGTTTTATTTATTTTAAAATGTACAGTTACATTATTTTTGACTATAGTTACCCTGTTGCACTAGCAAATACTAGGTTTTATTCATTCTTTCTATTTTTTTTGTACCCATTAACCATCCCTACTTCCCTCCCTCCCCTCCACTACCCTTCCCATCCTCCAGTAACCACCCTTCTATTCTCTATCTCTATGAGTTGAATTATTTTAATCGTTAGCTCCCACAAGTAAGTGAGAACATATGAAGTTTGTCTTTCTATGCCTGGTTATTTCATTTAACATTATGATCTCCAGTTCCGTTCATGTTGCTGGAAATGACAGGCTCTCATTCTTTTTTATGGCTGAGTAGTACTCCATTGTGTATATGTACCATTTTTCTAATCCATTCATCTGTTGGTGGACACTTAGGTTGCTTCTGGCAGGCTCTCTTGTGATTGCTTTTTTAAGTGTTGAGGCCTGGCACAGTGCTTCTCACGTAGTAGACACTTCAACAATTCTAGAAGTTAACCAGATACCCCATCACCACCACAAGAAGGTGACATATGAATGGAACCCCAAAGGATAAAGAGGAGTTTTCTAGGTAGGGGAGAATGGAGAAAGGGGCTGGTGAGCATCTTGAATGGTGGAACCAGTGTGAACCTGGGTGTTGCCTGCAAGGCAGGGGGCTAGAGAGCTGAGGGCCAGTTTGGGCTCAGGATATGTAGAGGAAAGGCATCAGATTAATGTTCTGAGGATCCTCCCACCTCCTACCTTTCCCCCTGGAGGCACCACTGAAGAAATAGCCAGCCAAGCCTTGTCCATTGGGCATCTCTGCGGTGCCTGTGTTTTGAGAATCTGCCTATGAAAATAATATACAGGTAATGATGAGGTTAACCGCCATTATGCTTAAAAATTATCTTTGATCTTTACAGCAGTTCTATGTGTTGTTCCCACTTTACAGATGAGGAAGCTGAGGTTAAGCAACTTGGCCAACATCATACCTAACAGGAAGCAGAGCAGATTCTAAATGGGGTCACCCTCATTTGCGTGTCATATCTCGTTTTTTCCATAAATGTCTCTGTGTGGAAAAGAGATACTTTTCAGATGCTTCTCTGCTCATTTTGGAAATACTAGCATTTTGTACCCTCAGCAAGTTAGATATTGCTAGCTTTGGCAATTCTGCAATTTTCAGGGTTTCAAAGCCATCCTGTGTTGGTATCAGCTGCTCATTTCTTATTTTTTAATTTTAATTTTAATTTTAGGGGAGCAAGTGATGTTTGGTTGCATGGAAAAGTTCTTTACTGGTGATTTCTGAGATTTTGGTGCAGCCGTCACCTGAGCAGTGTACACTGTACCCAATGTGTAGTCTTTTATCACTTACCCCCCCGCCCCGAGTCCCCAAAGTCCATTATATCATTCTTATGCCTTTGCATTCTAATAGCTTACCTCCTGCTTGTAAGTGACAACATATAATATATGGTTTTCCATTCCTGAGTTACTTCACTTAGAATACTCATCTTCACCTCTATCTAGGCTACTGTGAATGCCATTACTTTGTTCCTGTTTATGGCTGAGTAGTATTCCATGGTGTATATATACCACATTTTCTTTATCCATTAGTTGGTTGATGGGCATTTATGTTGGTTCCATATTTCTGCAATTGCAACTTGTGCTGCTGTAAACACAGGTGTGCAAGTGTCTTTTTCGTATAATGGCTTCGTTTCCTCTGAGTAGATACCTGGTAGTAGGATTGCTGGATCAAACGGTAGTTCTACTTTTAGTTCTTTAAGAAATCTCCATGCTGTTTTCCATAGTGGTTGTACTAGTTTACATTGCCAGCAGCAGTGTAATGCATCCACGCCAACATCTGCTAGCTTTTGATTTTTGATTATGGCCATCCTCGCAGGAGTGAGGTGATATCTCATTGTGGTTTTGCACTTCCCTGACAATTAGTGATGTTGAACATTTTTTCATATGTTTGTTGGTCATTTGTGTATCTTCTTTTGAGAATTGTCTATTCTATCCTTTGTCCACTTTTTGATGGGATTGTTTTTTTCTTTCAGCTGCTTGCTTCTCAATTGCGGCTTCTCCCCTTTATATCACTCCCACTGCCAGTCTAGGGCACTAGGCCTCTCTGAGTGGCTGTGGGGGACAGCGGGCACTGACTCTTTGGTAGGTGGTATGTGGTACAGAATTAGGGCAATGAGATTCTCCAGTGGTGGTGGTGCCAAAGACCACATCAGCCCTTGCAGTCCAAGGGAGTAGGTGGCCAGGGAGGGACCCTCGGAGGAATGAGCTGGAGGCTGCCTGTGGGGAACAAGAGCTGTTGCTGGAGGTGGAAGGAGGGTAAGGAGGGAGTGATGATCCCTCATGTTACGTGCATCTCCTCCTAACTACATGTTCAGTGATCTCGTGTTGGTAGTTTGAATTCAGCTATGGGGGATTTTGACATCATGGAAATTGGTAAATGCAACAAATCATTTTTTTTCTTGACAAGGCAGTTGGTAACATTTATTAGCACATCACTGGGTGAGGGGCACTATAGACTTCTCTCCCTTTCTGTCCCCCTCAATTCCCCTCCTCACTCCTGATTTGAGGCTGCCTCAGACCCTTCCCTTCTACTTTTATCTGAGGAGTCAAGTGGGAGGAGGAGAGGCCGAGGAAGGATGGCAGCAGGAGAAGATGACGTGGTCTCTTCTTCCAGGCCAGGCCTGGTCCCACCCCATGGAGATCATCTGCACCAGGACTGTTTTTTGTTGTTGTTGTTGTTGTTTTGTTTTTTAGAAGACTGGCCTAGAGCAAACTCTTGGATTTTTGCCAAGACCCTGCAATTATTCCTGTCTTTAGTTTTATTTTCATATAAAGCAAGTACAATGTACATTAAAGTAAGATGATTCTTGTTGCATGTTGCCAAAGGATGACCTGGAAAATGTGCTGTTAGGTGGACCTCTCCTGGGGGCCAGCTTTTCTGAGAGTGATCTAGGGCCTTGCTAGTCAGAGAATGGCCTGCAGATGAGCAGCAGAGACGTTACCAAGGAGTTTGTCAGAAATGCAGACTCTCAGGCTCTGCCCCAGACCTACTGAATCAGAGTCTGAAATTGAATAAGATCCCCAGGAGACTCATATATGTTCAAGTTTAAGAAGGACTGATGTGGGATTTAGGAAGTCCTGGTTGAGCTGTGTGTGCAGAAAGGTGAGGAGATGGAGTTTTCCTAGACCAGCTGTTCTCAAACCTGACACATCAGAATCCCTCGGAGGGCTTGCTAAAATACAGACTGCTGGCCCCAGCCCCACAAATTCTGATTCAGCAGGTCTGGGGTGAGGTCTAGGAATTTTCTAACAAGTTCTCAGATGATGCTAAAGCTGCTCGCTCAGGGACACACTTTCAGAATCACTGCCTTAGATATACCCTTGGGCAGCCTGTAGGATTTAGGAAGATCTCTGGCTTTGAGAACCTTTAAGAAGAACCCCTGTGGCTCACTTCAGATAGTAAGACTGAGAGGAGCAAATGCAAGCTCTGGAATCTGAAAACCCAGATGTGAGTCCTGGATTTGATGCATTCTTGGGAGTCCCTTGACCTCTTACGATTGTTTTATTCATCTGAAAATGAGTATAATAATAATAATCACCTCACAGCACTGTTATAAAGATCAAAGAAGGTATTTTATGATCTCTTAAATGAAATACAAGTATAAGCTGCTACTACAGGTTGAGTATCCCTTATCCAAAATACTTGGGATCAGAAGTGTTTCCGATTTTGGATTTATTCAGATTTTGGAATATTTGCATTATACTTACCAACTGAACATCCTAAATCTAAAAACTAAAAAAAATCTTCCAAGTCAGAGGCTTCAGCAAATGATTTCATGTTGCTCTCTTTGTGGTAGATTCTCTTCTGAGATGCTTTGCCTTTCTCTTATTTTATTTATTGCCATTTGGGGGAAATTACCATATGGCTGAAAATGTGCTCTTTTTGGAAAAAAAGGATATTATGTGTTATTTTCAAGGACTGTTGCTGAATCTGATTTTTGCTTTTTGATGTATCTGAACATTTAGGTGACAGTGATTCAGTCATTATGGTTATATCTGTTCCTGGCGTGGTAATATTAGCACTCCAAAACTATGCTCCATAGCATTCTGTCGGTGTATTTATAACACACTGAAGAAACTTATCAGTGCCATCGTCTCGCGGTGTGAACTCCTCAGCATTCCAGCTTCCAGCTCGCAGAGGTCTAGTTGTTATGCCTTGGCCAGGAAGCCCTCATTATTCTCTTTTTGTGCCCATAGATTTCTGTGAAGCATCTCTGTTGGACTGTGTTGGGGTCTCTGTGACTGGCCAGGAAATCTTAGCTACATTAGAGGCTTTGGCCAGGTGTGGTGGCTCATGCCTGTAATCCTAGCAACTTGGGAAGCTGAGTTGGGTGGATCGCTTGAGTGCAGGAGTTTGAGACCAGCCAGGCACAATGGTGAAACCCTGTCTCTACCAAAAATACAAAAAAAATTAGCTGGGCACAGTGGCGCATGCCTGTAATCCTAGCTACTTGGGAGGCTGAGGTAGGAGGATCCCTTGAGCCCAGGAGGTTGAGGCTGCAGTGAGCCGAGATCATGCCATTGCACTCCAGCCTGGGTGACAGGAGTTAGTGAAACGCTGTCTCAAAAAAAAAAAAAAAAAAAAAAAAAAAAAAGGCTTTAATTTATCACTGTGTGGCGTAGGGAAAAGCATGCATGCTTTAGAGTTAGACACACCTGGGTCTGGTCAAGCATCCATTCTTTATTACAGTGGTTCTTCAACTTGGCCTCATATTGGACTTAGCTGAGGAGATTTATAAGCAATATTTATGCTGGGTCCCACTTTAGAGATTGTGACTTAATTGGCCTGGGGTGGCCTAGGCATGTGGACTTTTAAAAACTTCCCCAGGTGATTCTACTAGTTTGAGACTCTCCAAATAAGTGATTGTGAGTTTACTTAATGGTTCTAAGCCTGGAGTTTCCTCATATATAAAATGGGTGTAATAACATCTCTCTTACAGCAACACTGTGAAGATCATAGTTAATGTGAGATGCCTAAAGGGGATGATTTCAGGTGCGCTGAAAGGGCCCCTACGTCTCAAACATCAGTATACTTTGCCATACTGCCTCTTCCACCACCACCATCGGGCCCCTAACAACTTCCCCGGTAATTCTGGCTCATCACCACCCCCTTGCGGGAATGTCTTTTGAATTCATTAAAGGACATCTGCTGGCTGTTGATGTCCTCATCTCCACCTATGGATCCAGCATGGTTCACACACCTGGCAAGCGATATTTTAGAAAAAAAGAACATACAGTCCTTGCACTAGGACCAGGATCGGCTCATTGATGTGCTAGACACCATACCCTGGTCACTGTCTGCATCTTCCCAGTGTGGCTGGCCTTTCTTCCCACATCTTGAGTGGTAATCTCGCTCACCATCCTCTCCAGCACATCAGCCGATTCCACCATTATTTAGCCTGTCTAGAGTTCACGTTCCTGTTTGCAACATCACAGCGTTTTAACCTTTCAGCGTGCTCCTCTCATGTAGCTTACTCTTAGCCCTCAGTTTGAAGTGTGCTGTCCTTACGGTGAAGTGTCTGGCACGTACTTTTGGGCGTTAGGGTCTACCAAATCATTATGCACTTGCCTCATGTCCCTGCTCAGCAAAAAGTTTCAGGAAATCAGGGACTCTCCATCTCCCCATCACGTAGTATATATGTGGGTGCTCAGGATGTACTGATTGAGTGAATGAAAGAAAGATCCCTTATATACTTACAGTGTGTCCCTTCAGTTAAACAACTGATTACATGAATAAGCTGAAGTCTGAAGTCGTGTGTTCCCAGCTGGATTTTGAGTTCTCTAACTGTAGGTGCTGGGTTCTTATTTCTTTACGTTCCTCATGGCATCTGGAACAATACTTGGCCAACAGTAAGTGCTCAGTGAGCACTCTTGTCCTATTAAGGAGTAGAGAAGTTGGCAAAAGAGCCAAAGGAATGACCCAAACCGCATTTATTATAGTGGCCTCAGCAGAGATGGGCAAGGGCTAGACTTTGCTGATTAGGGCGGTGGTATCTTGGGGGAATATGCATACCCTAACAAGATCTACTGGATCTGAGAAGAACATTTTAAAACTTGTATATCTTTATTTTTTAAATTTAAAAGAATGGTATAGTGGTCTTTGGAGACTCAGAATCAGGAAGGTTGGGAAGGGGTTGAGGGATAAAAAACTACAGATTTGGTCCAGTGTACATTACTTGGGTGACAGGTGCACTAACATCTCGGACTTCATCACTATACAGTGTATCCATAAAACCCAAAACCACTTACATCCCAAAAGCTATTGAAATAAAAGAACTTTATAAAGAAAAATAATTAGGCTTTATTGAGTTCTATATTGATGGCTATGGACCCTTAATTTGATCCATATGGAACATGGGAGAGGGGTACTGTCACCCTCACTGGCTTGTTTTCATTCAGTATGTTAAAAATAATGTTGGCCAGTGCGGTGGCTCACACCTGTAATCCCAGCACTTTGGGAGGCTGAGGAGGGCAGGTAACCTGAGGTTAGGAGTTTGAGACCAGCCTGAGCAACATGGTGAAACCCCATCTCTTCTAAAAATACAAAAATTAGCCATGTGTGGTGGCAGGTGTCTGTAATCCACCTACTCAGGAGGCTGAGGCAGGAGAACTGCTTGAACCCAGGAGGCGGAGTTTGCAGTGAGTGGAGATGGCACCATTGCGCTCCAGCCCGGGCAACAGAATGAGCCTCCATCTCAAAAAAAAAAAAAAATCTTGAGCTGTTTGCATGTACCTGTAGATTTATGAATTTTATTATGTAGTTTATCTAGTTTACTACTTACAACATAGATAAGTCGCTTAAAAAATTCTTGCAGAGAAACAAGAATTGAAATGGTTACTGTTGATGTAAACACAAGAGAACAGTTAGAAACTGGCAGAAGTGACCCTTCTCCCAGGCTGTTACGTGATGTTGGTTAGCCAGATGACAAGAGAAATACAATGGTGGTCTAACAGTAAGAAGGACAACGGCAATTTGACAACGACATGTCATAAATTTTTGAAGTAGTCAAGAAGACTCTAAGAAATGTGCATATATTCATTGCCGCCATTGTATTAACCAAATCCTATATGGACACTATGTCTTGAAGAATTAACCCAATGGTGTTTGAAGGATTAATTAATGACTTTTGAAGATTTTTAAGTTAATTTTACCTCATCTTTGGAAATTTGTTTTTGTATTTGTTAAAAATATTCCTATTAGTCTATTAGTATATCTCTATAGGAAATTAAACATCTATGTATTGAGTGTGTATGCTGAAAAGTCTTTTACTAGTAGGAGTGCATGTCCACCGTGTCAGAATGCCATACAAATGAGAGTGTGGTTTGTTCTTGATGGGCTTTTAGCGTCATGTCATACTGCTCTCATGTGATTCGCTGACCGGAAAGCCATTTCAGGATTGTGTGTGATTAGTGACCATGGTAATGGCACAGCTGGGAGGGGAATGGATCATTACAAATCCATCATCACTATTGAGTTAGGAATTAACTCAGATCACACATTCTTCTGAGGTTAGGTCATCTTTTGCTTATAGAAAAAGGCAGTCCTTAAAATTTAACAGATTTAAAAAAATGTGTGTCTTAAACATTACATTAGCTTATGAGGTTGTTCATATATTTGGAAGTGAAAGACAACAAAACCTAGAAATCTACTCTTTGTCAAGCATTCTGTTAGTTATTTGAATCCTACAACAACCCTATAATGTAGGGATCAACCCCATTGTATGACAAAGAAAGATAAAATCAAGAGACCTTAAGTGACTTGTCCAAACTCACGTATTTAGTGAGCATAGAATTAGGATACGAAATTAGATACTTGGCATTAGCCAGTATTTTGCTGTAGTTTCCAAAGGCAAAGAATACGTAGGCATTGTGTCAAGTCACCTAATCCAGTAAGTCCTCACTTAACATCATGGATAGGTTCTTGGAAATTGTGACTTTAAGCGAAATGACAGATAATGAAATCAATTTTTACCGTAGGCTACTTGATGTAAACAAGAGTTAAGTTCCTATGGCATATTCTTGCTCACAAAAACATCCCAAATTTCTAAATGAAGACCAAAACACTTCTAATATTAAACATTGAATACATGTGATCTATACATACATTTAAGAAAGACAAATAAAAGCAAGTAAGATAATTATTAACCCAGTTATTCCAGTTCAGGGTTGCAGGTGCTGGAACCTATCTAGGCAGCTCAGGGCACCAGGCGGGGGAACAATCCCTGGCTCGGACTCCGTCCTGTCGCAGGGGTGCAGTCACTCCTACACCGGGAACATGTAGACATGCCGATTAATCTAACAGGAACATCTTTGGGATGTGGGAGGAAACCAGAGTACCCAGACAAAACCTGTGCAGACCTGGGGAGAATGTGCAAACTCCACACAGTGACCCTGGGCCAGAATTGATTTTTTTTATCAACTGTATAACAAAAGGATGTTGAATGAAATGATGCTATTCAAGGATCTGCTGTAATGTGAAGGTACTCACAATTTCCAGACATGAAAGGCTGTGTAACAGTAGACTCTATACCCTGAGAGTGAAAGCAAAATGTTCACTCTGCAGGCTGGGGCTGGAATCTTTCCTTCATCTATCTCTGTTCGGTGGTGAAAAGCAAGTCAATTTTGGTTGTGCTTATTGACATTGTATCATCTTATGTTGTTTCTCAAGTGAAAGTTCTGTGTGTTTGTATGAGCAAGAGGTCTCTCGGTGGAGCTTTGCCAACTGTTTTCGTCAAGGTGTTCTGCAGAGCATCAGATATTGACCTAAAATACAATAAATGGGCATCTCTCTCTGTTAACAGGACCATTGCCAACTATTTGGTGTGGAGAATGGTTTATTCCAGAATTCCAAACCTTAGCAGGCGCTTTCAGTATAGATGGCTGGAATTCTCAAGGGTAAGTTTAAGAAGGTTGCAATGTTACATTACTGGATAACTTTATGCTGGAATAGTCCATATATTAACTGATCCAATAAAAATCACCTTTAGGGATTAGACTGAGGGAGTTTGTAGTCCAAGCTCTATTGTTTTGTGTGTGTGTGTGTGTGTGTGTGTGTGTGCGCGCGTACGTGCCGTATTTATTTTTATTTAGGTATACATTACATATGGCAAGGAACACTCAAGCTCTACTTTGATGGTTTGTATAAAGATATTTAGGGAAATGCTTGAGGCCACACATTGTTTTCAGACTTCTCCGTCTTACCAATGTATTCCCATTTCCCCCAGAGTTTTTAACTGGGTCACTGTAATTATAGTTTTGATATTTCTTTGTGATATATTTGTAACTATCTTTTATTTTCAGTATTCTGAATATTTAAAATGTGCATGATAGTGGTATTAGATGGCAGAGTTTCATTTTCAATTTGGAAATAATTTGGTCTTAAACTTTACCTGTACGTTCCATCTTCGAATCTATCCTCTGCTAGGTCCAAGAGGCTCCAATTTAGTTTTCTCTGAGACCTCGCTGAACTGTCTGAGATGGTTTTCCTCTCCCTGCTCTTTTTTCTCTCCCTGGCTCTTTATTTGTTTTTATTAGAGATGGGGTCTCGCCATGTTGCCCAGGTGTGTGTTGAACTCCAGAGCTCCAGTGATACTCCCACCTCAGCCTCCCAAAGTGCTGGGATTAAAGGCATGAGCCGCTGTGCCAGGCCTCACCTGGCTCTTTAATCTTTGCTTCTCTCCCACCTTTGCTTGCCTCCCAGTTTATACCCATGTTCTCATCTTTGTTTTTGAGGCTTATGTCTGACTAATTCTCCTACCATTAGAGGCCATAAGGATTTTGTTTCTTTAAAACAGTTTTTATTTTTCTATCAACTTAAAGTTAAGTGAATGGTGAATCTTATAAGCGATGATTTCATTCAAGAGAAATTTTAGTTATTAGAGGAACTAGTAAGTATAGAAATTCTTAGTGGGCCGTTTCTCTGTAATGCAGTTATTTTGGATATGCTTTGACCCTATAAAGTCACTAGCATATAAAGTTACTTTAGGGTTGGATGCAGTGGCTCATGCCTGTCATCCCAGCACTTTGGGAGGCCCAGGTGGGCAAATTGTTTGAGGTCAGGAGTTCAAGACCAGCCTGGACAACATGGTGAAAACCCATCTCTACAAAAAATACATCAATTAGCCGGGCATGGTGGCACACACCTGTAGTCCCAGCTACTCAGGAGGCTGAGGCAGGAGAATCACTTGAATCCAGGAGGCAGAAGCTGCCGTGAGCCGAGATGACACCACTGCACTCCAGCCTGGGCAACAGAAGAAGACTCTGTCTCAAAAAAAAAAAAAAAAAGTCTTTACAGAGAACAGCATAAAACAAATATATATATATATATATTTAGGTCATAACAATGGGTTAAGATACAAAACAAGTAGACTGTGTGTGTGTGTGTGTATTTTTAACTCCCATGAATCGCATAAAAGATGATGCCCAGCTGCTTTCCACCCCTACTGTGAAGACAATGAGAGAGAGGTGTAAGAAGCAGTGTGTGAACATTTAAGGTTAGGTATGAGGGGATGTTTCTTGAGCACGAAGTGCTAAATATAATATTGAATTGCCAAAGAAGGTTGTAGGATCTCTTTCTCTACAGATTTTAAAAATAGATTCATCCCTTACCTCTGAGAGAGGTTACCAGAAATCAGAGGAAGAATAGATGAAATTAAGCCTTAATCCTATTCCTCAAAACAACCTGGCTCTAACATTGTGTAAAGGACACTTCTGGCCACAATTCTCAGGGCCTCCCTTCCTCCTTGCCTGCACCCCAACTTCCAAGAGCAACTTTAACTATATTTATTTCTCTGCTTTTATCCCCAAGAATGAACCTCTGAGCCTTCCAGGTCCTGCTTAGGAACCTTCTTACCTGTCTGTAAATGTTTTCTTGTAATGGTATAATTGCAACAGATGGGCAAAGCATTTACGTCTGTATTTTACTTGTTGACCAGTGTATTTTTTGCTGTGACACAATGTAAATACGCTCCTGCGTTCATGGTGGGTCATGTTCTCCTGCTCTGCCTTGTTGAGTGTGCTACTCAGAGCAAGGAATCCCTCGTTGGGCAGGAACTTCGATCACCCATTCATTCTAGACCTTAGTGGAACTTCAGTTCTCAGTAGATATTAACTACTGTCTGGACACTTGAATAACATCCTCTCATGTCCCTGCTGATTGCAGAAAGTGGTACCATTGTCCAGATTCTTTGTTCAATGGGTAAAATTGGGAGAAAGGAGAAATGTATTATTTTAACTGTTAAAACATTTTTTTCTTTCTTCTTTTTTTTTTTGAGACAGTCTCACTCCATTGTCCAGGCTGGAGTGCAGTGGCCTGATCTCGGCTCACTGCAACCTCTGCCTCCTGGGTTCACGCAGTGCTCCCACCTCGGCCTCCCAAGTAGCTGAGATTACAGACATGTGCCACTATGCCTGGCTAATTGTTGTATTTTTAGTAGACATGTGGTTTCACCATGTTGGCCAGGCTGGTCTCCAACTCCTGACCTCAGTTGATCTGCCCACCTGGGCTTCTCAAAGTGCTGGAATTACAGACATGAGCCACTGCACCTGGCCTAAAACATTTTCATTTAGTTTTAAATATAATGGGTACAAGCATATTTTTTTCTTCTTCTTCTTTTATCTTTGCCTCTACTGTCTGACACATATATATGGGTTAGGGTATGCAATGTTTTGTAGACTGTTTTCTTCAGGTTGTTTGAATTTTTTTTAGCCATGGGTTTTATCCAAATGAAGTTTAACCTGGATCAATTATCTCCCACAGGTAATCCAGGGGACCACAACTTTGCTGCCTCAATGGGACAAATGTGTTAACTTTATTGAAAGCGCCCTCCCTTATGTTGTTGGAAAGATGTTTGTAGATGTGCACTTCCAGAAAGATAAGAAGGAGATGGTAAGTGGGGCTCCCGAGCTAGTAAAAAATAATGCAATTTAGTCAGATCTGACAAGGGTATATTCAGCAGGCTGATGTCAGCCTTCCAAGTGGTAGGGGCTTGTGGATAGTCTTCAGATTCCTTCAAATTCTCAGTGAAATAGGAAGAAGGTCATCAAATGAGAGTGAGGATGACTGAGCAAGTATTGAAGGTTAGAGGAGAGAGAAGGTATGTAGTTGTCCAGGGGAGGGGGGAGAGTGAATAAACTGAGAATATGATATAGCTGCTTGAAGGCAGGCATGTCCAGGTGTAGGTGAGGTTTCAGGTCATGAGTTAAAGAGAGACTCATCACTGTGGCAATGTGTTCTTCTCCATCTGTTTTAACTGCATTGGAAGGGTTTATTTTTTTCTTTCAGCTTTATTGAGGGGCATTTGACTAACAACAATTGTATATATTCAAAGTATACGGCCGGGCACAGTGGCTCATGCCTGTAATCCTAGCACTTTGGGAGGCCAAGGTGGGCAGATCACTTGAGGTCAGGAATTCAAAGCCAGCCTGGCCAACATGGTAAAACCTCATCTCTACTAAAAAAAATACAAAAATTAGCCGGGCATTGTGGCGGATGCCTAGATCCCATCCACTTGGGAGGCTGAGGCAGGAGAATTGTTTGAACCCGGGAGGGTGGAGATTGTAGTGAGCTGAGATCATGCCACTGTATTCCAGCTTGGGCTACAGAGTGAGACTCCGTCTCAAAACAAACACAAAGTATACAACATGATGATTTGACATACATTGTGGAATGATTGCCACAATCAAATGAACACATCTGTCGTCACACTTATTTACCACTGTATGTGTGTGTGGTTGGGGGGGGAGGTGAGGACACTTAAGATTTACTCTCTTAGCAAATTCAAGTATATAATACATTATTAGTAACTATAGTCACCATGCCATATTTTAGATTCCCAGAACTTATTCATCTTAGAACTAGAGGTTTGTACCCTTTGATCAACATCTCCCTATTTCCCTGGCCCTAGCCCCTGGTAACTCCTGCTTCTATATTTTAACGTTTATATAAAGATTCTACATATATTGTCTTTCTGTGTCTGGCTTATTTCACTTAGCATAATGTCCTCCAGCTTTATCTGTGTTGTTGCAAAAGGCAGGATTTTCTTCGTATAAGGCTGAATATTAATCCACTGTGTGTCACACACACACACATACCACATTTTTCTTATCTAGTCATCCATTGAAGGATATTTAGGTTTATTCCTTAACTTGGCTATTATAAATAATGCTGCAATACACACGAGGGTGCGGATCTTCTTCCATATACTGATTTTACTTACTTTGAATATATACCCAGTAGTGGGATGGCTGGATTGAATGGTAGTCCTATTTTTAATTTTTTGAAGATTTTCCATAATGGCTGTACCAGTTTACATTCTTACCAACAGCATAAGAGCATTCCCTTTTTATCCCCGGAATACCTTGCCAATGCTTACCTCTTAAATTTTTGATCACAGCCATCCTAACAGGTAGTGAAGTGATATTTCACTATGGTTTGATTTGCATTTCCCTGATGATTAGTGATGAAAACCTTTTCATATACCTGCTGTTTATATGTCTTCTTTAAAAAAAACGTCCATTCAGGTCTTTTGCCTATTTTTTTAAAAATCAGGTTATTTGTTTTTTCACTACTGAGAGGGTGTATTTTGAGTTAGGAATTTGGATTTGGCCGGGTTTTTTTGTCTGCATTTTTTTGATGAATTATATTTTACAAATGTCATGAAGTAAAAGATCCAGGTATGATTATTAACAATCCATGTAGTCAATCAGATACAAATATATGAGCAGCTTGGATGCAGGTGGTCAATAATCACTGAATTTAAGGTCAAAGACATTGTTATGTCATGATTGTTCAAATGATTAGTGTCATGCGGAGATACACAATAATACCAAATGGTTGGTATTATGAATCAGTACATAGTCATTATTGATACATAATATACACGATTATGTATTATGCACTGAAGTTTGCTTTGTAATACCATATCTAAGTACATTTGTGGTAGGCCGGATCTCACAAATGCAGGGTTCCATCACAACTGTCCCAGCACTGACTGAGTAGCTAGGTTAAACATTAAAAGCTGACTGAGCCAGTGCCCTTATACAAAGGCTGGAATATAACAAAGAGCCCACCAAGAGTTTTGCACAGGCTTTTTCTGGGCCTTGAAACATGACAAGATAACAAATGAATTCTTAACAGGACCGTTTTAGGATTAAAGACGTTTTATTGGGGATCTGAAGAAACTCCCCAGGCCTCCACAAACAAGTTTATTGGGGTCTAAAGGAACCCCCCAAACCTTTATGATTTAGCAGGAGACAGATAAGGGTAATCACCTCAGCACCTAGACCCATTTATTTAGATTAGATAAACTTACTGAGGCTCCAGAAGAAGGTCTTCAGGCCTCAGACCTAGTTTTAGATTAAAAGAAGTTAATTATTTGTGTCTTTAGATGAATGCCCACTTACACGTAGACATATAGCTTTGAAGGTATATAAGCTCTGGAAAACTTTGTAATTTTAAATTGTTCTGGCGATAATTTCCAGGCTTTCTCCCTGTAACCCACAGTTGCAGAAAATAAAACTCTCTTCCTCCCCAGTTTATCTGCATCTCGTTATTGGGCCACAAGAAATAGCAGCCTGACCCTCAGTTTGGTCTGGGAACCTGTTTTTACAGTCTTTAAGTATGAGACTTTATGTTTGAACCTCGCAGTTCCCTTACAAACAATTTCACTGAATAATTAATGTCTTACTTCAAAATACTCAATATTCTCATTGTGTGTTTTCTTTGCTCCTTGGTCAGAGTAAATAGAATGAGATCTTATCAGATAATCACAGTGGTAATATTATAAGCTCTGGGAAGGCTATAAAAACAAAGGATAATGGAAGATTTTTAAAAAATTTACAGCAGGAGGTTTTTTGGCAGTAGAAGAATTTTAACTAATATGAAAAGTATGCAGATTAAACTTGTTTTTCTGTTTTGGTGTGAAAGTCCCTTTTCCTTGTGTCAGGGTGTGACATTCTAAAATAAAGTCGATTTGGCAATCTCCCCCCTTATTTTGATGTATTTTGATGTATATGGGGGTAGTGTGGTAGTTACACAGATACTCATCTCTTTAACGTAAAATTATTTGCCTCCCTTGTGCTGAAGCTGTTTGCCTCAGGGAATACTTAAGTTGGAAACTTGTAAGAGAAATATCTGGCCTTTTATAGCCTTTTTTTTACAGGGCTCCTATCCAAGAACCACCTGGAACCACTGATTTACTTGAAAAACATTCTGTATAATTAGCTACAGTCTACAGAAAAAGAAAAACAGAAAGATCCCCAAAGGGGCAAATTCCAGAGACTCTAACTCAGATGAAAGGCTGGCTGCCATTGTTTATTTACCAAAAAAGTTAGTTAAGTGAATGAATATAGTCAGAAGGTTAAACTTCAGGTACTTCTCAAATTTACATGGATAAATGAATCACATGAGCATCTTCTTGTTAAAATGCAGATTCTCATTGCATTTTAACAAGGGTTTGGCTTTGTTTTGTTGTTTTAAGTTGTGTTTGGGGTAGGATCCAAGAATTTGCCTAACAAGGTTTCAGGTGCGACTGCTGCTGCTGGTCCAGGACCACACTTTGGGCAGCAACGTCTTCTCATGATTCATTTGTTTGTAAACAGTTACCACCAAAAAACAAGCCCTGGTGACTCACAAGAGCAGGCCAGGCCAGTTGACACGAATAGCAATACTTTATTTACCAAAACTGGTTGCATTAGTACGAGTAACTGCTTTAATTTTTAGATAATTGAAAATTTCTGTGATTCAGATTGGTTTACATGGACTGTGAAAAGCCCTGCGTTACCACGTCCAGGCTTGGTCCCCACCCACCGACTTTTTAGTTATCTTTTGAAAACTGATACCTAGGTTTTACTAGAGACTCCTGCCCCACTTCTCCTCAGTGTTTCTGTTTCTAGAACCTCTCGATGACAGAGTTGGCCCAACTGCCTGTGGTTGGCACCCTCTGTTTTAGAGAGTGAGTAGGAGATAGCAGTTCACATTGAGGTTTCCTACCTATCAGAGTTCTCTTCTTTTCACTGGGGAAAACACATAATTCCACGTTAGTGTTTCGTTAAGACTTCCCATATGCAAGTGTGCATTTGGACACACCAAAACACCAACACTCTCATACTCATTCACACACATAGCCATGGGAATTTAGCAAATTTAATTAGAAATGAAGAATAGCATGTAGAAAAGGAGAGTCCTTCAACAGAAAGCCACCCAAAGAGGTCGTATAGTACAATCCCTTGCCTTCCAGCTAGTGGGACAGAGCCTTAACTCATGTGGGATTGGCTGCAAGTGTTGCTTTGTCTTTGCAGTCCAAAGTAGCACTATCCAATTGAACTAGAATATGAGCCATATATATGTAATTTTATATACATATATACGTAAGTAATTTTAAATTTTCTAGTAGCCACAATAAAAAGGGAAAGGACACAGGTGAAATTAATTATAATATAGTTTAATCCAATTTATCTATTGTCATTTCAACACATAATTAACATAAATTTACTAATATGAGGCCAGGTATGGTGGCTCACACCTGTAATCTCAGCACTTTGGGAGGCTGAGGTGGGAGGATCCCTTGAGGCCAGGAGTTCGAAACTAGCCTAGGCCACAGAGTGAGAGCCCATCTCTACAAAAAAATAATTTAAAAAGCCAGACAAGATGACACATGCCTGTAGTCTCAGCTACTCAGGAGGCTGAGGTGAGAGGATCACTTGAGCCTGGGAGATTGAGGCTGCAGTGAGCCAAAATTATGACACTGCACTCCAGCCTGGCTGATAGAGTGAGACCCTGTCTCAAAAAAAAAAATGAAGTAAAATCACCAGTATAATAGTTAATAGGCCTTATTTCATACTGTCTTTGAAACTCCATGTGTATTTTATACTTACAGCATATCTTATTTGGGTCTAGGCACATTTCAGTGTTGCTAAGTGACTACCATATTAAACATTGCTGGTCTAAATAGGAAGGATGCCTTGAGCTCAGTATGGCAGGATTCATTTTCTAGGTGAGAGGGTACTAGTAGCCAGGACTGGGAGGGTGGTGTTTATTTCCCTGGCCAACTGTTTCAAGCGGGGCTGTAATATCAGAGAGGCAGGGCTCACTCAAGCAACACCAGGATTCATGGCATGGGAACAGGAGTGGGAATCAGAGTCAAGGTGCTAGCTGCTGAGGATATTTCACATTTTCTGGAATACTATCTTAGAGGCAGAAACAAGTTCCCGACCCTACTCTGAGGCAAACACCTCAGAGGCCTAGTTCTCATTGGTTCAGGGAGTGCATGAACTGTAATATGCAAATTAAAGATGTTCAGTGCCTTGGAGGTGTAAAGGACTCTATCGAGCCGAAGCCAGGGTTTCCAAGCTCAAATACCCTCATGGTCAGTGAGTACCATTAAATAATATGCACGAGTAACGCTGACTGGGTGTAGGCAAAAGCCAGGGCAAGTATAATAATAAATGGTAATTGCCATTGACCTTGGTGTTGAGGATGCAGTAGTAGTGAAGTGGGCTTGTGGGGCGGTGAATTGGCTATCCAGGATTCAGCCAACATTTATCTCCAGCCAACTATTTTCATGCAGAAATGCAGGGCTCAAGGTGCTAGACAGATTTCTGGTTTTTGTTTTCTGAGAGAAGTAAAATATCTGGATATTTATGTGGAATCTCATATTTTAAATCTTGGCCAGTATTCTGGAGGCCAAATTAAATATGTCCCGGGGGATACCATTGCCTCCCCCCGACCCCAAGATGAAGTCTCCTTCTTTGCCCAGGCTGGAGTGCAGTGGCATGATCTCGGCTCACTGCAACCTCTGCCTCCCAGGTTGAAGCAATTCTCCTGCCTCAGCTTCCCAAGTACCTGAGATTACAGGCACATGCCACCATGCCTGGCTAATTTTTTGTATTTTTAGTAGAGACGGAATTTCACCATGTTGGCCAGGCTGGTCTCGAACTCCTGACCTCGTGATCCACCTGCCTTGGCCTCTCAAAGTGCTGGAATTACATTCTTGAGCCACCGCCCCCGGCCTCCATTGAGTTTTATATTAACATTTTCTCCCCTCCTTACCTCCCTTTCTTCCCCTTTCTCCCCTCCAATCTTCAGAACTAACAATTATAACCTTGTCTGTCAGAGGACTTTTTAAATTTTTTATCTTACTTAGATGAAGATTATGTATAATTTAAAAATATATTCCATTAGATAAGCATTTAATATTACTTTTGTGTAAAGTTACACGAAAGTGGGACTCCTCCAGAGAACTGATGACGTATCATCACCGTAAATAGAGATGATGCACTCATTCCACTGTGACAAGCCCTGATCTGTATGCTCATGACCTAAACAGCAGGAGAGAGAATGAGTTGTGTTCAGGGAGGATGTCTAAAGTTATCACTTGCTAATTTTCTCTTTTATTTTATTTATTTATATATTTTAATAGTCTCATTTTTTCCTTTCTCTTTTTTTTTTTTCTTGAGACACAGTCCCGCGCTCTCACCCAGGCTGAAGTGCAGTGGCATGATCTTGGCTCATTGCAACTTTTGCCTCCCGGGTTCAAGCCATTCTTGTGCCTCAGCTTCCTGAGTAGCTGGGATTACAGGTGTACGCTACCACACCTGGCTAATTTTTGTATTTTTTTTTTTTTTTTTTGGTAGAAACGGGGTTTTGCCATATTGGTCAACCTGGTCTTAAACTCCTGACTTCAAGTGATCTGCCTGCTTCGCCCTGCCAAAGTACTGGGATTACAGGTGTGAGCCACCGCACCTGGCCTCGTTTTATTTTTATTATTAAACTGCATATCTGTAATGTATACCTGCAAGTGCCCCAGATAGATACTCATGTCCATGGAGGGCAGGTGAAGATTCCAACGAAGGCCAGAGAATGAAGGGATTGTCACCATGGGCCTAGTTGTGACTGTGATGGTCCGGATATATTGGTTTTAAAATCTGGTGATGATAATAACAGTAGCAGTTAGCTTTCACTGAGGTTTAACTAGGTGTCTGATATTCTTCTAAGTGCTTTCAGTGTGCGAACTCACTTATCCTCACAATGACCCTGTTACTGCTATTAGTGCCCTCATTTTCCAGATGAGGAAACAGGCTCAGAGAATTGAAATAAGTTCTCTGGATTCATATAGCTTGAAAATGGCTTAGGGTGGGGTTCAAGCCCAGACCATCTACATGGAAACCAGTGTTCCATTTCCTTGCTTCTCTCTGAAAACACTTGAATCTTTGCCAATTTTATGAATGTGAGGAGACCAGAACCTTCTTAGTGGCTTATCTTATAATTACCCTTATTAGCAAATTCTTTATTCTAATACTAAGATCCTAAAAAGGCACACATTTCATATGTTTTAACATTTCAGGGTAGGAAACGGTTGGAATAGGTTTGGCTTCTGGTATTTCAATATTTTAAATATAAATATAGTGGAAACCTAATTCAAATCCAAACAGTTGACATCACGTTTTTGTATTCATATCATTCTCAGGAGAAAGATGGAAATGATAGGAAGCAATTTATTGCTTAAGAACATATGCAGGTTTATCTTTGGCTCAGTCTTCACTGAGCTCAATTTCTAGTATTTTCTACATACATCATTCTAAGGAGTGATTCCTGATGTTTGCAGTGGTAACCCAAAGGCTCTGCAAGATTCCTTGTCACAAAAGTTTTTTAAAAAATGTTTACCATTCTCTAGTTACTAAGGAAGAAATGTGAATATATACATCAAAGACAAATTTTCCTATTGTGTTGATGGGGAAAAAGGCCTTGTTGCTTTAACTCTAGTTTCTAGAAAATTCAGGGAAGTTGAACATTTTGGCTGAGCTAAGTTCTTCTGTATAAACCATATCTTGGTTTGTTTCATGGTAGACACTATGTCCCCAAACTACTTATCTTTATTCATATATCTCATCTCTGCCAGTAGGCAATTTTTGCTGCTCCCTCAAATTTTTTGAGTTTTTGTCATAAAGTAAATCCTGTTAAAAATTAATAATTTTGACACTTGTTAAAATAGTAATGAAGACTTTATTGAGGACTATTGCAACAGGTGTCAAGTCTATCGCAACAGGGGGAGAAGATTAGGCTCAATTCTAAATACAGCAAAGACAGCTGGAGATTTATAGCCAGTGAGGAGAATGAGGGGGTGAGTGGATGGCAAATTACAACGAGGAGACATCAAGAGCAGGGAAATTCTTGCTAAACCAATTTAACAGGATTCTTGTGGAAGGCAGGCCAAGGTGATCAGGTATCAAGGATGGGGATGCTTTCTAAAGTGACTTAGCAGGATTCTTGCTACAACTGCACTAGGTAGGCTTGACAAGGACAGAATGTGGGTGGGGAGGCTGGGAGGAGGGTAAGGGCAAGATGTACTTGAGAAGAGGGCTCAGAGGAGCCCGACTAAACTTTGGTCAAGGAGAGAGTCTTTGTCAGACTTCAGATCAAAGCTAAAGTCACTGATCTCCTATTATATATTACAGCATTCTATATGCAGAAGGTTAATCTAGTTTAAGCAGAGCAAATCTATTACACTTCGAATTTAGACTTAAGTGAAGAACTAAAACTTTACTCTCTATGTAAAACAGTTCACTAATTTCTCCTGCACTCTAGCAGCCTATTCTTTTTCTCTTTTACTGTAAAGACTTTGTTCATGTCCCCAAGTAATGCCGTAGATGACCTACAATATCTTCCATTTTTTTCTGAGGTGCTCTCTGCCTGAACAATTCCAGTAGTAATTCTTATCCTAAGAAAAGAATTCTCCTCCCACCCCATACTGCTGCAGCTGGTGTCGAAGACTTAAATACCCACGTGGGTCCTATTGCAGTGGTGGAGTTTGAACTTGCAACCTCAGTACACTAGGAGTTCACCTCATTAGTGAGCCAAGATAATTGAATTGATGTACTGCCATTAATATTCTTTAAGTTCTCCAATTCCCTCGCTCACCGTTTCTCTCAGTGGTTGAGTAAATGAGATGTAACTATAACGTTGATGGCAGAAGTCACATGAAAGTCAGTGTCATGCATTATAGCATTGCCCTTATACTGAGGGGTTTCTCGTTCCTTGCAAATTCAGCTGCTCACAAGGGTTGCTGTCAGTAAGGCCATTGTACAGGTAAAGACAATGGTCCCTTCATCACAGATTGTGCAAAGAAAGGATATTCTCTTTGGCTACCAAATGGCCCTGTTTCTGTTTGTCTAGTAAGTGGGGTTGGTTATTATTATCTAGATCACTTTCCAGAGAAACTTTGCTGAAGACCTGTCTGAATGAAGGCAAACCATGATGATTTCTTTTTAAAGGGCTTTTAAGTATATTTGTAAAATATTGACCTAATGTAGAAATTACATCTGATTTTCTGCAAAGTTGCACTGATAGGTCATAGCCCAGCTCTGCTCTTACCAACATGGGCAGATCACTTAACTTCTTTGAGCTTGTTTCCCTGTTTGTAAATGGCGCAGGCGTTTCTGTTGCTGTGGTAATGCTGTGTAATGATCAGTCACAAAGCCTCACTGGCATTTGACAATAAGCAGTTACTGTTGATGCATCTGGAGTCAGTGGTGGGCCCCCATGCGGCTCTGCTGATTTTGGCTGGGCTGGCTTGAATTTCTGGGGTTTGGCTGATCTAGGTTGGCTTTGGCAGGGGTGATTGGAATGACTCGGCTCTGGTTCATGTGTCTTCCTTCCTTCAGCTGGCTAGCTTGTGCATGCTCTCATGGTGATGGCAGAAATTCAAGTGAGCAAGTAGAAACATGTGAGGTCTCCTGAGACCTAGGCTCAGAACAGGCATAATGTAATATCTGCATTTTCTTGGCCAAAGCAAGTCACAAGGCCAGTCTAGATTTACAGAGTAGGGAAATAGACATTGCTTTTTTTTTTTTTTTTTTTTTTTTTGAGACAAGGCCTGGCTCTGTTACCCAGGCTGGAGTGCAGTGGTGCAACCTCTGCTCACTGTAACCTCTGCCTCCCAGGATCAAGCCATCTTCCCGCTTCAGCCTCCCGAGTAGCTGGGACTACAGGTGTGCACCGTGATGCCCAGCTAATTTTTGTATTTTTTGTAGAGATGGGGTTTTGCCTTGTTGTCCAGGCTGGTCTTGGACTCATGAGCTCAAGTGATCTGCCCACCTTGGCTTCCCAAAGTGTTGGGATTACAGATGTGAGCCACTCAGCCTGGCCAACTCTGCGTTTTTAATGAGAGGACCTGCAAAGTCACACAGTAAGGGATGTGTATAAATGAAGGGGTATGGTATTAAAGCTGTCAATGCTGTGTATAACAAATAGGGATAAAAATAGTACCTACCTCTTTCATTTATGGTGAGAATTAAATGCGACAATCCATGTAGAGGGCCTAGCACAATACGTGGTACACAACAAATGCTCAGTGAATGTCAGCTACTCTTATTGCTAACATTGCCACGTCTGATGTTAATAATTAAGATAGAATTTATAACATCAACTTCCTGGCATGGGCTGTGGTAACTTCTGCATTCAGATTTCCTCTTTTTAATTTATTGTGGAAAGAGTAAGAGTGAGGGAGTTGCCTGGGGGGGTTTTGCTGTTGCTACTTCTCCATACATGCCTAGTGTAGTAGCTTTCATTGGAATAAAGATCCTTTTCATGCTAGTGCCCGGCCACATTCCAGAACCCACCCTATCTTTTAATGGCAAGTTTGGCTCACACACAAGTCTTATGAAATTACTTGAGGAGCCAAATATAATTTCTTTTATTTCTTTTTTTGGGGGTGGTGGGGACTGAGTCTTGCCCTGTTGCCCAGGCTGGAGTGCAGTGGCGTGATCTCGGCTCACTGCAACCTCTGCCTCCTGGGCTCAAGCGATTCTCTTGCCTCAGCCTCCCCAGTAGCTGGGACCACAAGCACGTGCCACCACGCCTGGCTAATTTTTTGTATTTTTTAGTGGAGACGGGGTTTTGTCGTGTTAGCCAGGATGGTCTTGATCTCCTGACCTCATGATCCGCCCACCTTGGACTTCCAAAGTGCTGGGATTACAGGCGTGAACCATTGCGTCCGCCTGTATAATTTCTATAATAGGTCCAGATTTCAAAACTTTCTACAGCCTAAATCTTGTTGCAACAAATATCAGGTTCCAATTGTGACAGCTCATTTATGCAATCTTTGGTCAAGTGACATCCAGCAAAACAAGTAATTTAGATAGCTCATTGGGAATTCTTTTGAAATAAATGTGGACGCTTACTCTTGTCCTTGTCTTGAGTGTGCTGCCACAATGATGACACATTGGCTCACCTTTCTTGTTTGTTTTCTCCATTTCTGGTAACACATTGGACAGTGTTGCCTTTGCCACATATTATCAGACAGTCTTGTCAAGCAGATCTGGTCAGACCTATGGAATGCGAAGACCCTGTATTAGAAATTCATTTACCTAAAGAAAACATTTATGCCTTCCAACAGATCTGAATGTTGGAAGTGACCAGATATAGTTACTTGCTGGGGAGAATTTACCCACAGCCAAAGGCTAGACTATTTGAGACTGATTGACTTGTAAATATTATTCTGGTTTCTCATCTGTTCTCTCTTAAAGTTGGAAAGTGGAAAACAGGAAAAGATGAGTTATACAATTAGAACACAACCTATATCTTTATATCCAGCAAATAGTTATATTTGCTGGATATGAACATCTACCTCAGTCTTACGAATATATGCCTTTAGATGAAAGGACATAAGAAATTCCTCCTATACCATCAGAATAACATACTTTATAGCATGACTTGGGCCCAAGTAATTTGATTTTTTCTTCTTTTGCCAAAATGTTTAATAGTTATGTAAGATTGCTAATCCTGGCAGACCGATGTGATTTATTCACTTACTTGGCTGCCAGAAACCTCAGCATTTTCTAACTATCCTTACTTTTTCTGGTTTAACCACATGTCCCACTTCAATATAGGTCACTTTTTACCTATTTTGTTGCCATTATTTTTTATCAGGAGCCAATTCAAGGTCATTTTTATAAATAGTTACATAATACATAATTAATGAATATTTAATATTTATTGGTGCATTGACTTATTTAATGTCTGTGTTTCTAGTAAAGTGACAACTGCCAGAAAGAAAAGTTTTAAGAGTTCCCCTGAGATTAAAGCTTATTTCTTCAGGGTTACCCACATAAATTATTAACAATAATTTCCATTTTTCACATTCACTAATCAAGTGGTTACAACTCAAGAAAACTTGCCCTGCTCTAGGCCGGTGGGGAAGGCTGGAAACATTTTATTTTCATGTTTTTTTCCAGATATTATAACTTCTAAGTATATTGAAGAGGAAAGCCTCAACATTATGCCTTTTTGTTAAGAGTTTTATTAACATTACATTACTTTAAGGGTAATATACATAATCAACCTTACTGATTCTTCTTGTTTCTCCTTTCTTTTCTTTTTAGAACATCTAGCCTGTAACTATTCCTACTAGATATGTGCTATGTTTCTAAACCATTCCTAGCTGTTTGTCATGTGCCATGTTGACATCATCTATCTTAGAATGGGCTAGGCTCACTTACTGAGTCATTTGATTTCCACTCAAGTTTGTGCCTGGTAGTAGGCTACAGTCATTCCAGAGACATTTGCTGTGAACATTGTCCCCTCATATAAAGACGGATTTGCTACTCACAGATGAGTTTTATTCATGGATCAGGCTTTGAGTTACTAAATCAGAGGTCTCTCTTTCAAAAATGACTTCGTCTAAAAAGGTACTCATACATTTTTTTCCTTTTTCAACTTTCAGGTTGTTAAATCTTCTGATCATATCTGAACAACAATGTATTTTCTATGAGTGAGTTTGTTAATATTTTCTCTTTGTATGACTGGAATAACTGTTACCTGTTAGCATGTATGAAAGATATTTGATTCAATTTCAGCTCTGCTAGATACCAATTGAAGATTTCAAAAAGCACAAATTGATTGACTTGTATTTACTGAATATATGCTGTATTTTCATATTAGATATGAATGTGAGATGGAATCATATCATTTGAAAAATCATATCACATGAGATACAAAATCATAAAACTAACAAAATTTTGAATTTGTGGAATAGTTTTTGGTTTGCTTACATATTCATGATCTCATTTGATCTAAATCATGGTTCCTGTTCTCAAAGCTTATGGGTCTTGTTGGAGAGACCAAATAAATGTAAATGAAAAGACAACAGTTAAACACACACATCTGTATTATTCTGATTTTAAGCCTAACAGGAAGTCAGAGAAGGAATTGAAAGTGTGGGTTTAAGTATTTGGGATTCATGGGTATGAGGTAGGATTTGAATTGCCTTGTGGGATTTCTTTATTGTCAGGGACAAAGCTTTGAAGAAAACAACAACTGACGGTGGGGGCAAACTGACCCTTCCTTAAAGCAATGTTGGCATATGTCCCTTTAAATGTATTAATACAACCATTATGACTCATTTATGCAAAATACAGAATTCTTATGTCCATGTGATGGGAGAAAGGGTAAGGAGAGGGCAAGAGAGGAGCAACAGAGACAGTTTATAATTTGCTAAGATAGGAGCATCTCATTAAGGGAAAGCCTTGGATGGAAGGGTAGCAAGTGCCTCTGCATATGTAACTCACTAATGTCTGGTGTCTGATGTAGAACACTATGGGCAAAATCCTGGGGTGCAAATAATGAAAAAGGAAGAACCTATTTTTAGATAACACTGGTTGAGGAAAAGAACTAAGAACTGCCCATAGATCAACCAAATGAACCGTATTTTTATAGTAATCCAAAATAAGTGTTTTTTTTTTTTTTTTGAGATGGAGTCTCACTCTATCGCCCAGGCTGGAGTGCAGTGGCATGATCTCAGCTCAGTGCAATCTCCGTCTCCCAGGTTCAGGTGATTCTCATGCCTCAGCCTCTTGAATAGCTGGAATTACAGTTGTCCGCCACTACACCTGGCTAATTTTTGTATTTTTAGTAGAGACAGGATTGCACCATGTTGGCCAGGCTGGTCTTGAACTCCTGACCTCAGGTGATCCGCCCGCCTCAGCTTTCCAAAGTGCTGGGATTATAGGCGTGAGCCATCGCACCTGGCTCCTGAAATAAATAGATATTTAATAAAACGTTGCTTTGCCTAGAGGGTTCTTACCCCTGAATATGGCAGATTTTACCATAAGAACATTTGAGTTAATTTTTATATGTTATATTTTGATCTTTGGCTCTAAATAAATATTTCCTATGGATCACTTCACCTTGAGACTTCCACTTTAAGGGGTTTCTATTAATGTTATATGCTGCCTGGTTGAGGTGTGAGGTCAAAGTTTGGTGAGGAAATACTATTTCTCTCTTTTTCCTTATTTTAAAATTACAGCAGGTTTTTGACTTGACTGAAGGCAATGTTATTATGTGATACTGTAAAGTAGTCTAAAGATAAAAATCAGAAGCGTTCAGTGATTTATCTTCCTAGTTCTAGCATGCTAAAATAATTATTTCTCTTGTTTGCATTGACATGTCAACCAATGAAATTAATCACCTTCAAAGATTTTCCTTGTTCTTGAAGTGGGTAGTTCAACACCATTAATGGAAAATGTTATACAATCAATTTGTAAAGTCTGCCAAAAAAAAAATTGAGAACCCGAGATGGGGGATGGTGTGGGGATTAGAGGTGCCAGAGAGGACAAGGGCAAAAGCAGCTGAGGCTCATGGGAAAACAAAAAGTGATTAACCTGCGTTTTGACAAATGTGAGAGGGCCACAAAGAGAGTGAGTTACCAAAGTGTAGATTTAGGGAAGACAGAGGTGGTGGGGCAGGGGAGGAGGTGGAAGAAAAGGCAGAGGAGGAAGTGGCATGTGAGTAAACTGTCATTTTTCACTCTGGCAGTGGGCTGTAAACTTTTTGTTTCTTTTTATTTTCATGTAGAATGCCAGTCAACAGGTTACAGACAAAGAGCTTTGAAAACCTTTTCTTATTTATTTATTTATTTATTTAGAGATGGAGTCTTGCGCTGTCACCCAGGCTGGAGTACAGTGGTGCAATCTCGGCTCACTGCAGTCTCTGCCTCCTGGGTACCAGCGATTCTTCTGCCCAAGCCTCCCAAGTAGCTGGGATTACAGGCGTGCACTACCACGCCCGGCTAATTTTTTCTTTTTTTTTTTGGTATTTAGTAGAGATGGGGGTTTCACCATTGTTGATCAGGCTGGTCTCGAACTCCTGACCTCAGTTGATCTACCTGCCTCAGCATCCCAAAGTGCTGGGATTACAGGTGTGAGCTACTGTGCCCTGCCTGAAAACCTTTTCAAAATGCGTTAAACTTTAATGAATTTGATAGCCATTTTAATGTCTAGGAGATACTGGATGGGGAGGGTCCTATGAAACCAAGCTGCTTAGAGAGAAGTATCTGGAAACACTCAGCCCCATTTTAATAATAAGTACATACTCCATAAAAATGCCCCGAAGAGAACAGGAGCAAAATGACCTTAAGATTCATCATAGGAATCCAAAAATTCCAAAATTTGCCAAAGATCTCTTCAGCTTGGAGAGTGCTTATTTTGTTTTTAAATGAATGAATTTATTTTAAAACATAATAAAATGTTTTCCTTTTGTATACCTTATCCCAAATAAATATTTTATTTGGACATATTCAAATTTTTATTATTACTGGGGTACTTTCTATTATTGCTACATCCTGGCCAGGATATTGAGAGGGAACCTTTTATTGTCATCTTTGTCTCCTATCTGTAAATATAGTAATGCCCCCTTATCTGAGAGAGATACTTTCCAAGACCACTCCCGACCAGTGGATGAAACTGCAGATAGTACCAAAACCTATATATACTATGTTTTTCTTATATATATATAACTGTCATAAAGTTAAATTTATAAAGTAGGCCCAGTAAGAGGTTAATGATAACTAATAATAAAATGGAACAATTATAACAATATACTGTAATAAAAGTTATGTGAATGTGGTCTCTCTTTCTCTAGAAGTATCTTGTGGTACTGAACTCATGCTTGTTCTTCTTATGATCTGTCTGCTAACCAAGATAGTTAATAAGTGACTATTGGGAGGGTATATATAGGGTGGAGATACTGGACAAGTGGAGGGGTGATTCACGTCCCGGGCCAGAAAGATTGGGGATGGCGTGAAACGTTGTCACACTAATCAGAATGGTGTGCAATTTAATACGTATGAATTATTTATTTCTGCAATTTCCATGTAATATTTTCAGACCACAGTTGCCCATAGGTAACTGAAACTGTGGAAAGCAAAATCGTGAATAAGGGGGTACTACTGTACCTCTCTTCCTAGTAATATGTTCATGCTGCCAGGATGCATATAGCCATGTGTGAAGAAATATCATTTTTAGAGAAACGTCCTTTTAGCAGAAGGTCTCAATTCTATTTCCTGGAGAAAAGACCCACCTTTATACTAGGACTCTCTCACCCATCTACAGCTAATCTTTAGCTCCTTCTGCATGCCTCCCTATCATTTTAACCTTCTCTCTGCTCCTGAGTCTGTCTCATGTCTAAGGTGAATCCTTCCATATAGTCTCTGGATGCCATCGCCTCCTTTGCCCTCTCCAGACCCCACTCAGTGGCTTTCTGTGTCCAATATTTTCAGTCTCTTCCTTTCGCTGGATCCCTTCTACTGGTATTTAAACGTCGTCAAATCTCTCAGCTGTTCAACAACAGCAACAAAAATAGTAGGAGTAGTATTAGCAAGCATACGCATGAAACTCAGACTGCAAACCCTCAGACCCTTCTCTCAACCCTACATCTTCTCTCTTTGCTTTTTCTCCTAGGTCGCCAAACTCAATTAATTTGTCCAGACTTGCTGTCTTCACTTCCCATACACTCTTCCTCCCACTAGTTTGGTTTCTGTCCCCATCCCTCTTTCTCTTCCAACTTTCTTAGTCTTACTGAATGGTGGTGGTTGCCCATTCCTTTCTGAAGCCTAGGAATTAATCTGACTCTCCCCACTTTCTCACATAAAATGAATCACCTGTTTCTATTGGTTTGGTCCCTAACTCTCTCCTTTCAGTCCATCCACTTCTTTCCCCTCCCCATCACCCCTCCCTAATTTGGGAAGACCTTATTTCTTTTTCTCTGTGAAGGTGACGGGCCAGCCAGTGCATGATGCTACATGATGAAGTCCTCAAGACTTAAGGCCGGGCGTGGTGCCTCACGCCTGTAATCCCAGCACTTTGGGAGACCGAGGCAGGTGGATCACCTGAGTTTGAAAGTTTGAGACCAGCCTGGGCAACATCGCTACTAAAAATACACAAAAATTAGCTGGACGTGGTGGTGTGCATTAGCAATCCCAGCTACTCGGGAGGCTGACGCAGGAGAATCACTTGAACCCAGGAGGTGGAGGTTGCAGTGAGCGGTGAGCCGAGATTGCACCACTGCACTCTAGCCTGGGTGACAGAGTGAGACTCTATCTCAAAAACAAAAACAAAAACAAAAAACACTTAGACGTGCTCGTAGGCAAAAAATCTAAGTCCCCAGAGATTTCCTTGTCGTTTTAACATCCTCCTGATGTGGGTTTTCTGTTTGAAGTGGTGACTTCTGCATCTCTAAGTTGACTCCCTTTCACCCCCTGGCATTTTTCTCTGATTTCGTGGGTGATCCTCTGTTGCTACTAAAGGCTCTGAGCTCTCCTCTGTTATTTTAGCTCTTTGCTCAGGTCCTGGTTCTGGTCCACATTAGCTGTATGAGCTTGAGCAGATCACAGACTCCTTGACTCTTAATTTCCTTATCTGTCAAATAAGTGGTTTCCCCTTGTTCAGTGGATTGCATGTTAGAATGACCTGAGGAACTTTTTCAACCCTCCCAATGCCCAGGCTGGACCTTGGAACAATGACACTAGCATCCCGATGCCCAGGCCTCAGGACTTTTAATTTTATTTAGAAGTATTTTGTCAGTATTTTTAAAAGTTCCTCCAGAGATCCTAATGGGCAGACAAGGTTAAGAACCACTGACTTAATGATTTTTTTTTTTTTTTTTTTTTTTGAGACGGAGTCTCGCTCTGTCACCAGGCTGGAGTGGAGTGCAGTGGCGCGATCTCTGCTCATTGCAGCCTCCGCCTCTCGGGTTCAAGTAATTCTCCTCTTCAGCCTCCTGAGTAGCTGGAACTACAGGCGCCTGCCACCATGCTGGCTAATTTTTGTATTTTTAGTAGAGACGGGGTTTTTACCATGTTGGCCAGGCTGATCTCGATTTCTTGACCTCATGATCTGCCCGCCTCAGCCTCCTAAAGGGCTGGGATTACAGGCATGAGCCACCACACCCGGCCCTTGACTTAATGATTTTTAAAGGACCCTTTGCTCTTCTAACAGTTTGTGTTTTATCCCAAGTTGAAGTTTCTCTTCTTTTAATGTTTTTACCAAGTTAGAAATAGCTGTGAAGCTCCCCCGACCCCCTTCCATCTGCTGTTTGTTCTTATTTACATATGATGGAACCCAGCCCACTGATTTACAGCTCTGGTTCCCTCACAACTGTTATTGAACTGAAAACATAGCTGAAAACTTATTAAACAGAATAAAAATTATTTTGAGCTTCATGCTAACAATTTATTATAGAACCAAGGAAACATTTCAATGTCTTTTCTTCTAGAATTAATGTTCATAATTGATTTACAACCCCATACTCTCAAATGAAAAGTTCATTCTGGGGCCAAACCCACTATTTTTCTTTCCTCGGTGTCCCATTGAGAAAGCCAAAGCATCTCTGCAGGAGAACTGGATTTCGAGGGGTTTGTATCCGTGAACAGGCAGGGCCTCGTCACATTGCTGCAGGTGGCCTCTAATGTGACGTGTCAGCAGCTCCTTTCCTCCAGTCCTCTCTTCTGGTCTCCAGGCACTGGCGGCAAAGCCAGGGCACACACATCCTAACTATGGGTGTGGCCTCACTGTTCAAATGCTTTGCAATAGATCTTTCTGAAGACCACCTTTCTATAGCAGCCCCCTTTAGACCTACCGTTTTATTTTATTTTATTTTTTAGAGACAAGGTCTCACTCTGTCACCCAGGCCGAAGTACAGTGGTGTGATTGTAGCTCACTGCAACGTCAAATCCTGAGCTCAAGCGATCTTCCTACCTCAGCCTCCTGAGTAGCCGGGACTACAGGTGCAGGCACTACCAAGCCTGGCCTTTTAAAAATATATATTTAATTTTTTGAGATGGAGTTTCACTTTTGTTGCCCAGTCTGGAGTGCAATGGCACGATCTTGGCTCACTGCAACCTCTGCCTCCCGGGTTCAAGCACTTCTCCTGCTTCAGCCTACCAAGTAGCTGGAATTACAGGCATGTGCCACCATGTCCAGCTAATTTTGTATTTTTAGTAGAGATGGGGTTTCTCCATGTTGGTCAGGCTGGTCTCGAACTCCCGACCTCAGGTGATCCACCCACCTTGGCCTCCCAAAGTTCTGGGATTACAGGCGTGAGCTATCGCACTCGGTCTATAATTTTGTTTTTATAGAGATGAGGTCTCCTTGTGTTGCCCAGGCTGGTCTTGAACTCCTGGCCTCAAGCGATCCTCTCACTTTGGCCTCCCAAATTCCTGAGATTACAGGGGTGAGCCACTGCCCCTGGCCCAGACCTACCCTTTTAGATTTCAAATAATAAGACTTTTCTAAGCTTGCCAAGAAGTAGAGAGTAGGAAGATGATAGGCAGATGATCCAGAACAGTTGAACATTTGGTATAACCTATGGGACTACATCTGGAAAGAACTGGGATCCTGACATAAGTGTGATTCATACTGGTGAAGTGTCCTTTGGGGTGCTAACTCTCCCTGCCTGCTTCTCTGTTAAGAGTTATCTCTTCCAACTGTTTGTTCACTTTCTTCTGCAATACCTGTCTGAAATGCACAGCCCATGTCTTTGCCTGTCTCTCTCAGTCCTTTATGAAATGATTAAAATTAGTTGGTACTTTGATAAGGATGAACTAATTGAGTAGCTACAGACAGGTAAGTTATTAGTTTGTCATAATCTATGGCGAATTACTATCATTTTACAGCTGGGCCATCACATTATTCTCATGGAAAGAAATGGTTATCCTTTTTTTGCTTTTTTTTTTGGGTACAAGGTCTTGGTCTGTTTCCCAGGCTGGAGTGCAGTGGTGTGGTCATGGCTCACTGCAGCCTCCACCTCCTGGGCTGAAGCAATCCTTCCACCTCAGCCTCCTGAGTAGCTGGGACTCCAGGCATTCACCACCACATGCAGCTAATTTTTATATTTTTTGTAGAGGTGGGGTTTTGCCACGTTGCCCATGTTGGTCTTGAACTCCTGGGCTCAAGCGATCTGCTCACCTCGGCCTCCCAAAGTCCTGGGGTTACAGGAGTGAGCCACCATGCCCAGCTAATTTTTATATTTTTTGTAGAGATGGGGTTTCACCATGTTGCCCATGCTGGTCTCAAACTCCTGGGCTCAAGCGACCCGCCTGCCTTGGCCTCCCAAAGTGTTGGGATTACAGGCATGAGCCACCGTGCTGGGCCTGGCTAGTTATCTTTTAGTGGTGGAAAAAGGGAATTTTCCTGGAGAAAGAAGTATTGCCAGAGTGTGGAGTCAAGCTGAAAGAACCCCTTACTTACCATGTTGAGTATTGAGTCATTTCTCATGCAAGCCGATTTTTGTTCAAGACAACATTGGCTAGAAGCTTCTTGGCTTTGACGTTCCCTCTTTGGGTATTTTCTTGTAGATGGAGGAATTGATTGAGGGCGTTCGCTGGGCCTTTATTGACATGCTAGAGAAAGAAAATGAGTGGATGGGATGCAGGGACGAAAAGGAAAGCCAAAGAAAAGGTAAGGATTCCTTTTGATGAAAAAATAAGACTTTTAGCTTACTGGATTTTCATGCTTGACGTTGACTGTCTGGTTGGTTTTTATATTGACTGAACTGTTGACTCTGAATGACCCCCGAGTTAGCTGTCTGCTTTTTGATGACTATATAGATTTTTTTTTTTCACCAGGAGGTAAGAGAAAATAAGATCTGAATTTTTCTAACTGCATTTTCAAATACCTTGCATTTTGGCCTTCTCTCCTAATTGCTGTCTGTAAGAGGCACATGGCTTGCTGCCTGGTGAATTGTGTTATAAACCATCACTGGATATGGCAGAATGCAGAGCAGTGGGGGAGTCACAGGGAGCAGCTGGAAGAGAGCCCCTAAGGCACCAAGAAGAAAACCCGTATTGGCCACATATCCTTCTGCTCTGTGCATGATACATGCAAATGTCCTGGGGCAAATCCTTTCCTGTAACCAAGCAGATCTCCTTCCTGACCCATCATTTGCCATAAATGACCCAAACAGTGTACTTATAAACTACAGACCAGTTTTCTACCATTGCTTAGGACTACAAAAGTATTTCCTAATAGAAGTAGACACTTGCTGGGCCTTGTTAAATGTTCTCATGCTGTGCAACATGATAAGGGAATAAAGGAGAAAAGTATTGACAGCCATGCTGTTTAAAAGTAAAAAACGGGCTGGGTGTGGTGGGTCACGCCTGTAATCCCAGCACTTTGGGAGGCTGAAGCAGGCAGGCAGATAACTTGAGGTCGGGAGTTTGAGACCAGCCTGGCCAACCTGGTGAAAGCCCATCTTTACTAAAGATACAAAAAAATTAGTTGGACATGGTGGCACTTATCTGTAGTCCCAGTTAATCAGGAGGCTGAGGCAGGAGAATCGCTTGAACCCAGGAGGCGGACGTTGCAGTGAGCTGAGACTGCGTCACTGCACTCCAGTCTGGGTGACAGAGTGAGACTCAGTTAAAAAAAATAAGAAATAATAAAAAATAAAAAAATGAAATAAAGGGACCCATCTTATATTCGAGAGATTCTGATAGAGCTGGAGCTCAAGCGGGGTGGGGTGCACCTGCTAGGCTCTTGATGGATGCTACTCTGCAGCTGAGAGATTCTGAAATTAGGAGCATTTCTTGTATCTAGAGAGATTTTTGAAAGCTTCCTGATTATAGTAATCACCTGGGTTGCCTGGATGCTCTGGCTTTCTGGGCCCCTTCCCAGCAAGGCCTGGGTTAATGGATCATGGATGCAGGCTAAACATGTGTCACTTTAGCCAGTCTCCGGGTGATTGTTATCACCAGGCAGGTCTGGGGGAGACACTGCTTAGAGTCATATTGAGTCACACTGAGCACAAATATTTTTGCCTTATGGTCAGGAAACAAAGCGGGGGTAGCGTTCTGGGAATGCTTAACCTTGTTGAAATGAGAACATGCAGAGGTTTAGCGAGGATATTTTCTAGCGCTTTAAACTAATGGTACTGGAGACAGATAAACATCGCCATAGATACTTTTGTCAATAGATGTGGAAAGGCTGTTTGTTCAGTGTTTATGCTGAAGCAAGAACTGGGATGGTGGGTGGCAAGGCAGTGTGGAAGGAAGACAAAGAGTAAGTCTGATTTTTTTCCCTGTCAAAAATCTGTCAAAGCTGTCTTCAGTCACGTAAGGCACAAGCTGATGAAGGCAAGAGCACATGGGCTGTGATGGGAAACTCTCCAGATGGTAGACAACTTTCAACACCAACATACTGTTGTTTTATGAAGGCTTCATTTATTTGCTGAGCTAGCTTGTGGTATGTGGGAACAGGATGTGTCTTGCCCTGGGCAATTGAGCGCTTAGCGTATTAAGGGCTTTATCCTAGCCTGACCCCACATGGACCGAAGAGATGCTTGCATGAATTAGTACAGGACCACCAGGGTGGAGGGTGGGGTGGAGGGTGCATATGTGTGCGTGTTGGGGGTAATGTCCCTTTATGAATAGCTGGACGCCAGGGGAATGTTCTGGGAAGTGCAGTCAGTTCTTTGAGCAGTGTGGATTGCAGTTGCCTCAGGGACCTTTTCTGAGTTGCATAAGGGAGTGGGTGCCTCACAGTTGGGCCTTCTAGGCAAGTGGCCCATGGGTCCTTCTTGAAGCAGGACTATTCTCAGTCCTTCTAATATTAGACATGTTCCGGTTTGCATCCCGAGTTGCCCTCCAGTCTTCTATTTTATTTCAATGACAGCTGTCAGTTTTTCTTCTAAAAGTGCTCTTTGAACACCCTGCTTTCTTTGAGCTGAGTTCAACCTGCCAGGAACTCTGCTAGTTCTATCAAAGGCAAATTGGATCTCACAAGGTTCCCCGAGTATATCTTGCATTTCAGAGTTCAGAGAAGTTTCTTTAATGAAAGGCAAGAACGAGGGATGTTGTCCAAGCGATTTCAGCAGTTCTCTGAAGTGAGTCCTTCCCTGGACCCCAGAAGATGTAAATTTTCTTTTTCAACATTAAATGAACGTGCAGTTCTGAAAATGACCTCTGGGTGGAGCCCGTGGTACTCACAAAGAACACTTGCGGCAATGAAAGCTTTTATGCAGCTTTCTACTCTGGGGTTTTTTTGAAAAAATTTTTTTCTTGCCCTTTTCCTCTGCTGTCCTCGATTTGATTGCCTTTTAATAGTCAACAAGAAGGAGAGGCTCTGCCCAATAATTCCTTGAATCTTAGTTGGAAATCTCTCCCTATCTTAGGGCTTTGTCTTTCTGATACCAAGTAGACCCTGCATTAAGAAAGGATTTGCCTGTATTTGAAGTGGAGGTGAATAACTCGCCTGCTCTTCCTGGTATGACTTGGCACTGTTCATTGGGCATGTGTTGTATGCAGTATATCACCCAGGCGGAAGATTTCTCATCAATAATAGTGCCCGCACTGGGCCAATGCTGAGTCACTTGGCAACCCATTGGGAAAGCTGGGAAAAATGTTCTGATTTGTGGAAAGGGAGAAGCTTTCTATCCCTCACCATGAAGCTCTGAACTGCAGATAATTGCAGAGCCTCCTAAGCAGTGTTAACCTCAACATTCCGTAGTGACTGACCTCCTGAACCGGGCGGGTACAGAAAGCTGCAGTGCTCTGAGGCCTAATACCTTGGCTTTTGTGGCTGTGACCTCGTCTCAAAATGGAAGTATGTGGCTGCGGCTTTGTTGTACTCTTTGCTAGGGGTGATCACTGTAAAAGATAAATGAGGATGCCTCTGCTCCCGTGAAGGGTAAATTTGTTATCTCTGTCTTCCTGCCTTTTCCTGCTCATCTCTTAAGAGGTCACGAGTGGTTTTTGTATTGTGAAACCGATGGTGTAGGTTTCAAGTGGAAATTTAGTATTGTGACATAAGCATCACTTTCTGTTTAGGATTCCCTGTTCCCTGCAAGCATGTACTTTTATTGTAAATAAACAGCAAAGGACAGGGAATCTGTTGTTCTTCCGATGACCACAACTATTGAATGAATGTCGGGTGATAAAGAATGATTTTAGGGGTGTCTTCTGGAGGATTTGCCCTTGCCAGATTAGAAGAGGAGGTTCTCAAGGTCGCTACATCAGGATTCTGACTGAGGCCTGGCAGGAGAGCTGTCAGATCAGGAGGAGCAGCTTCCTGAGCTTGGCTTACCTATAGCTGGATTTGACTGGATAGCCAAAAGCTGGATCCCTTCAGAATTATTTGTTCGTTTGCGCTCTTTGCCCCAAGGACCTAAGTTTGTCAGGTCACACCCAAAGAAATATACCAGGATGGGTCTCACAGGATGGGACTTGGCCATAGAAGGTGCAGAGAAGTCTGGTGCATGGTGCAAAGTCTATTGGCATGTGACTCCCACACGCAGGCTTTGAGTGGGAGAGTTTTCTTGCAGAGGGCGAAGCAGAGGTGTAGCTCACTTCTTTGGCTTTGTCTCTAAGCTCCACCAGTGCTAGGTACTGGATTTCCCCCAGGTATAGGGTCAGTGCCCTGCTTATATCCTGAGCCTGGTGGCTCTCAAGGTGTGGCTCCAGACCAGTAGCAGCAGTGGCACCTGGAAACTCATTACAGATGCAAATTCTTGCATCCCCACCTGCTGAGCTCTGGGAGTAGGGCTCAGGGCTTTGTGTTTTACCTGGTGATTCTGCTGCACGAAAAGGTGGGGAACCCCTGCCTTGTCCTTACCGCTTCACGGCACACCTGCCTGACTTCCAGCTGCGGCCTCCTGCATTTGGCCTGGAGCATCCTCTCCCTGCTACTGCCTGCTTTGCTACTCATAAAGAGGGCCCACAGGATGGGGAATGACCACAGCTGCCCCAGAAGTCCTCACTCAGCAGTTGATGGGAGTGGCTGTGTGTGCGCCCGCTCCCTCATCCCTCTAGTGTGTGTTCCATGTGGGCTCTGGGAGCTTTTCCTGTGGGCTGAGAGCTATCATACTAGCTAAGATAATCTTTGCTGACTGCCTTTCTTTCTCTACTTGCTTCCTCTTTCTCCTACCAGTGTTTCTTTTGCTGCCCAAGTGAACTGCTCGCACTTGAATCCTTGTCTTGGAGTCTATCTATGCTGGTCTATCAGTCAGGTGTCCCTGGCGAGCCCTGGAGTGGATGCCAGCAGCAGGGTGACTGCATTCTTGAGCATTAATGCAAATATGCAAGACTCTGTAACTGGAAAGGGCAGCAGACAGTTTGATGAAAGCCCTTCCCTTTCTTTTCTCCTACAAAACAACTGAAAATGAACAGTGAGGTCAAGCAGGAGTGAAGGTACTAAGGGGAAGTGACAGCCAGATGCGGAGTTGGGATTAGTAAGAAAGGAGCCCCTTCTCTCTGGCTCCGTGTCTCTAAGTCTCTCTCACACACATGCAGGCCAAGATGGCGGCCTTTGTACTTGTATCTTTCCTCTCACTGGCCTCAACAGGAAGTACAGTATAGAGGTCAGGAGTATAGACAGGAGAGACTGCCTAGTTTCCAAGCCAACTTCTACACAGCAACAGACCCAACAGATTCCCAACTAGGACACAACCCCTGGGGGGTATGCGCCTTCCCAATGCTTCCTTGCCTGTAAGGCCACAGCACATTTCACTGAGTCTGGCTCAGCAGACTCAATGCCACAAACATTTCTAGCACACCAACAGCGTGCCAGATGCAGAGAGCCAGGATTCGTACTCAGAGATGAGCAACTGCAGTCCCTTCTGCAGGGGCCTTCAGGCTCCTAGGACAGCACAGGAGGCCGTGGATGCAGGGCAGACCTGGGGACGTGCTGGGTAATGTGATGGAGACACAAAGTGGTCCTGGGAGTCTAGGGGCGGAGGCTTTTGTGGAGCCCAAACACAACACGGGAGGGCACCTTACTTGGGAAGTCCCTACTCTGCCCCTTTCTCTCTTCCTCTGTGGCGTTCCCCACACCCTGTCACTGCCTGTATCTTGCAGCCTTGTGGCACGTCTCCCTCTTCCTTCCTTACTAATCCCAACTCCGCATCTGGCTGTCACTTCCCCCTTGGTACCTTCATTCCTGCTCTGACCTCACTGTTCATTTTCAATTGTTTTGTAGGAGGAGAAAGAAAGGGAAGGGCTTTCATCAAAACTGCCTCCTGCTCTTTCCAGTTACAGATTGTAGCCTGTTTGCATAACTGCTCAAGAATGCAGTCACCCTGCTTCTGGCATCCACTCCAGAGCTCACCAGGGACACTGACTAATAGACCAGCATGGAAACTGTGGACTGTGGCTCCCTCCCGTGTGCACCTTCCTGAGCTTTCCCCTTTTCTCTGGCTTCATGTCTCTCAGTCTCTCTCACACACATGCAGGCCAAGATGGCGGCCTTCATACTTGTATCTCTTTCCTCTCACTGGTCTCAACAGGAAGTACAGTATAGACGTCAGGAGTATAGAAAGGAGAGACTGCCTAGTTTCCAAGCCAATTGCTACAACTTAGTGGCTGTATGACCCTTTGGAAATTACTTAACCACTTCCATGCTCAGTTTTCACCTCTGTAAACTGGGGAGATTGGTCCCTATTTCAGAAGATTTTTTATGAGGATTAAAAGCGCCAGTGTGCCTAAAGTTCTTAGAAGAATGCCTGGAGTGTGAGAAAGGCTCCCCAAGTTGTGAGCCATTTGGTCCAAACTGCTGTGCCTATGGGAGGGGGAGGCTTTGGCTGGACCAGCTGGTGAGAGGAGGGGTCATTGTGAGCAGCCCCACTGAGAGGGTATTCGAGGGGGTGCATTGCTTTTCTCCTGGGTTTTGTGGTTTTGAACAAATTCAGAATTGTCACTGTGATATGTATTTTAAACACAAAAGTAAATATCTGGTGTAAGTGGGAGTTTGATGCATATGTTTGTTTATTTTTTTCGAGTTAAGTCCTTGCTCTGTTGCCCAGGCTGGAGTACAGTGTCGCAATCATAGCTCACTGCAGCCTTAAACTCCTAGGCTCACGTGATCCACCCACCTTAGCCTCCCGAGTACCTGGAACTATAGGTGTATGCTCCCACATCCAGCTAAGTGGTTTTTTAAAACATTTTTTTTCTTGTGTAGAGATGGGGTCTCACTATGTTCTCCAGGCTGGTCTCAAACTCTTGGCGTCAAGTGATCTGCCAGCTGCAGCCTCCTAAAGTTCTGGGATTACAGTGGGAGCCACTGCCACACCCAGCCAACATATATTTATTAAAGGCACAGTACATGTGATTTCTTACTGGAGTGAGTTTCCATGCTCTAGAGTCTCATGTAAATGTCATTTAGGGGGATGCTTTAGGTCATTCATTCTCAAACTTAAGCATGCGTCAGTACCATCTGAAGGGCTTGTTAAAACACCAATTGCCAGCCCTACCCCTGGAGTTTCTGATTTAGTAGGACTAAGGTGGAGCCTGGATATTTGCATTTCTGACAAGTTCTCAGGCGATGCTGATGCTGCTGGTCTGGGACGGATGCTTTGAGAACTCTAGGTGATTACAAGTGAAGATGTCCTTATGCCAAGTCTGTGTTAATAGAAGGGTGTAATGTTTGTTAAGTGGCTGTCTTAGCTCTTACTGGAGTCCCCTTTTCACCATTTCTCACAGGTGGGTCCCCTGAGTGAGTACTAGGACACTCAGAACCCAGCCAGGCCACCTACTGTACTGTTCTCTCTGCTAAAGAGCCCTTTTTGAGAAAAATCCAAAGGCTCGCTCTTGGTCATTTCTGCCCCCTTGACTACACATCTGTCCCTGGGAACTACCCAGGTTAAGTCTTCCACATAAAAGCCCTTCCAACATTTGAAGATGTTTAAATGTCTGTCTGCCTGCCTCCCTCCCTCCCTCCTTCCCTCCCTCCCTCCCTTTCCTTGCTTGCCGGAGTCTGGTGCTATGGCCCAGGCTGGAGTGCAGTGGTGCAATCTCAGCTCACTGCAACCTCCGCCTCCCAAGTTTAGGAGATTCTCCTGCCTGAGCCTCCTGGGTAGCTGGGACCGTAGGCGCGTGCCACCATGCCCAGCTAATTTTTGTATTTTTAGTAGAGATGGGGTTTTGCTATGTTGGCCAGGCTGGTCTTGAGCTCCTGAACTTAAGTGATCCACCTGCCTCGGCCTTCCAAAGTGCTGGGATTATAGGCGTGAGCCACCGCACCTGGCTGCTTTTCTATTTCAGAATAAAACACCTTTAGTGTTCTTCATATTAAATTAACATTACATACAGTCAGACTTGATGTTCTAAATGCTTCACAAACATTAGCTACTTCAATGACATAATATCTATAGAAGGTAGGTACATTTTTTTAAAAAAATACAGATGAGGAAACTGAAGCACAGAGAGGGTCAGCAAACTTACCCAAGGTCACACAGCTGGTAGGTGGAAGAGCTGGGATTCCCTCCCTAGCAGTTTTGTTTTACAGTCTGTGCTTTTATACGCAATGCCATGGGTCGCAAAGTGTGGTCCCCAGCCCAGAAGCATCGCCATCACCTAGGACTAGCTAGAAATGCAGATTATTGGCTCTAGCTCATCAAACTCTGGGAGAGGCCCCAGGAATCTGCACTTAATAAGTCCTCCTGGTGATTCTGAGGCAGCCCCAAGGATGAGAACCACTGCTCTAAGCACAGCACAATAGGAATATTATTACTGCCTTTGTTTTGCATACAAATTATATTAAGAAATCTAAAGTTTATATTATGGCTATCTTTCCCCTCTGCCATTCACTGTTGGCTCTATAATGAACTTTTAGACCGTTAATTTCTAGGTCTTTTTCTCCCCCTCATAGGAACAGTTGTTAAGCCCTGTTGCTCTAGTCCTAAACTTCGCATTAAAAAAAATCCTCATCTCAGAACTTCACATTTATTCTCATTAAAATCCATTGAGTTGTTTTGGTTCATGGCTCTGGCTTTGAAAAAATATATTTCTGGACCTTCTACATGTTTATTATCGTTTAAAAAATCTATGCTTGTTAAAAAAATCTGGAAACTAAAGTGCAACAGTAGAAAGAGAAACAATGTTCTAATTTCATCATCCAGACATAACCTCTGCTAACATTTTGATGTATTACTTTGATTTTTTTCCCAGACGTAGGCTGTGAAAGGCGTTTTTGCACAATGCTGTGTATATAAATTTGAGATCTTCTTTTTTCTCTTAACATTTATTATAAGCATTTCTTGTATTATTGCATATTCTTTATGCAAGAATATTCACTATTGGCTGGGCGTGGTGGCTCACACTTGTAATCCCAGCACTTTGGGAGGCCGAGGCAGACGGATCACTTGAGGTCAGGAGTTCAAGACCAGCCCGGCCAGTGTGGTGAAACCCCGTCTCTACTAAAAATACAAAAAATTGGCTGGGCATGGTGGTGGGCGCCTGTAATCCCAGCTACTCGGGAGGCTGAGGCAGGAGAGTTGCTTGGACCCAGGAGGTGGAGGTTGCAGTTATCTGAGATCGTGCCATTGTACTCCAGCCCGGGCGAGCAGAGTGAGACTATCTCAGGAAAAAGACCAGAATATTCACTATTATTACATATTCTTCTAGTGGTGGCACAGGAGATGCTACTTAAATATTTCTCTATAGTTGCATATTTAGGTTGTGCTGTTATAGATATTATTATGGTAAATATCTTTTGCATAATGCCTTCTCCCTAGATTTAGGATTAATTCCTTAGAATGGCATCTCAGACAACCTTTAAAAATGTCAACTCTTTCCTTCAGTAGTATATCAACTACTGTTTCTATCTCTGTATCATTCATAACTTGATAAGTGTGTTTTTGGTTTTATTATTTTGGGGGGACTTATTAATGGACATGCTCAAAAAATGGAACTGGAATCTGCCAATTTGCTCATCCTTTGGAGATGCCCTTCCAGATTCTTCTGTGGAACAAAAATATTCATGGAGAAACTTCTCAGTGCTGAGTCTTTGTTAGGTGCCAATCAAGTCAGTAACTAATAGATTTTTGGTCTAGTTGTTCTATTTTGGATAAACTCCATGAAACTATCTTTTAAATTCTGCATTTTGCCTGCAAGGAGACCATGAGATATTTAGCAATGCCTTGATATCATCCAGTTATACTGTATTTAGGGAATTATTTAATTTACCAATGTATTGTTCTATTTAAAATATGAAAACCTGAGGAAATGAACAAAGCTTCACTGGGTTCTCATTTTTCTAAAGTCCCATGTTACCTAAGTGCAGATTATATCATTCTGTGAAAAACAGCCAGCTATTCAGACCAGCAAATCAGAAATCTCAGTCTTTCCTCTTAGCCAACTTGGAAGCACAAATCCTGTTGCCTCTTTCTACCAGCTTTCAAATTTATACCATTTCTGTTGTAGTTATTCTCCCTTAGCTTCTCATCCTTAAACATTTTTTAAATTGAGGTGAAATTCACCTAATGTAAAACTGTTTTAAACGGAACAGTTCTCAGAAGAAATAAGCTTTCATGCTCAGTAGCAGATGATAGTGACTACAGTTAGCAACAGGACATTGTTTATTCCAAAGCAGCTGGAAGAAAGGACTTGAAATGTTACCAACACATAGAAATAATAAATACTCAAAGTGATGGGTACTCCAAATACCCTTGACTTGATCATTACACATTCTGTGTATGTAAAAAATACTCATATGTTCCCCATAAGTATGTACAAATATTATGTATCAATAAAAGAAAAAAAATAAAGTGAGCAGTTCAGGGGCACTTAGAACATTCACAGTGTTGTGTGATCACCACCTCTATCCAATTCCAACACATTTTCATCACTCCCAAAGGAAACTTTGTAGCCATTAAACAGTCATTCCCATTCCCTACTCTCCCAGCCCCTGGCAACTACCCAATCTGCTTTTGTTTCTATGGATTCATATATGTTGGATACTTCCCATGAATGAAGATCGTGCAATAGTGCAGTCTTTTGTGAGTGGCTTCTTTCACTTAGCATAACGTCTTCGAGACTCATCCACCTCCTAGCACGTGTCTTCTCATTCGGTTTAACCAGCTTCCCCATTAATAGTCTTGGAAAAAGAATAGCAGGAATAAACCGGTGTAGCATTTCTGATAGTGAGGTCTTTCCTGTCTTCTCTCAAACTTTTTGCAGTAACGTGATAGTGTTTACTCGTAGCTGAAAAACTATCCCCTAGATATATATTACTAAATTGAAGCAACCACTGTAAGGGAAAGAAGTATGTCTTACTGCTTCATTCTTGCATTTTCAGAACCTAATGTGGTTCTGACACCTCCATTCTTTGACAACTGGCCAGACCTTAATAAGAACCATGGCTCTGCCGAACACTAGCTATGGGACCGTAGGCAAAATGCATGATTTTGGGAACCTAAGTTCCTCACTCATGAAATTGGGACAATACTTTTGTCCCTATTTTTACTGAGTGGGGACAATTAAGCAATATGTGTGCAGTGGCTAGCAGAGAGTAAGTGCTCAGTATTAGTAAGATGACATGTTCATTTTTTCCAAGTTTCCTCTGACTACCTCCCTCACTAAATAACGTTCTCCATTATGGTCTCTTAAAATTGGGAATGGAAAAAGTGTTGCCAATTACATTGTTTTCTTTGGGGCAGAGGTACAAAATAGAATTTGATTAGCTTTGACTCTAATATTTATAAATACTTTATGGAAATTTAAAAATGTACACAAAAATGTACATAACAATCCCCATATACTTATTACCCAGACTCGACAGTTAGTAATATTTTCTCATGCTGATTTCATCTATTCTCCACTCCTATCTGTTTTTATGCTTGAGAATTTTAAAGCTAATTCCATCTATGAAATCATTTTACTGTGATTCCATCTATGACATCATTTTACTATAAATATTTAATTATGTATCTCCAACAGATAAGGAATTTAAAAAACCTAACTATAATACCATTAACATACTTGACAGTATTAACAATAATTCCTTATTAGTATCCGATCTATGTGCGGTTTTCTATAATTATCTCAAAATTGTTTGCTTTTTTAAAAAAATGGTTTATTTGAATCAGTATCCAGACAAGATCTAGTATATTGCAGTTAATAGATACATCTTTTAAAGTTTTTAAAATTTTAAGAGTACCTCCTCTCCACCCATGAAATTTATTTATTAAAGAAATTGGGTCATTTGTTGGTAGAATTTGCAGCAATCCCGTTTTGCTCTTTATTTCCTAATGTTGACTTTTAACATGTTGTTCTGTCCGTTACATTTTCCGTAACTTGGCAGGTTCTATCTAGAGGTTTGATTAGATTCAGGTTCAATTTTCTTTGTGCAAGAAGACTTCATAGGCAGTGCTGTGAGCTTCCTGTTGCATCTATCAAGAGCTCACAGTGCCACGTTGTCCCACTTCCAAAGTAAAGGGCGATCTGTGTGTTCAGGTGTTGTCAGCCTGATCCTTTCATTTGAACTTTCTTGCTAACCCTCCTGTTGCCATCCTCTTTCTTGACTGCACATTAGAATCACCTTGGGAAGCTTTTTAAAAATCCAGAGGCTCAGGCCACACCCCATATGAACATCAGACTCTGGGAGTGGACATAGGCGTTTTCTAAAGTTACCCAGGAGGGGGCTGGGCGCAGAGGCTCATGCCTGTAATCCCAGTACTTTGGAAGGCTGAGATGAACAGATCACTTGAAGTCAGGAGTTTGAGACCAGCCTGGCCAACATGGTGAAACCTCGTCTCTACTAAAAAAATACAAAAATTAGCCGGGCATGGGGTCATGCACCTGTAATCCCAGCTACTTGGGAGGCTGAAACAGGACACTTGCTTGAATCAGGGAGGTGGAGGTTCAGTGAGCCAAGATCATGCCACTGCACTCCAGCCTGGGTGATAGAGCAAGACTCTGTCTCTTAAAAAAAAAAAAAAGTTACCCAGGAGGTGCAAATGTGCAGCCAGGGTTGAAACCATTGACTTAATTGTTTTAGTGGTCATTGATAATATTTCATTGATTCATGATTCCTTTCGGTGTTACAATATTTGATTTTCACATTCTGTCATTCTTTTTGCATTTATTAGCTACGCATTTGCTATAAAAAAGGATTTTCCCTCATCAACTACTTGAATACTCTGACATATAGCTTATACAGGAAAGACAGCATAAATGGCTATCTTTCTCTTGATTAATTTTCACGAGTTGGTGCCTTAAGCACCTCCAAGGTGCCAAATAGTTTTCTCTGTGGTATCACCAACTCAGGGAATCTTATGTATTTGATGTGTTTAAATTTATTATGATCATCATTCTTTGAAGCTCAAATTGTTCCATCTTGGCCAATTTGGGGTTCTTCCTTTAGTGAATTTTGACATGACCCTAGTTGTTTGTGAAAGCATCTTTGCTTCCTTGCACAAGATATCTGCTTTAATGTTTAACTTCTATCTAACCATAAGCTGTTTTGAGCAATTTATAAATCAGTGCCTAAATTAGTTCTCCCACCAATGAGCAACATATTGATTTTTTTCTGATGGGGAAAGGGTGGCACCTTACCAACTTGAAACACAGCATTTCATTAATAAGCAAATTTGCAGAAATACCTGTTAGTGACTGATGTAAATTATCTCTTGTAAGAGGCACTAGCTTATATCAATGAAAACACATGTAATGTATACTCTAGGGATTTTGAAAACCTCTGCATTGTTGCATTTTCAGTGTTGATCATCAAGAATACAAATATGTATATAAATAATATATAACCATGTCATATATTTTGAAAACAAATAATGCTAGTGTCAAGGAGTATAACTCATTTCAAATTTGTGGAACAGTGGGACTGTATTAAAAGATGAGGCCGGGCATAGTGGCTCATATCTGTAATCTCAGCACTTTGGGAGGCTGAGGCAGGTGGATCACTTGAGGCCAGGAGTTTGAGACCAGCCTGGCCAACATGGTGAAATCCTATCTCTACTAAAAATACAAAAATTAGCCGGGCATGGTGGCATGAACCTGTAATCCCAGCTATTTGGGAGGCTGAGGCAGGAGAGTCGCTTGAACCCAGGAGGCAGAGGTTGCAGTTTGCTGAGGTCGTGCCACTGCACTCCAGCCTGGGCGACAGAGTGAGACTCCATCTCCAAAATAAATAAAATAAAAAAGATGAAACTTGGAATAGTACATAATTAAAAATTCTAATAATATCAGCAAGCGGTAATGAGTTTAAACATGCACTGTAAAAGGGTTTCTTTTTCTTTTATTTATTTTACTTTAGGTGCATACTATATCTGGTATTTCTTCCCCATGTTTACGGGTATGTTAGGGATTATTTTGGGTTAAGAGACTGGTTGTCTGTGGGACTTTGAAAGCAGTTGGGAAATGCCACAATGGCCTCAGGATAAAATTCTAGAGACCCAAAGCAGAGAGATGCTTGTTAAGAATTATGGAGGATATTTATTACTTTTATTCATGGGATGAGTGGTGGTGATTTAATGATTGTCTCTTGATGTTGTTGTTTTTTTAATCCAAATCCAAATCCAAATTGAGTATGTAAGGAATTAGCTTAAAAATACATGTTTAGTTTGGTTTAAGAAAAATAATCAGTTTCGATATACTGATTTTTAATTGTATAGGGGAAAGAGTCCATTAGGAATGTTCAAGTTTTCTGTGTATATTTTGTGTTGCTCATTCTCTTTGGCCCAAAATAAAATTAATCAGCCACAATGTGTCTGCTTCTGTGCTATCTCTGGGGTTGTGTCTGCTGCTGTGGGCTGCTCCCTTGTTATCTGGCTGCTGGTCCTGCTCAGTCAGTTGTATAGGAATGTCAGTACCATTAATAAGCCCCAGGGCCGGACAGACAGACAGTGGAAAATGGGTGAAAGAGAGAGAAATTGTATTTAACCCAGTGTTCTGAGTTGTCATTTTTGAGACCCTAGCATAGCTGGGTAAAGGCAAGCTGAGGGTGTGACAGCAGATCCATTTCTGACAGAATCTCACATACAAACTGGAGAAACAGCCCAATATCAAGAGAAGAAAAGGTGAAATAAACTGGGAAAAAAAGGGTAAAGATTTGGGGTTCCGAAAAGTCAGAGGAAGCAGTGTTAGGAAGAATTGGCATGACCAAGTATTCTGATAGAGATGCTGTCAACTTTGCAAAATAAATTTAATTTTGATTTTAAATACCATCATTCTTGGTGTTTCAAATGAAAAAAATTCATTTGTAAAAAATGAAGTTTATGTAAGGATTCTCATAGAAGATTTTGGAGTTTTGTGTGATTTTTTTTTTTTTCCAGATCGGTGAAAGGCCAAAGAACAGAGTAGGTTTTACTTTTTTTCATGTAGGTAGAATGACTCAATTACTGTAGTTGTCTGTGTTTTGGTTATCTATTGCTGCATACCAAATTACCCCAAAACTTACTGGCTTATAACAAGGTATTTTATTATTTCCTATGATTCTGTGGGTTGGCTGGGCTCAGCTGGGTGGCTCTTCTGCTGGTTTCACCTGGAGTCCCTTACGCAGTTGCAGTCAGATGGTGGCTGTGGCTGGATGTCCAAGGTAGCTTCTTCACACATGTGTCTGGCACCTCACTGTCTCCTCATGTGGCTTTCTCAACAGGATGTGGTGGTACTCCTACAAGGTAGCTAAGGGTGCTAGAAGGTGAAAGCAGAGGGGCTGCTGGTCCTCTTGAGGTCTGTTCTCCAAAGTCCCAGAATATTTCTTGGGTAGTATTTTCTTGGTCAAAGCCAGGGACAAGGTCAGTCCCTATCCAAGGTCAGAGGAAATAAGCTTTGTCTCTTGATGTGAGAAGCAGTATGTGCACACAGGGAGGGGGGGGGGAGGAGTTGTTTGCTGCCATCTTTGGAAACTACCTACGTACAATCAACACCCTTCAGCTCTCTTATCTGTGTTTAGTTTTTTCTTTGATTACATTAGAGAAGTTTTAACTATCTTCACCTCCTCCTTCAGCATCTCACCACTGAATGTCATTATATTTTTAAATTATTTTTCATTGACAAATAATAATTGTATATATATTTTGGGGTATAATGTGATGTTTTGATGTATGTGTGCATTATAGAAAGATTCTTTCAAGCTACTTAACATGTCCATCACGTTACCAACTTATTGTTTTGGATGAGAACATTAAAAATCTATTATTTTAGCAATATTGAAATATATAACACATTATTATTAACTGTGGTCACCATGCAGTACAATTGTTTACTAAAACTTATTCTTCCAGTCTGACTGAAATTTTGTGCCCTTTGATTAAAATCTCTCCTTTCCCTATCTCACCCCCTCCCCCAGCCTTTGGTAACTACCTTTCTACTCTCTGTTTCTGTGAGAACAACTTTTTAAGATTCCACATATAAGTGAGATTATATAACATTTGTCTTTCTGTGCTTTACTTACTTCACTTATTATAATTTTTTTTCTATTTTTCTGTTTGGTTGATTAGGTTATTTTTCATTATTGACTAAATTATTTTTTCTGCTTAGCTCAAGACCATTGTATACATCAACTTACAGAAGTATTTGAGTAAGCCTAATCATTGTTGAACTGTGATGGGGAAAGGATTCAGCCTTGGGACATGTGACTTTTCTGTACAGGTGTAGGAAATTCCTACTAGGTTTTAGGGCCAAGAACTGGACTAGGTCATGAGGGACCCTAGTAGGCAAATTATTTTCCAGTTTTATATTTGATTTCTTTAGTAAATAAGTTTACTTTCCAATATAGACACCCCCTTCACTGACTTAGGCAGTCTTGTATGCCATAACCAAGGACGCAGTATCAGAAAGGCAATGCTCTACTCTGTGTCTTTGCTTAGCTCAGGTGAAGGGGGACACGTGCCACCTTGGTATATTCCGGTGTTCTCGCATTGGTAGTCATAGTGAAGGCTCATGAGAGCTTCCTCACAGAGGTTTGTAAGGATTAGAACTCAGTGAAATGGACCTGTTCCAGAGCAGAGTGGAGCTGCAGGACAATAGTGAGATTGCGTTCTTTTAGGGCCACAGAACAGAAACTTTACTCAACTCTGATGTTAAGCTTTGAAGCTAGTTTACAAGTTTATGCAACAATTCAGCTTGTTCTACCAGGCTTTTGAAAATGAAAGTTAAGGCTGGGCATGGTGGCTCATGTCTGTAATCCCAGTACTTTGGGAGGCTGAGGTGGGTGGGTCACTGGAGGTCAGGAGTTCAAGACCAGCCTGGCCAACATGGCAAAACCCCATCTCTACTAAAAATACAAAAATTATGAGGCATGGTGGTGCCTGTCTGTAATCCCAGCTACTCAGGAGGCTGAGGCAGGAGAATCGCTTGAACCAGGGAAGAGGAGGCTGCAGTGAGCTGAGATCATGCCATCACACTCCAGCCTGGGTGACAAGAGTTTGAGAGTCCATCTCAAAAAAAAAGAAAAAAAAAAAAGAAAGAAAATGAAGGTTAAGTGTTTTTTTGGCAAAGTGATTTCTATAGATCTGTAATACATCATGTTCTAATGAGGTCCAATGAGTTGTTCTAAGTAATTTCTGATTTCCATTAAAAATGATTCATGAAAAAATAAGCTTAGTAAGAGAGAGAGGAGAAAGAGCACTTTTGAAATGAGAAAAATTGACATGATAGAAAGGGGGAGAGTCTCTTTTTCTCTCTTCTTCCCAAACCCCCATCCCCCATCATTGGTTACTTATTTGAGCATACTCTATCAGCATCTAATGAGACCGAGAGCATTGTGGGATGCCATGTAACCTTTTGAGCAGGAGTTGGAAGCTCTTACAAAGTTGCCAGCCTAGTGTCACCTCAGATCCAGGTCATTAATAGAAAAAAAAAAAAAAAGAGAATAAACTCTTACTCAAATGATTCAGATGAGCAGCCAAGTTTGAGAAGCAATACCCTACTGGAGCAGTGCTTCTGCAACTTGAACGTACATGCAAATCTCCTGGGGGACCTGGTTAAAAATGTAGATTCTTAAGTTTGGTGAGGAGCCTGAGAGTCTACGTTTCTAACAAGCTCCCAATGGAGGCTCATGCTGCTGGACTATGGACTATGGACCATGCTTTGAGATTGTAGAGCAGTGGGCAGCAAACTTTTGCACATATGAAGGCCTAGAGAGTAAATATATTGGGCTTTGCAGGTCATGTGGTCTCTGTTGCAGCAGCCCAAATATACCTGTAGTACAGGTCAGTGATAGGCAATAGGCAAACAAATGAGTGTGGCTGTGTGCCAATAAAAGCTTTATTTACAACATCAGGCAGTATCCTGAATTTGCCTTACAGGGCCCTGAGCCAATAAAACTTTTATTTATAACACCAGGCAATATCCTGAATTAATTTTATAGGCTGTAATTTGCCAACTTGGTCTAGAGCTTGTCTTATGCCAAGTTTTTGACCAATATCTTGCTTCTTCCCTGTTTTGTTGGGCTGGAATCTGTCAGGTAAGAATTAAATGGTTTTGTAAGAGGTTACTCAATGGCTTTGTTGAACTGATGAATAATTGATGATGACATTTAGGCTCCTGTTTACAAACAGCCCCAATTGTCCCTTGATTGTGGCTCATTGCTTTGCCTTGAATATAGGTGGCCTTTCTGATTTCTCTCCCTAGACTGCCTCTCAGAGGTAGATCAAAAACAGAGCTAGGGTTTATTCTAAAATGTGGCCCATGGGCATATCAGAATAAATAACCAGGTCTGAACTGTGTAGGTAGAGGGTAGCTTCAGGTCACTTTTCCTTGACCTGCATTTATAACTTATCTCTGGAGTTAGTCTAAGGGGACAAGGCTGGTATTGTGGCTGTCTGAGAGGTAGAGAGCAGAGAGGTACCTGGAGATGTGCAATTCATCGTTGAGTTAGGTCATGCCCCAGATATGGCTCTTAATACGGCGGCAAAGAGTTAAATGTTGCTGATAATATATTCCAATAAGTAGATAATACAGAACCAAGTTGTCAGAGCTTTGGGCGAACTCAAATTTGGAGCCAAGGATTCAAATCTCAGAAGGGTTCCTCTGTGGCTTTGGGAGTAAGGTGCAAACGGCTCCTGGTCTGCGCTCATGGTAATTTCCTGTCTTTAGACCCCAAAGTCAGTTATGCCTAAGCTGTAGGAAAGTTTTCAGTTTGATTGATTAAAGAACTGAAACAGACTTCATCTATGTTCATGACAGTGCTAGGATTCCTAAGAGGAGAGGTGTCTTCCTCTTCTGAAAATGGGAGGTAGGGCCAGGAATCATTGGGCCAGGGATGCTCATGGTAGACTCTATTTCTCAGCATGGTTTTGGCTGAATTTCCCCATGAGATTGACCCTTCTCCCCGACGTGCCATTTTCTGGAATACCACCTTCGCTCTGCTGGCAAAATCTAATTTACCTTAGTGCCTTGACTGGTATGCAAAATAAATGTTCTGATATTTCCCAGTAGGAGAGGCTGTCCTCTCTCTTTCTGCTTCTTTATCATTCTTGTACTTTCTTGACTTTCCTTTCTGTTTTTGTCCTTCCCCTTGGCCAAGTGTTGTCTTCCAGGGGCTCTCAGTCAAAGTTGAGTCCCACTGATGTCTAGAGCCGAAAGCTCCGTGATACGATTTTTAGGGCGGGATGGAGAACACTCTTAAAAGCATACTTAAAATTCTATTCTGTGTGTGTCTTTTCATCCTTACATCTAGAAATATTACTTGTCTTGGCATGTTGAATATGGTTAATGATACAGATTTGGTCTGTGCCTTACATGTTAATCAGTTTGTTACTGATTTATAAAAAATGAATAAGAAGATATTTTTAATCCCTCAAAAGACAATATATTTTGGGAAAACATAAACTTTGGAGTCAGATTAAAGCTAAATTAATGTGGATGAGAGCTGATTTGTGGCCCTCATTGCCTGTGTAGACTTGGGGTGAGTTACACTACATTTTCTGAGTCTCTGCTTATACAACTGTGGAATGGGAATTGATCTGTACCTACCTTGTACAGTGAGGGTAGGATGTGGCTCTGATGATGAAGTAAAGCACTTAGCATAGTACTTGGTATATAGTAGGAGTTTAATGAAAAACATTCCTTTTATTATTTAAAAAATTATGTCTATTGTTAGTGTTTCTGTTTAGCTTGAGATCTCCTCCTCTTTGAAAATGTCCTTTCCACAAGCCCTTTCCCTTCCATCCATTCCATCTCATCTTCTACCTTCTTTTGTTGTTTTTTCTCTTGCATCCCATTCCCTACATATGACCAACTATGAACTCCTGAAGGGAAAGAGATACAGTTTATTAAGCTGTGTGTCTTCACTCCTAAACACAACAACATGGATAAATTTCATAGATATATTATTGAGTGAAAGAAGCCAAATACAAAAGAGTACACACTGTGTTTTTGAAGTTCAAGAACAGGAAACCGTAATTTATGGAGACAGAGGTGAGGATAGTGGCTCTTTTGAAGGTGGAAGGGTTATTCATTGGGGAGGTACCCAGGGGGAGTCTTGAGGATGCTATAAATGTATTAAATCTTGTCTCAGAGCTACTAACACAGATGTGTGTGTGTGTTTTTTAAAAATATTTGATTGGTATAGTTAGTATTTGTGCACTTTGTGTTGTTATAGCACAATAAAATTTTAAAAGATGTTGCCCAGTATGCAGGGGCTTATTTACCCTTTAATAAATCATTGAGTAAAAGGTTGAATATTCAATCGATGTGTCATGATGAAGTAAATGATCAACTTTTTTTCTTTTTTTTTTTTTTTTGAGACAGGGTCTTGTTCTGTCACCCAAGCTGGAGTGCAGTGGCACCATCATAGCTCACTGCAGCCTTGATCTCCTGGGCTCAAGAGATCCGCCTGCCTCAGCCTCCTGAGTAGCTGGGACTCATAGGCATGCACCACCATGCCAGCTAATTCATTTTTTTGGTAAAGATGGTATCTCCCTGTGTTGCTCAGGCTGGTCTTCAACTCCTGGGCTCAAGAGATCTCCTTCACCTTGGCCTTCCAAAATGCTGGGATTACAGGTGTGAGCCACTGCACCTGGCCCTAAGTGGTTACTTTTAATCACCATGTGACCAAGACCAAATTTTAAGGAAGATGTAGCATACATTTTTGGAAAACATGGTGAATATAATTCATAATTTATAGCTAGAATTCACGCTGTTATTCACAGCACTACTTGAATCTTCACATAGCTGTTTTGGAAAATACAGTATTTGCAAATGGAAGGACTTGCAATTTCAGACAGTTTGTGCAGATGGCAGAGCAGGGGACACAAGAGCGGGAGATAGTCCCATCAAACTGGTGGAAAACCCTCATTTTTAGTTGATTGTCTATGCATCTACCCCCCTCTTTTCCACCCTCTCTTTGTCCTTTTATCAATTCTACTGGAAATAAAATCTGCAACTGTAATAGATGCTACCGACACTTGTGCGGCAATTCTACCAGATGGTATTTGAATCTTGGGTGTTCTATGAAAAATGAAAAGACCAAACACATGCACAAATAAATGAAGGTAGAATTAATCTTTATAATTAAATGGAATATTACCGTTCTATGACTGATTTTTGCTTTCAAACTGGATTGCGTGCTAATTTTTCAGAGAACTGTAATTGTATTAACGTGGCTTTTTTAGATGCCTGAAAGTATTTAAAAATAGATTTTGCCAAGTTACTGAGAGAAAAGTTATTAGAATTTTTAATCTGAACATCTCTGAGATCTTGAGGTATATTTATATCATGTCTTACAGCTGCAAAGCATTTTCCGATAGTTTTTTATTCTTGTCCCTTATCATCCTGGGATTTAGGTGGCATTGACCAGAAATTGGGGTTGAATTTAGAAGTGCCTGAGGCACATTAGAAAGTCGATGTCCCTACTGTGCACCCCACAAAAATTAAAATAAGAATTTAAAAAACACATAAATATATACAACCTGCTAATGTACCCACAAAAATTAAAAATTAAAATGAGTGGAGGGGGAGGTGGTGGTGTTTTATCCATAAAGTGCACCTATTAGCTTAGTAGTGGTGACTATTAGTGAAATCCCTAAGGATTAATGAAACAGAGGATGAGTCCTCTACTTATGAACCATTAACACAGTGTTGGGGATTCTCAGGAAGTGGGTCCAGAAGCCTTGGTACCATGGCAGGTACCATGATCCTAGAGCAGAGAGTATCTCAAACTTGAGCATGCCTGAGAATCCCCTATAGGGTGATTTTCAACCCAGAGTGATATTACATACACGGAGACATTTGGCAATGTCTGGAGATATTTTTGGTCACAACTGGGGGGACAGAGGGTGTTATTGGCATTTACTGGGTAGAGGCCAGGAATGCTGCTAAATATCCCACAATCCACAGAACAGCCCCGATAGATAAGAATGATTTTTTCCCAAATGTCAATAGTGCCATGGTTGAGAAACCCTGCCTTATGATAAGGCTCACTATAATGCCAGATTCCTGGCATTATAGGAATGCTCAGAGGTGCATTCTAAGTCAAGAGATCTGGGCTTGTCCCACAAATCTGTGTTTTCAGACATGCTCCCCACGTGATGCAGATACCGCCAGTCTGAAGACAAAGCTTTGGAAGCCCTAAACTAGAGGATGCCAATGTCAAAGGAACAAGCCATATGTGTGGGCATTGGCTCTATGACATTCCTCTCTTTTAGAAAAATGATAGGAAAATTCTCACTTGCATTTATTGAATGATCGATTGAGATGGAGTCTTGCTCTGATGCCCAGGCTGGAGTGCGGTGGCGTGATCTCAGCTCACTGCAACCTCCGCCTCCCAGGTTCAAGTGATTCTCCTGTCTCAGCTTCCCAAGTAGCTGGGATTACAGGCGCATGCCACCATGCCTGGCTAATTTTCGTATGTTTAGTACAGACGAGGTTTCACCATTTTAGTCAGGCTTGGTCTCGAACTCCTGACGTCAGATGATCCACCTACCTCGGCTTCCCAAAGTGCTGGGATTACAGGTGTGAGCTGCTGTGCCCAGTCCACATTTGCCTAATTTAATAATTCACCAAAGTTACCTCACTTGATCTCTCCCCACCATTTTATGAAGGAGGTGCTTCACAAGGTTTTTAGGTGGTAAGGAATTGTTCATATAAGAGCTAGCCTTAAAGGAAAGAATGGCAACAATTCCCACTGGAACTGTTGATGAGAAAAGGAGTTACGTTTATCTAAGTTAATCTTGAACTTGCTTCCTGTTTAATAAGTAATTTAACAATTGATGGAGGATTAAGTAGCTGATTAAATTTCTCTGAGAAATGTTAGGTGTTAGGGCCTTGGGTATTGCAGGTGTATTTCTAAGCCCTTTGAACCTTGACATTTGAAAATATTTTAAAATAACTTGTATTTTTTTCCACTCCCCAAAAAGTGCATTGATTTATTTCACAGTATTCCCAGTTTGGTTAGTATTTCTTTATTGGCTGTGTTTTAAATGCACATATTTACCTCAACAAAATATAGAATGGGTATTACAGCTGATTATATAATTATTTAAATAGTTATTATTTAATCATATATTTCTATCTTGATGAAACTTTCCAAAAAGATGAACCTTTATGTCTTATTTTTCCCTTGCTATCTTTACTATCGATTTTGAAAATGGGAAACTTCTTACTAGAAGAGGGATTGGCAAACTATTTCTGTAAAGAGACAAATAGTAAACATCTTAGGCATTGTGTGGGGTTACATAGCTTCCATTGGAACTACTCAGACTCTGCTGTCGTTGCATGAAAGTGGCTGTAAACGGACTTACCTGAATGTGGCTGTGTCAGAGAGAAAAAGAAACCTTTCCTTTACCACTTTAGGTTTAATGTTAGGGTCTGTGAATTAAACTACAAAAGATGGATTAAGGAAGGAAAGCGAAAGTTTATTCACTAACCTGCTTGTGAACTTGGCAGAAACATAGCCCAAAGAAACAGAACTGGGGGACCTGTATATTATCTTAAGAAGGGGTAGGGCTAGGATTTCAAGGGACAATAAATGGTGGGGAAATGACTTGAGAAATATATGAGGGGACCTAACAGACAGTAAGGCTTGTTATAAGTATCTGTTTATGTAAGTTCTATCCTGGCAGCAACTTTTATCCCCGGTGAGAGGAGTTGTTATTTCCCCCGGGGTACAGGGAGTTCTCTCTTTTGGAAGGCTCTGCTTGTAGTCAGATAAAGGAAGCAAGGAGAAAGCCTCTTCTGCTTGTCTTGATTCTCAGATACCTTCAGCTCAAAATAATCCTTTGCTGCAGTAGCATATTCTGGACCAGTAAAGTTTTCTTGACAAAAACAGGTGGTACACTGCCCTGGGCTCCTGCACTGTCGTTTTGCTGACCCCTGTACAGAGCCCTGTGAGTGAGACAAGACAAACATAATATGTTTTGGCTCATATAAAAGCCTAAATGTGATACAGAATTGTTCCCACTCTTGGGCTGTTATCATTTTGGTTATGTCTGGAACAAATGGGCTTAGCTAATTGAGGCTTGGGGTATTCATTTGGAGTAGGTCTAGCAGCTGTTCTATTCCGGAAACTTTGTGAACAATTGACCACATGTAATTGAAACTAATAAAAACACTGATTTAAAAGGTATAATTTGGTCCCTCTCCTGCCCAGTTTCTTTTCACTTTTTTTTTAATTTAATTTTTATCTTTTGGGACAGGGTCTCACTCTGTTGCCCAGGCTGAAGTACAGTGGCACTATCTTGGCTCACTGCAACCTCTGCCCTCCCAGGTTCAAGTGATCCTTCTGCCTCAGCCTCCCAAGTAGCTGGGATTTCAGGTCAAGCCACCATGCCTGGCTAATTTTTGTATTTTTAATAGAGATGGGGTTTCACCATGTTGACCAGGCTGGACTGGAACGCCTGATCTCCAGTGATCTGCCTGCCTTAGCCTCCCAAAGTGCTTGAATAACAAGCATGAGCCACGGCATCCAGCTCCTGCCCAGTTTTAAAGGAAATAAATGGGCCGGGCATGGTGGCTCACACCTGTTATCCCAGCACTTTGGGAGGCAGAGGTAGAGTGGATTGCTTGAGTCCAGGAGTTTGAGACCAGCTTGGACAACATGACGAGATCCTGTCTCTCTATTAAACAAACAATAAAGGAAAAAAATGAGAGTTGCCTCTATTTTTCAGGTAATATTGCTACCACTCTCAGGAAGATGGGCGTGTTGTTTTATTAATCAAATCGATAGGTGGCTTTGGATTCTAAAGTCTATTGCTACTACCTGCTCCATCTATTTAACAAGATAACTCAAATATTTAATTTCTTTCTTTAACTCTGTAGGTACAGGGCAAACCCAAGTAAGAGGAGCATCACAAAGACACCAGGGAAATGTTTAGGCAAAATTAAGCTTTGCTTGTGCCAGAGCAGTTTCCTTTGCAGACTGAAGAAACTGCCCACCTCCAAGATACATTGAGTTGGTGTTTTAGGAGAAAGCATGGTTGGTCCTAGTTTATAATTTGGAACATGGCTTCCTCGAATGTATGTCTGTCTCAGAGAGTGTAGGATTGTCTGTTATACTGGGGCATTACTCACAGAGGGTTGAGGGTGGATGGCCTGAAATCTGATGTTTCCTGTCGTCCAGTTCTTGTAAAATTAGAAACTGTAATTTGCACTCTAGAGCCCTCTGATTCACGGAAGTGCTTATCTGTCTTCTGCCCCCTGGATGATGGGTCTGCTTGTGGACCACACCCAAAAGCAGTTTGCAGAATTAAAATTTTGAAGACTGATAATAAATCAGTGCCATTTTAATCAAGAGAATAAAATTTGATTCATCAGATAACTGCATTGTTATTATTTGTGGGATTCTGATAGACCCAGAGGATACCTGTTCTCCTGACTAATTTTCATCAATACCATTAGCTCTGCTTAGGGTAATATCCTCAGCTAAGGCATCTATACTAGTCACTCATTTGTTTGGCATTATGGAAGCTGCTATTGTTTTGAATGATAGTGTAATTCATGTAGAGACTCCTGAACTTCCGAGTGCTTAAAGCTCAGAATTTTGATTGATGTTTAATAGTTATTACAGAACTCATTAGAGAAAATGAGGCCTTGGCATGATTGAGCCTGACTGAAGCTTTCAAAACCACTGCAAGCTTAGGAAAAGTTGCCCCTATAAAGTTTTTGTGAAAGGGCAGTGATCAGTTGTTCCATTTTTTTCTTATGTTGGTTAAATTAATAAAAAGAAAAAAATATGCAATGAGACTTAACCATGTATACTAAACATATAGCTATTTAATTAAGTGATTAAAGTGATCTGTTTGATGTGATAAATGTAAGACATTTGAGAATTTACCTGACTTTCCTAAATAGCCAAGTCACTGGGGATTAAAATAAATGAGCTCTCTGTCTTCCTTTCTGTAGATTAGCTTAATACTAAGTGGCTTTGAAAATTCAGGAGTAAAGCAGTCAACCTAGCCAATCTTTAAATCAGTGCAGTCACATGTATAAAAAGTATATGCCATTTCAGAGCTCACAGCTAAACAAAGCAGAATTATGCCTGATTCTGTTCTTTCACCAGCATTATCAAGTTGTACTGTACTGTACTGTATTGAAAATTCTGGGAAGGTGGGGGTGACTTGAGAGTTTGTATCATGTTGTATATTAGGTTTTCAGTGTTACTCATTTTTTAGTTCACTTGTGATAGCTACTGTCTCTCTCTTCAAATAATCATCTTTACGAGACTCTCTGTTGTCTCCATGGAAATTAGTTGTGATTTTAAAGCTCTAGCCCTAAGACTTTAGGGCAGGAAGTTTGCGACGCCCAAGCAACTGATATCTGTCGCATGTAAATGGTAGTAATAGCAAAGAGCAAAACAAAAACAAATGAAAATCTTGATAGCTAAGCCATGCATGCACGTGCACACACATGCACACAAATGATGCTGTTGAGCACGGATCAGTTCGGAAACATTGTTAAGCACTTATTGTGTACTAGCCCTTGTGTCATGAATTGAGGCAACTCAATGAACAACCTAGTTTTATTTAATTATCTGTGTTGGTTTAGTAAGCTATGGCCCTTGGGGCATATTTGGCATTCTGCCTGTTTTTGTGTGAACCACAAGTTATGAATGGATTTCACATTTTTAACTAGTTTTAAAAAATCAGCCAGGTACAGCGGCTCATGCCTGGAATCCGAGTACTTAGGGAGCCAGAGGCAGGAGGATTGTTTGACCCCAGGAGTTTGACACCTATCTGGGGAATGTAACGAGACCTCATTCTCCACAAAAAGGAAAAAAAAAAAAAAAAGACAACAAAAAAGGACACACACACACGAAAAAACACCACACCAAGTATAAACAATCAAAGGAAGAATATGATATGTGAAAGTTGTATGAGATTCAATTTCAGTGTCTATAAAGTTTTATTGAAACAGAGTTACAGTCATTCATTTATGTGTTGTTCTAGCTTGTCTCTGCTTTCCCAGGTAAAATGACAGAGCTGAGTAGTTGTGCAGAGGCCATATGGGCTGCAAAGCCTAAAGTATTTACTATCTGGCCCTTTACAGGAAAAGTTTACTTACTCCTGATATGGGTAAGGCAAACTTCATAATTCCTTTATTATCTCAATACTACCTCTTAACTCTCTGTTTCACTTTATTGGTATTAGAACTAAATGTATCCACATTCTACAATTGAGGAAACTGAGGAACAGAGGGAATCAGAAAATTCAGGTATTGTTAGTACCTTATATTAGTGATGAGGATAACTTGTTATAGAATGGGTTTCCTCAGTTTTTTTTTAATATATATATATTTTATTGCATTTTAGGTTTGGGGGTACATGTGAAGAACATGCAAGATTGTTGCATAGGTACACACATTGCAGTGTGATTTGCTGCCTTCCTCCCCATCACCTATATCTGGCATTTCTCCCAATGCCATCTCTCCCCAACTCCCCACCCCCCGCTGTCCCTCCCCTTCTCCCCCCACAGACCCCAGTGTGTGATACTCCCCCTCCCTGTGTCCATGTGTTCGCATTGTTCAACACCTGCCTATGAGTGAGAATATGCGGTGTTTGATTTTCTGTTCTTGTGTCAGTTTGCTGAGAATGATGGTTTCCAGGTTCATCCATGTCCCTACAAAGGACACGAACTCATTGTTTTTGATGGCTGCATAATATTCCATGGTGTATATGTGCCACATTTTCCCTGTCCAGTCTATCATCGATGGGCATTTGGGTTGGTTCCAGGTCTTTGCTATCATAAACTGTGCTGCAATGAACATTCGTGTGCATGTGTCCTTATAGTAGAACAATTTATAGTCCTTTGGATATATACCCAGTAATGGGATTGCTGGATCAAATGGAATTTCTATTTCTAGGTCCTTGAGGAATCACCACACTGTCTTCCACAATGGTTGAACTAATTTACACTCCCACCAACAGTCTAAAAGCGTTCCTATCTCTCCACATCCTCTCTGGCATCTGTTGTCTCCAGATTTTTTAATGATTGCCATTCTAACTGGCGTGAGATGGTATCTCAATGTAGTTTTGATTTGCATTTCTCTAATGACCAGTGATGATGAGCATTTTTTCATATGTTTGTTGGCTTCATGTATGTCTTCTTTTGTAAAGTGTCTGTTCATATCCTTCACCCACTTTTGAATGGGCTTGTTTGATTTTTCTTGTAAATGTGTTTCAGTTCTTTGTAGATTCTGGATATGAGCCCTTTGTCAGATGGGTAGACTGAAAAATTTTTTTCCCATCCTGTTGGTTGCCGATTCACTCTAATGACTGTTTCTTTGCCGTGCAGAAGCTGTGGAGTTTGATTAGGTCCCATTTGTCTATTTTGGCTTTTGTTGCCAATGCTTTTGGTGTTTTGGTCATGAAGTCCTTGCCTATGCCTATGTCCTGAATGGTTTTGCCTAGATTTTCTTCTAGGGTTTTTATGGTGTTAGGTCTTATGTTTAAGTCTTTAATCCATCTGGAGTTAATTTTAGTGTAAGGTGTCAGGAAGGGGTCCAGTTTCTGCTTTCTGCACATGGCTAGCCAGTTTTCCCAACACCACTTATTAAACAGGGGACTCATTTCCACATTGCTTGTTTTTGTCAGGTTTGTGAAAGATCGGATGGTTGTAGATGTGTTGTGTTGCCTCTGAGGCCTCTGTTCTGTTCCATTGGTCTATATCTCTGTTTTGGTACCAGTACCATGCTGTTTTGATTACTGTAGCTTTGTAGTATAGTTCGAAGTCCGGTAGTGTGATGCCTCCCGCTTTGTTCTTTTTGTTTAGAATTGACTTGGCTATGCAGGCTCTCTTTTGGTTCCATATGAAGTTTAAGGTGGTTTTTTCCAGTTCTGCAAAGAAGGTCATTGGTAGCTTGATAGGGATAGCGTTGAATCTGTAAATTACTTTGGGCAGTATGGCCATTTTCACGATATTGATTCTTCCTAGCCATGAACATGGAATGTTTCTCCATCTGTTTGTGTCCTCTCTTATTTCATTGAGCAGTGGTTTGTAGTTCTCCTTGAAGAGGGTCCTTTACGTTCCTTGTTAGTTGTATTCCTAGGTATTTTATTCTCTTTGTAGCAATTGTGAATGGCAGTTGGTTCTTCGATTTGGCTCTCTTTAAGTCTGTTATTGGTGTATAGGAATGCTTGTGATTTTTGCACATTGATTTTGTATCCTGAGACTTTGCCGAAGTTGCTTATCATTTTCAGGAGATTTTTGGCTAAGACGATGGGGTCTTCTAGATATACAATCATGTCGTCTGCAAATAGAGACAATTTGACTTCCTCCTTTCCTATTTGAATACACTTTATTTCTTTTTCTTGCCTGATTGCTCTGGCTAGAACTTCCAGTACTATATTGAATAGGAGTGGTGAGAGAGGACATCGTTGTCTAGTGCCAGATTTCAAAGGGAATGCTTCTAGTTTTTGCCCATTCAGTATGATATTGGCTGTTGGTTTGTCGTAAATAGCTTTTATCATTTTGAGATACGTCCATCAATACCTAGTTTATTGAGGGTTTTTAGCATAAAGGGCTGTTGAATTTTTGTCAAAGGCCTTCTCTGCATCAATTGAGATAATCATGTGGTTTTTGTCTTTGGTTCTGTTTATGTGGTGGATTATGTTTATAGACTTGCATGTGTTGAACCAGCCTTGCATCCCCAGGATGAAGCCTACTTGATCATGGTGGATAAGCTTTTTGATGTGCTGTTGCAATCGGTTTGCCAGTATTTTATTGAAGATTTTTGCATCTATGTTCATCATGGATATTGGCCTGAAGTTTTCTTTTCTTGCTGAGTCTCTGCCAGGTTTTGGTATCAGGATGATGTTGGCCTCATAAAATGATTTAGGAAGGATTCCCCTCTTTTTGGATTGTTTGGAATGGTTTCAGAAGGAATGGTACCAGCTCCTCTTTGTATGTCTGGTAGAATTCGGCTGTGAACCCATCTGGACCTGGGCTTTTTTGGGTGGTAGGCTTTTAATTGCTGCCTCAACTTCAGACCTTGTTATTGGTCTATTCAGGGTTTCGACTTCTTCCTGGTTTAGGCTTGTGAGGATGCAAGTGTCCAGGAATGTATCCATTTCTTCCAGGTTTACTAGTTTATGTGACATAGAGTTGTTTGGAATAATCTCTGATGATGGTTTGAATTTCTGTGGAATCTGTGGTGATATCCCCTTTATCATTTTTTATTGCATCTACTTGATTATTTTCTCTTTTTCTTTTTTATTAATCTGGCTAGTGGTCTGTCTATTTTGTTGACCTTTTTGAAAAACCAGCTCCTGGATTTATTGATTTTTTGAAGAGTTTTTCGTGTCTCTATCTCCTTCAGTTCTGCTCTGATCTTAGTTATTTCTTGTCTTCTGCTAGGTTTTGAGTTTTTTTGATCTTGCTCCTCTAGCTCTTTCAATTTTGATGATAGGGTGTCAATTTTAGATCTTTCCTTGCTTCTCATGTGGGCATTTATTGCTTATATATTTTCCTCTAGACACTGCTTTAAATGTGTCCCAGAGATTCTGGTATGTGGTGTCTTCGTTCTCGTTGGTTTCAAAGAACATCTTTATTTCTGCCTTCATTTCATCGTTTATCCAGTCAACATTCAAGAGCCAGTTGTTCAGTTTCCATGAAGCTGTGTGGTTCTGAGTTAGTTTCTGAATTCTGAGTTCTAACTTGATTGCACTGTGGTCTGAGAGACTGTTTGTTATGATTTCCATTCTTTGGCATTTGCTGAGGAGTGATTTACTTCCAATTATGTGGTCAATTTTAGAGTAGGTGTGGTGTGGTGCTGAGAAGAATGTATATTCTGTGGATTTGGGGTGGAGAGTTCTGTAAATGTCCATTAGGTTTGCTAGGTCCAGGTCTGAGTTCAAGTCCTGGATATCCTTGTTAATTTTCTGTCTCGTTGATCTAATATTGACAATGGGGTGTTAAAGTCTCCCACTATTATTGTGTGGGAGTCTAAGTCTCTTTGTAAGTCCTTAAGAACTTGCCTTATATATCTGGGTGCTCCTGTATTGGGTGCGTATGTATTTAGGATCGTTAGCTCTTCTTGTTGCATTGATCCTTTTACTATTATGTAATGTCCTTCTTTGTCTCTTTTGGTCTTTGTTGGTTTAAAGTCTATTTTATCAGAGATGAGAATTTCAACTCCTGCTTTTTTTGCTCTCCATTTGCTTGGTAAATCTTCCTCCATCCCTTTATTTTGAGCCTTTGTGTATCTTTGCATGGGAGATGGGTTTCCTGGATACAGCACACCGACAGTTTTTGGCTTTTTATCCAGTTTGCCAGTCTATGTCTTTTGATTGGGGCATTTAGCCCATTTCCATTTAGGGTTAATATTGTTATGTGTGAATTTGATCCTGCCATTTTGATGCTAGCTGGCTGTTTTGCTGGTTAGTTGATGCAGTTTCTTCATTGTATTCCTGTTCTTTGCCATTTGGTATGTTTTTGGAGTGGCTGGTACTGGTTGTTCCTTTCTATGTTTAGTGCTTCTTTCAGGAGGTCTTGTAAAGCATGCCTGGTGGTGATGAAATCTCTGAGTACTTGCTTGTTTGCAAAGGATTTTATTTTTCCTTCCCTTATGAAGCTTAGTTTGGCTGGATATGAAATTCTGGGTTGAAAGTTCTTTTTTTTAAGGATGTTGAATATTGGCCCCCACTCTCTTCTGGCCTGTAGGATTTTGCTGAGAGATCTGCTGTGAGTCTGATGGGCTTCCCTTTGTGGGTAACCCGACCTTTCTCTCTGGCTGCCCTTAGCATTTTCTCCTTCATTTCAACCCTGGTGAATCTGATGATTATGTGCCTTGGGGTTGCTCTTCTTGAGGAATATCTTTGTGGTGTTCTCTGTATTTCCTGGACTTGAATATTGGCCTGCCTTCCTAGGTTGAGGAAGTTCTCCTGGATAATATCCTGAAGAGTATTTTTGAGCTTGGATTCATTCTCTCCGTCACATTCAGGTACACCTATCAAACATAGATTAGGTCTTTTCACATAGTCCCATATTTCTTGGAGACTTTGTTCATTCCTTCTTACCCTTTTTCTCTACTCTTGCCTTCTCGTTTTATTTCATTGAGTTGATCTTCGACCTCTTGATATCCTTTCTTCTGCTTGGTCAATTCGGCTGTTGAAACTTGTGTATGCTTTGCAAAGTTCTTGTGTTATGTTTTTCAGCTCCATCAATTCACTTATATTCCTCTCTAAGTTGGTTATTCTCGTTAGGATTTCATCAAGTCTTTTTTCAATGTTCTTGGTTTCTTTGCATTGGGTTAGAACATGTTCTTTAGCTCACAGAAGTTTTCTTATTACCCACCTTCTGAAGCCTGATTCTGTCATTTCATCACACTCATTGTTCATCCAGCCTTGTTCCCTTGCTGGTGAGGAGTTGTGATCCCTTGTAGGAGGAGAGGCGTTCTGGTTTCGGGTGTTTTCCTCCTTTTTGCACTGGTCTCTTCCCATCTTTGTGGATTTATTTATGTGTGGTCTTTGTGGTTGGTGATTTTCAGATGGGGTCTCTCAGTGGACGTCCAGTTTGTTGATGATGAAGTTATTTCTTTCTGTTTCTTGAGTATTCCTTCTAACAGTCTGGCCCCTCTGCTGTAGGACTGCTGAGGTCCACTCCAGACCCCCGCTTGCCTGGGGATCACCTGCAGCGGCTGCAGAACAGTAAGGGTTGCTGCAGAACAGTAAGGGTTGCTGCCAGTTTCTTCTTCTGCTATCTTTGTCCCAGAAGAATACCCGCCAGATGTCAGTCTGAGCTCTCCTTTATGAGGTGACTCGTTGGATATACAGGGGTGAGCGAGCTGCTAGAGGAGACAGACTGTCCTTTATAGGAGCTCAAGTGCTGAGCTGTGAGCTCCGTTGTTCATTCAGAGCTCCTGGGCAGGTACGTTTAAGTCTGCTGCAGCAGAACTCATAAACCCCTTTTTTTCCCCCCAGGTGCTCTGTCCTGGGGGAGTTAGGGCTTTATTTATGAGTTTCCCTTGTGCTGTTGCCTTTTTCTCAGGGCTGCCTTGCCCAGCGGAGGAGGCAGCCTAGTCACTGTCTGCCTGCAGAGGCTTTGCTGAGCTGCTGTGGGCTCCGCCCAGCTGTCATGTGAACTTCCCTGCAGTCCTGTGTATACCGGTGTAGTGTAGAACTGCCTCGGCAATGGCGGGCTGCCTCAGCAATGGCAAACTACCTCCGTAGTGGCAGAGTGCCTCAGTAATGGCGGACGCCCCCCTCCCCCCACAGAGCTGGACCGTCCCGGGTTCAGCTGTGCTTGCTGTGAAACTCTGGATCCAGAGCGTTTCCGATTGCTGTTTTTTGTGGGGGTGGGACCAGCCGAGCCTGATCACCTGGCTCCCTGCCTCAGAGCTTTTTTTTAGTTCACTGGTCGACTGTCTCCCTTGTGTTCCAGTCGCCTGTTGAAAAGGCGCCGGGGATCTGTGTGATTTCCCGTGCGGTCACCCACTGCGCCGGCTCGAAACCGCAGGCGCTGAGATTCGTGGTGTTTTTTTGCCTGGGAAATCTCCTGGCCTGGCTGCCTGTTTGAGTCCCCTTTTTTAATCAGATGAATGGGCGGGCTCTGCCTTCCCAGAGCTCCAATTGCCAGCTAAAACGGCACCCGGACCCATGTATTTTGTATGGGGAACTTGCTGCGCTGGGGTGCCGCCCCAAACAGCAGCACTGGCGAAACAGCCGTGCCGGCCAAACCAGCTGCGCTGGCGACCCGTGGGGCTCCTCCCCCTGGGAATCTCCTGGTCTGTGGGCAATAAAAATCTGTCTGGGAATGCGTCCTCCACTCACCCTCCGAGCTTTCACTGGGAGCTGCAATTCTCAGCTGCTCCTAATCGGCCATCTTGGATCCTCTCCTCCTCCTCAGTTTTTAAAAAAAAATGCAGTGGAGTAATGGATAATATTATGTTTGTATATTCTTTTAGCTCTAAGGAGAATCCTGAGCCTAGATTTTAAGTTCAGTGAGTGTGTTAGTCTGTTCTCATGCTGCTAATAAAGACATACCTGAGACTGGGTAATTTATAAAGGAAAGAGGTTTAACTGACTCACACTTCCACATGGCTAGGGAGTCATCACAATCATGTGGAAGGCAAAGGAAGAGCAAAGTCACGTCTTTCATGGCAGCAGGCAAGCAAGAGAAAGCATGTGCAGGCTGGGCACAGTGGCTCACTCCTGTAATCCCAGCACTTTGGGAGGGTGAGGTGGGTGGATCACCTGAGGTCAGGAGTTCAAGACCAGCCTGGCCAACATGGTGAAACCCCGTTTCCACTAAAAATACAAAAAAATAGCTGGGTGTGGTGGCAGGCACCTGTAATCCCAGCTACTCAGGAGGCTGAGGCAGAAGATGCTTGAACCTGGGAGGCAGAAGTTGCAGTGAGCCGAGATTGTGCCACTGCATTCCAGCCTGGGCGATAGAGTAAGATGTCTTAAAAAAAAAAAAAAAAATTAATTACAATGGATTTCATTGCTTCATTTTCCAGAAGGTTTTCTATGTTCTCACAAAATCTCTCATTTTCCCCCCCATTTTTTTCTCCTGTGGTAAGATCAGTTAATACTGAAATATACCTTGATGTTAGCTGAGCACTGTGATACATGCCTGTGATCTCAGCTACTTGGTAGGCTGAGGCACAAGAATTGCTTGAACCTGGGAGGCAGAGGTTGCAATGAGCTGAGATTGTGCCACTGCACTCCAGTCTGCGATTGCATTATGAGACTCTGTCTCAAGACAACAACAGCAGAAATCCCAGGGAAACGTACCTTGGTGTGAACAGCATTGAGTGATGTTTATGATCATGTGTTAATCCTCTTATATTTAAAGGTTAAAGGTAAAATACAGCCTTTTATATTTTCTGATACTATTAATGACATTGATCAGAGTGGGTTTATCAAATTATTCATTATATGAATTAATATTTATTGAGTATTGATCACTTGCTATGTTACCTGTGGAGAACGCGATGGTAATTAGTTGGAATAGGCTATTGGTTAAATTTGAATAGTATTAAAGATTCTCTCAGCTACAAAACCTCTCATTTGATTGTATTTATTCCTTTGGCTAAGAAACTACTCTTTTAAATAAAAGTATTTCTCCAGAGTAAATATTAGATTGCTATTAGTCACTTACATTCTATTAAAAACTAGTTTGAGGCCCCAGTGGCAGCTAGTGGATTAGCTGCCTTGAAAGATTAATAGTTTTGATGGATGAGAAGGGAAGGGGGAGATGTCTCTGGAGCACAGAGTATTGCCAAGGAAAGGCCAATTAGGGTACGATGGTATTGCAAGTGGTATGAACACATAGGACCTGTTAGGTGTTGAAGGGAATAAGATACAAGAAAGGGAAGAGGAGGAAGGCAGAAACTAAGATGGCAAGTGCTAAAGGCAACCCGTATCTCTTGATCTTCTGTTTCTTTCTTTCTTTTCTTTTCTTTCTTCTCTCTCCCCTCCCTCCCTCCCTCCCTCCCTCCCTCTTCCCTTCCTTCCCTCCTTCCCCTCCTTCCCCTCCTTCCCCTCCTCCCCCTCCTTCCCTCCTTCCCCTCCTTCCCTCCTCCTTCCTTCCTTCCTTCCTTCCACACAGAGTTTCACTCTTGTTACCCCAGGCTGGAGTGCAATGGTGTGATCTTGGCTCACTGCAACCTCTGCCTCCTGGGTTCAAGCGATTCTCCTGTCTCAGCCTCCCAAGTGGCTGGGATTAGAGGCATGAGCCACCACGCCTGGCTAATTTCATATTTTTAGTAGAGACGGGATGTCTCCATGTTGGTCAGGCTGGTCTCAAACTCCTGACCTCAGGTGATCCACCTGCCCTCGGCTTCGCAAAGTGCTGCCGATTATAGGCATGAGTGAATGTGCCTGGCTGATCTTTCTAGGGTTAGATTTGGTAGTGTTTCTTGTGCCTGTTTTCAGAGGTGTGCCAATAGTGGCTCTCAAAAGAGTCCTCCAACTTTTGCGGGGGCTGCGAATAGCCTGGATTGTTTCTGACTCATATACAGAGTCTGGCTTTGCTAGGAAAATCTCCCATCATGCTCCAAGAAGCTTGTACATGTGTCTTCTATTGATAAGAGTGTTGCCTCAGTAGCTTTTCTCTCTAAGCATTTCTTTTCTCATTATTTTTCTCTCATCACAAATGTGGCCTTTGGAAACTGGACCTATGACTAAAGAGAGTCACATTATTTCTCTAGGGGTTTCAGGTATTTGGTTAGGGGGGTGTAAGATGACCTGGACTCCTCTGGAAGACCCCTCCAAACAGACACACAACAGTTACTCTAAATCCTTGGAAGAAGTCATGTTTCTACTTTCTTCGTGTAGTCTACAACTAACATTTGCTCATCGTGTACTCTGGACCAAGGGATAAAAAGTGTTTTACATGCAGTGTCATCCTGAACTCTTGCAGACAACGCTATGAAGTAGGTATTAATTTTTAGTAATTTTTTCTGAAACAACATCTGATGTAAAAGAGAGCGTGTTAGGATTATATTAGCTAATGGAAAACATGACACATAATGCCTCAAACAAATAAGAAGTTTATTTTCTGTATGTCATAAAGGGGAAAGAGGGAGGCAGTCCAGTTCTAACATGCTGGGCTTCAAATGCCATCAGCTTTTCATCCCACCATCTTCAGTATGTAGATTTTTTTCCTTATATTTGTTGCCTTGTGATTACTAGATGGCTAGCTCTGCCTCTGGCATTGCATCAGCATTCCAGAAAGGAAGAAGAGGAAAAGCTAAAGCAGTAGTTCTCAAGTGGAGGTGATTTTGCCACCAGGGTACATTTGGAAACACATGGAGATATTTTTGTTGTCACAACTTGGGTGGAGGTTTGCTCCTGGTATCTAATTTGTAGAAGCCAAAGATGCTGCTAAACATCCTGCACTTTACAGGGCAACCCCCACAACAAAAATTATCCGGCCCAAAGTGTTGAGAAACCCTGGACTAAAGGCAGAAAGCACATGCTGTTCCATCTGTCCCCTTTTAAAATGGATTATTGCAAGTGCAACAAGAAATTTTTCTTACATGTCATTGGCCCAAATCTCATCCCATAGTTGTAAAGGAAGCTGGGCAACACAGCTATTTTTTTTTGTTGTTGTTGAGTCCATTGTCATCCTAGCAGAATTAGAGTCCTGATAGTAAGAGAAGAAAAGGAGAATAGATGTTAGGTAGACATTGGGCAGTGCTTATTTCAAAAAGTTAAGTATTCTGTCGAAAGTCACAGAGGTAGTGAAGATCAGCAGCTGCTTAACCCTCCTCTAATAAGGAAGGATGCCCAGCTGTCAGGAGCAGCTCTCTCCAGATATCTGTATGAATAAAGCATGAAAATGCATGCACTGGGTATGGAAAGCCCTGGAGTTTTTGATCAGCCACAAGCAGCCTAGGAAATATTTCTTACAGGATATAATATGCAATCTGTTAAATATTTATATCACTGCTCTCTAGCATTTATAGTGAGACTTGCCTTTCCTTTTTGTCCATGTAACCATAGGGTAATTAATTTCAGACCTGACTCAGTAATACTTTGCCTTTCAAGACATCAAACTATCAGTACTTCACTTCTCTCATTCTGAAAAAATTAAAAAGTGATGTGATCACTGTTTGCCTTATTTAGGGTTCATTCAGGAAAACAGACACTCTTCCAAGTATATCAACCAGCAAGACATTTTTTAATACAGAGAATTGGAGGCTTAGGAAACCATTCAGAGGGCTGGGGGGTGAAGGTCAGAGTCTGCCAATGATCTCTGCTGCCTGTCCAGCAAAGCGGTCTTTCTCAGGAGAATGCCTGGCAGTTGCTGGCAAAGGGCTGTATCTGCTGTCTGCACATACCCACATGTCTGTATATGGCCATCAACAGCAAATCAATGGTATCTCGTCTTCTACCTTTGGAATTGTCTATGAGTGTTTCTCATTGGCAGTCTAACCTGGACCCATGGGATATTGCAAGACGTAGTTCTGAAGCTTCTCAGGGAAAAATGTAGAATGGGGTGGAGTATGATGATGAGAAATTGACAATGAAGTCTGTGGCAGAAAAAACATTTGAGTCTGAATAGAAGCATACATATATAGCAATTTTGGGGAAGAAGAACCCTCTATTCAGATGTTGGTAATGTTGCTACTAGCATTATTACCTTATTCTAGTCATATATCTTTGGGAGGTAAATAGGGATTCTTTGTGTCTGTTCTGATTTTCTTAAGTCATGGTGATGCTAAATAAATAATAAATAAGGATTTAATAACCTGCATAGATGGTGCAGAAGGTAATATATTCTGTGAGGCTCTGTAGTGCAGCGGGGGGTCCCAGAAATGAGACGAGGTTTGAAAAACAGTGCATAATTCACCAGCATGCTCTGGAAAGACCAGTCTTCAGAAAGCAGTTGTGGATGACTCAGCTTGTATATCTCTCGCCTGCCTGCCTTTGCCTTTGCCTTTGCCCTTGCCCTTGCCTTTCCCTTTGTCTCCCCACCCCCCCCCCGTCTTTCTTTCTTTCTTTCTGCAAAATTATCTGGAATTCTTTACTTGCTATAGTTATGAATATGACTTATGGTGAGCTGATAAAATATAGTGTAAAATTAAACACAATGCAGGAAATAATAGAATAATTCAGAATGAGGTAACCTACAGACATATCACATAGTCTGGTGTTGGAGGTAGAGCTGTAACCTCTAGTTATCTGCTGTCTGGGTCACATGAGGCTTTTAGCACGTGTAACTCACAGGGTTTTGAAGGTATAATTCAATCTGTGCTATATTTGAGTCTCTGAAATAGCAAAACCCATTATGACAATGTCCTATGGCCCTTGTAAAATCCTAAGTCTTGAGTTTCAGGATTCTGCTGATATTTAATATTTGAATTATCTCAAGGAAGATAAGGAAAGGGTACTGTCTTATTCTGTTTATTTCTTGAGTAAGGAAAACTGAAAGGAACTAAAAGAAAGAACTCGTTATCAAGAACAGTGTCCAAAGGTCACTGGTTTTGCTTTGTGGCTTTGCTGGAATAAAACCAACCTGTTTGGGGTTGCCTCGGTCTTATGTTGGGTCATCTGGAGGCAGATCGGGAAATGAGAATTCCTGTGTAAGTGATTTATTAAATGAGTACTCCCAAGAGAAACCAGTAAAGGAATGGGAGAAGCAAGACAGAGAGGGGTGGCCTTCAAAAAGTCTCAGGTTTTGGCCATTAGAAAGAAAAAACATAGATGCTAGAGGGGATTTACAGAAGTTATAAAAGGAATCTCAGGGGATCTGGTTAAATCCCTGACAATGTACTTAAAATGTAGTTGTAACCTTCTCTTTTGCTTTTATGAGACCCAGAATCTGGGGAAGGGAAAGAGAAATTTTCACATGGAACTGTAAAGTTTCTCTAAAGCAAGCGTTGACAAACATTTTCTAGAAAGGGCCAGATAAAATATTTGAGGCTTTGTGGGCCCCAATTATTCAACTCCACAACTGTAATGCAGAAGTGGCCATAGATGACAGATTAATGAATGAGTGTGGCTATGTTCCAATGAAACCTTATTTATAAAAACAGGGGTAGGGTGGCTGGATTTGGCCCAGGGAACATATTTTGCCAATCCCTGCTCTTGAGCTTCCTTATATGTGCCTAAGTTTATTTTTCCTTTATTTATTCCCTATCAGCTGTAAAGCATACAGGAGAATTTGTACCATTGTCTGTCTAAATGATGGTTATGGCACTATGCTTGATCTTGAATTATTCTAGACCACTGCCTCCCGTCTTTCTGCCATCCTGGCCATCTTTCACAATGTTGCAAAATAATCTTCCTGAGGCATGACTCATCTCCTTTTATTCCCATGCTAAACATATTTAGCTCTCTTTTAGCTGTAAAATAAAATATAGGTTTGTTGCATGGCATTCAGGAACCCCTGTATCCGACCCCAGGCCAGTTTTCCGGCATTATTTTCTCCTCTCTATCCTCATGTACTTATAGTTCAGCTACATTAAATTACTTGCCCTCTCTCCAGTATGCCATATCATGTGTGTTTCCTATCTCCTTGTAGTTTTCTTTTCATTTTTATATATTTAAACTCATAAAATTATATATATAAATATATATATACTGACAAAATTATATATATGATGTACAACATGATGTTTTGATACATGTATACCTTAGAGAATGGACCAATTAACATATCCATCACCTCCTATGTTTATCATGTTTGTGCTAAGAACATTTAAATCCACTCCCTTAGCCATTTTCAAGTGTACAGTACATTGTTATTAACTGTAGTCACTATGTTGTACAATACATCTCCTAAACTTATTCCTCTTATCTAACTGAAATTTTGTTATCTTTTGACCAACTCCCCAGCCCCATTCCTCCACCCCTGGTAACCACCATCCTACTCTCTCCTTCTATGAGTTTGACTGTTTAAAATTCCACATGAATGAGATCATGTAGTATTTGCCTTTCTGTGCCTGGCTTATTTCACTTAGCGTGAAGTCCTTCAGGTTCATCTACGTTGTCACAAATGACAGGAGTTTCTTCTTTTTAAAGCTAATAGTATTTCATTGTGTATAGATACTACATTTGTAATCCATTCCTCTGTTGATAGACATTTGGGTTAATTCCATATCTTGGCTATTTTGAATAGTGCTTCCATAAATATGGTAGGCACCGATATCTCTTTAGCATACTGATTTAATTTCCTTTGGATATATACCCAGAAGTAGGATTACTGCTTTGTATGGTAGTTATATTTTTAATTTTTAGAGGAACCTCCATAGTGTTTTCATATTGACTATACCAGATTATATTGCTATCAGCAGTGCACAAGGTTTCCCCTTTTCTCCACATCCTTGCCAACACTTGTTATCTCTTGTCTTGTTGACAATAGCCTTTCCAACTGGTGATAGGTAATATCTCATTGTGTTTTTAATTTTTATTTCCCTGTTGAGTAATGATGTGGATCATTAAAAAAATACCTGTTGACCATTTGTATGTCTTCTTTTGAGAAATGTATTTTCTCATTATTTTCCCTTAAAAAAATTTTTTTTTTGAGACAGGGTCTTGTTCTGTCACCCAGGCTGCAGTGCAGTGGCGTCATCATAGTTCACTGCAGCCTCTACCTCCCAGGCTCAAGTGATCCTCCTGCCTCAGCCTCCCAAGTAATTGGAACTACAGGCACGTGCCACCATGCCCAGCTTATTTTTTTTAATTTTTATTTTTGTAGAGACAGAGTCCTGCCGTGTTGCCCAGGCTGGTCTTGAATTCCTGACTTCAAGCAATCCTCCTGCTTCAGCCTCCCAAAGCTCTGGGATTACAGACATAAACCAGTGTGTCCAATCTCCTTTCCCCATTTTTTAACCAGGTTATTTGCTTTCTTGTTATTCAGTTGAGTTTTAAATATATTTTGGATATTAACCCTTTATCAGATGTACGGTTTGCAATATATATGCCCCGTCTTTGCCCTATTTCTTCTCCTGGAATGTTCTTCTAGCTCTACATTTTTGAAATCCTAACCATTCTCTAAGACATGATTCAGTCACCTTCTCCATTAAGCATTTTCTCCGTGAAGAAATCGTCTCTGCTTTGGACTTTGATAACAATATTGTCTAGTTCTATTAAAATTTTTATTTTGTTTACATTGTACTAGACAGCTATTTGCTACATTCACTACATTTTTAGTATACTGAGATCTCTCAATATATATCTATATATTTTTGCCCTTCATGGTGGGTTGCATATAGTATATATTCAGTAAATGGAGTTTTCAGATGAAGGGCGCATTCCTACATCTTGTGATTATTGATGATTTAAGTGCTGAAACTCTGACATTATTTTTCTTTTTCCTTTTTATAGGCGAGAGCTGTTTTGGCAAAAGTTGGCTATCCAGAGTTTATAATGAATGATACTCATGTTAATGAAGACCTCAAAGCAGTAAGTGCTAAATTTACTGTACTTTTTTTTCTGGCAAGTTTTACTGGCCTTGTGCCTTTCAACTAACCCAAGTCCAAGCAATTAAAACTGGTGATGCCAGAAAACACCAACTTTTGATTAATTCCTTGGCCAGATAGGAGCCTGAATATGCCAGAGAGATCACAAGATTTAGGGCAGATTCAAAAGAAAGGAAGTGGCAGAAATGATGTGTAGCTGAGTGGGTACCATAAAACAAGGTGGACTTGGGTTTGGCCTAATTTGATCATAAAAGAAAGAATTAAGCAATTTGAGTATTTTACAATTAGTGGGCATGTTCTAATAGCAAACGCATCATGTTTGTTGTTCAACACTTTTTATTTACTTCATTCATATTAAATGAATAATAATAAATTTGCCTGCTGGGAGTTAACTTCATTAAACTTTATGAGTGTTTTGGCAAATTAAGTGCATATACATATGACTCTATAATTTATTGTGAATTGGACTGTGTATTTGCAGTAAGTTACTGATGAAAAATAGCCATAATTCTTTTTATTCCAATATTTTGGGACATGCATTTTCCAGTAGGTCTATTAATTACAGGCCTTTCTAATCACAACCACTGTTATTTTGTCTCCTACAAATAATTCTGATAAATGATTTTTCTTCCTCATTAAAAAAACCTGTTTTTACCATTCACTAGATTTTCTTGAAAACATAATCTTTTGTAATTCTTTAAGTAACTATAGTTCTGAGGGATAGCTCTTTACTGAAATTGTGGTTCAACAAGTGGCGTATCTGAAAGCAATCCCAGCTTTGCAGATGACCATCAGAATTTTACAAGACCATTCAAAAGTGAGAGAAACATTAATTAGAGTCTTCCTCCATTGGGCTCTAAGATACAGCCTTCCAAAATATTGATCCAGTTGCTCTGGAAGAAAATAATTATGCCTCATAGCATCCTAAAACTCAGACAGTCTGTCTTATTATACACTGTTTTGATGATGCTGAAAACCCCATTTTTATTATCATAACTGAAAATATTGAAGCACTTGACATATTCATGTACATTATCTTTTAATTCCTTCAGTGATTCTGTGAAATAGATGATGTTCATTCCCATTTTGCAGAAAAGGATAGAGAGACTTAAATAATTTAAGTTACCTCCTCAGTTCCACACAGAGTTTCAGAGTCAGGACTGAAATCTGGGCTCAGGGAGCTCTGCCCGTAATCCGAAAAGGGATTCTTAAGGGTCCTTTTTAGGCAGCTGTGCTGCAGGAACAGAGGAGTCAGGGTAGAAACTTGGTGGGGGCGATGTGATGGGAGCTTTAGGAAGAGCAGAGGGAAGGCCATGCTATCAAATAGTTAAGGGCACAGGCTCTAGTGTCATGGGCCTGGGTTTGAATTCTGCTTCTTTCATTTACTAGTTGTTTCATCCTGTGTAGGTTACTTAACTTCAGTTAGCCTCCCTTTAGTTATCTGGCTACTGGAAATAATAACCAAGTCTTGGTATTGTTGGGAAGATTAGATGAGCTTATATACATGTAAAAACACCTGGCATAATACTCTGGCACAGAGTACCCTATAATGGGTAGCTTTGCAGATCAATATGGTCATTTGTGGTCCATTTTCAAATCTGCCTTATGAAATATTCCATTTCATTGATCCTTAATGGAAATAGACTCAAGCGTGAATTTCTACCAATTTTGGAAATATCACTATATCAGCCAGGAAAGTAAAAAGCACACTAGGTATTTAAACAGGAAATTTAATACAGGAAATAGGTTGGAAGGCAAGAAAGGGAAAATGAGGTAAACCACAGGTTCAACTGGTATTGCTACTAAGAAGAGCATCACCAGGGCACAAAGTACCTTAGCAGGAGAACATGGATAACTCCATATGATTGGTACATATTCCGAGTCAGGGTGTGGATGAGAAGGTTTGAGAGACAGTTTGGTGTAGAGGTTACAAATGAGGACCCTGAAGTCAAAGTGCTTGGAGTAAAATCCCCCCGTCTACCATGTACTACAGTGTTTCCTAGGGTAGGTTATGTATCCTCTCTGTGCCTTTCTTTATCTGAAGAATCAAGGTGATGCTAATGCCTCCCATATAGGATTTCTGGGAGGATCAAATAAATTAACATATTTAAAGTGTTTAGAACCATTCTTAACATACAGTCAGCACAAATATAAGTGTTAGCTGTGACATCTTCCATTCACACTTATGATAGTGGACTATTTTGGTTTGGAAAAGTCCTTATGAATTAACTCATGTGGTATCCAGGTCCCTCAAATTGATTTAAAAGGCTATACAGATGGAGCAGTCTCAAGCTTTAATTGAATAAGGTAGCACTTCAGGTTTACTCACAGTATTTAGTTGATCAAGTTTTGTTGGCAGTCTGTTGCTGTCTAAGTTCAGAGCCCCACACTGAATGCAGGACCCATTGAATGCAATATCTTTTGTGAAAAGAAACCAGATGCCAAACGGGATGCCATATTGGGTATGCTTCTTTGTTTCTCTGGGGCCCCAACTGAAGCCATTACACGCCAAGATTTTTAATCACTACTGTGAAGAAATGGCTTTCATCTGACTCATTGCCAAAGCAGACACAATTACACCCAAGAGTTAGAAAAGTTTAAAAAACTGGCAGTGAATAAATTCCAGGTTACGAGAAATAAAAAGACATTTGTATTCAGAAACTGATTGTGTCAGTCCATTTTCACACTGCTATAAAGAAATACCTGAGACTGGATAATTTCTAGAGGAAAGAGGTTTAATTGACTCATAGTTCCGTATGGCTAGGGAGGCCTCAGGAAACTTACAATCATGGCGAAAAGCAAAGGGGTAACAGGCACCTTCTTCACAAGGTGGCAGGTGAGAAGAGTGAGAGTTCAGGAAAAAACTGCCACTTTTACAACCATCAGATCTCATGAGAACTCACTATCACGAGACAGCATGGGGGAAACTGCCCCCATGATTCAATCACCTTCCTCCCTTGACATATGGTGATTACAGGTCCCTCCCTCAACACGTAGGGATTATAATTCGAGATGAGATTTGGGTACTGTGTTTCCGCTCTCTCACTTTCTCTCTTCCTCTACCCATGCCCTTTTCTTTTCTGAGTGGCAGTTCTTCTCTACTCTCCTAAGTAATGGTACTATCACCTCCTCCCTTCTGTGACCCTAGGAACAGGAGTAGCAGGTGTGCTACTCCTTTGACTCCCACAGAGCCAAATCATATCACTGATAGAGAAAATGAATAAAACCCACCCTAAAAATAGGTAAAGGGTGACATGATAGATTGTAATATTGTCACTGAAGGCAATAGCAAAAGGACTAAAGTATCCCTGGTACACAATGGGACTGTGTTTTCAGTTTTAAGAAACATGTAGATGAGGACTGCTATAGGACCTATGAGAAATTTCTGGTAATACGAGCTCTAAGCATGAAAGGCTGTTACAAATGAAAAACAGCATGCTGCACTTGAGACAGGTGGAGATATGATTCATCAGACACAAATGCAAAAGGAAAGAGGAGCGAGATTAGGCGATGGATCAGATGAAGGTCAAGGAGAAATGTTGAAAATTGAAGTTGGGCTCGTGGAAATACAAGCAAATGAGATAGAATTAAGAGGTAAATTTGCAAAAGAATCAGAATTTTTTTTCTTTAAGGATGACAAGATAAGCTGAGGTACTCAGCAAAGCATTTCTGAACAACAATCCTGTAGTTCTGGGAAAGAACAAGAAAAAATAAAATGCCCATTATTTGAAGCCCCATCAACATGCGGGAAAGCCTATTGGTCAGGCATCAGACCATTTTCAAATCAGTCTACTAAAGTATTCCATTTCATTCACTTAGTAGAAATAGATTCAAGCAGTGAGTTTATACCAATTTTGGAAATACTGCAATATTAGCCAGGAAAGCAAAAGCACACCAGATAGTTTAAACACGGAATTTAATACAGGAAATATGTTGGAAGGCAAGAGGAGGGAAAAATGAGATAAACCACAGATTATTAACTTTAGAAAGCAGCTGTTGCTCCTGTGCCTAGGGTCACAGAAGGGAGGAGGTGATGGTACTGTCACTTAGGAGAGTAGAGGAGAACTGCCACTCCAGAGCTGAGCTTCGGAGGAGAGACTGAAGATTCTTCCAGAGTCATGGTCAGAAAAAGAAAAGGGAGGGAGTAGAGGGGGAGAGAGAATTAGAGGTGGCAACACAGCACCCTTCCCTTCCTGCAACCCACCGATTTCCTCTAGTGCCTCCTATTTGCAGGAAGCTAATTGGCAAAGGAGTTTGGGAAACAGTTTTCAGATTTCCAGTCTCCAGCATTACGAAACAGAGTGAAAGGGTCGGCATGCAGCTGAAAGACTATAGGAGAATAACCAGCACAATTCAGGACATTACTTATTCTCGTGAAAGCCAATGGAGAATTGCAGTAAGGACTAAAGTCAGAATCATGGCTGGCCTCTGTTTACTTAGGAGAATTGGAAATGAGAAATTTTTCAGAGGCCAAAGTTTCTGGTGAGTGATACACACATACATACATATCAATGTGCATGTAGGGATATGTAGATATGTGAACCTATGTAAGATTCTCTGGGGTGGGTCTGGTTTGCTTTGGCCAGTAAAACACTTTGTGTGTGTGTGTGTGTGTGTGTGTGTGTGTGTGTGTGTGTGTGTGTACATGGCCGAGAGTGCCACTATGCAAGAGTAAGGTGATATTCAGATGGAATGCTGGAATGCTGGAATGCTGCAGATAAAGGTTCTTAAAATACTAAAATAATTCTTTACTATTTTTTTTTTTTTTGAGACGAAGTCTTGCTCTGTCGCCCAGGTTGGAGTAGTGCAATCTCGGCTCACTGCAACCTCCGTCTCCCGGGTTCAAGCAATTCTCCTGCCTCAGCCTCCCGAGCAGCTGGGACTACAGGCTCATGCCACCATGCCCAGCTAATTTTTTTTGTATTTTTAGTAGAGATGGGGTTTCACCACATTGGCCAGGCTGGTCTTGAACTGCTGGCCTCATGATCCACCCGCCTCAGCCTCCCAAAGTGCTGGGATTATAGGCATGAGCCAGCACACCTGGCCTCTTTGTTAAAAAACACAAAACATTGCACTCAACTCTCTCAGGGGACCTCTGGCCATCATGGCACTGGAGAGCTAAGAGTGAGCATTGGAGGTGGGGCACCCTGGTGCGCCCCAACCTTCCAGCCAGGCCTCCCTAATTCTCTCACATTGGCCTTCATCCAGACTGCTCCACTCGCCAGAGCAGTCCAAGACCAGTCCCAGTGTGGAGATGGGACATCTGGTTCCAGTGCTAGTGTGCTGGCTGGAACTCCCTCACACCAACCTTCACATAGCTGTCGGTGGGAATTGCATCTTCCATGGTACATTGTATACATGGATTATTAAACATTTTGAACATCACCCCTGTATATTAGGTTGGTGCAAAAGTAATTGTGGTTTCTGCCATTACTTTTAATGCCAAAAACCGCAGTTACTTTTGCTCCAACGTAATAAGTATGCCTACATGTATATACACACATTACTTTTGGGCAAAGCCATCTAAACACACCAATCTTGCATATTGCTTTGCTGTTTGAAGAAGCGAAGATGTAGGTATAAAAATATGGATTCTATTAACTATTGAGAAAATCCTTTGGGTGCCTAACATAAAATCTTTCTAATAGATATTTGGATATATCTCTGAGTATCTTTAAATGGATTTAAATTAAATGAAGGGGGTCCTAGAATTTACACTTCCTACTGGCACAGTAAGGAAAGGATCACAATTAGCGCTTCAGTATTTTTCATCTGCTTATTTTTACAAGTAGCCTGAGGCTGATATTACGGATCATTTGCATTCCTATGTAGTGTCTTATAAACATGTACTTGTCCTACAGAGAAGCTGAACACATTTCCCTGTTCTGCCCTTATTATAGGGTCCCCATCTTTGGAGTGGTGGTGGTGGGAAATAACTTTATTCTTCCATTTAGTCTGTGGATCTCTAATAGGATATTCAGAAGGGAAATGTAGGTCGTCCTGAATTTTATGATTGGGACAGCTGTAGCTAGGAAATGACACAAGAGTCCCAATTAATTCCCCAAAGTTCACACAATTGAAAGTCAGGAGATGGAATTGATTGAAAGTCATCATCAACTTGACCTAGACTTTTCCAGTAATTGAAAGGACAAGAGGCTTTTGAGCCAAGTATTGTCCCTTGCTGAATTTAATTTTTTCATTTTGGAGATTACAAGAGGCTTGAAAATATTCATGTGAATTCCTTCTTGTTTCAACTTCTACAACAAACAGAACTTTCCCAATAGTTGCTGGGCTTCAATTCTTTTTCTTATTCAAGGACCTTTTGAAATATTTAAAATTATCAAAATATTATTACAATTAGCAAGTCTTCTCAAAGTAAAAACTGATCTCATTGATACTATTTTTTGAAGGTTAATATTTTTGAAGGAAATTCCTCTGAGATAATCTCCCAGGAAGTGTTCTGAACCCAAGAACATACCTGAATTTTCTATCAGTCATAATCATATTCTGAAGGTTTTGGCAGAAAATGTGGGAAACAGAGAAAATGCACTCATAATATTGCTACATAATACATACTTCTGTTACAGTTTGTTAATTTTTCTATTTCTATACAGCTGTAATTGATGTTCATATATAATTTCGTATACCAATCTTTACAGTAAACATATTGTTTTGTTACTGTCTTTTATAGCCTGTTACCATTATTTTAACAGCTGTATAGTATTTCAAGTAAGTTGTATCATGATTTATTTAATCACTGCATCTACTCCCATCCACAGTCTTACTTTGTCCTTGAATCGTTAGTTCACTTATTTAAGACCAATGAAAATAATATTGAAGTCAGAGCCAAATGACAGCGTAGCTTTGCCAAATTTCATAATCTCTTTAGCCCTGCTTCCCATCTATCATATGTGAATAACAGTGACTGGCCCCTGCCTACCCCCAAACACTTAATCTGTCTCAAGGAAAAAAGTAAGACCTGTCCTCTATTACTTGTGATTTCCATTAAATAAATGGAATAGATCAGTTAAACCAGGGCTAAGAAAGAAGAAATATTCTCAACTCAATAATGAAAACAATGTTAAAATTATCTTTCTAAACATAGATCAGCTATGGCAAATCGTAATAGTTACCTCAGAGTTTTGCTCCCCACAGTTATTTTCAGGGTTCTGGTAGGTCCTTATTTAAAGTAATTTTAGACTTGGGATCCTTTTCTTCTTTAAAAAGTGTTTTGTTTTTTTTTTTCTTCTTTTTTTGAGACAGAGTCTCGCTCTATCACCCAGGGGCTGGAATGCAGTGGCGTGATCTCGGTTCACTGCAATTTCTGCCTCCCGGGTCCAAGCGATTCTCCTGCCTCTGCCTCCCAAGCAGCTAGGATTACAGGCACCTGCCACCACGACTGGCTAATTTTTTGTATTTTAAATAGAGACAGGGTTTCACCATGTTGGCCAGGCTGGTCTCGAACTCCTGACCTCAAGTGATCCGCCAGCCTTGGCCTCCCAAAGTGTTGGGATTACAGGTGTGAATCACCGCACCTGTCCCTTTAGAAAGTTTTGAGATGATTTTCTGTTTAGTGTCTGTAGACTAACCTGAATGTCAAGGGATTTTTTTTTTCAGATGGAACAATAATGAAAGTATCACAATTAGCAAGTTTTCTAAAAGTAAAAACTGACCCCACTGATATTACTTTTAAAAAGTTAATATTATTGAAGGAAATTCCTCTGAGAATTTCCCAGAATGTGTTCTGACCCCAAGAACATACCTGAATTTTCTATCAGTTACAATCATATTCTGAAGGTTTTGGCAGAGCTGTCTTGGGAACAAAAGTTGAAAAAGGCAAAGGATTCAACATTGGACACATCTTTTAACCATACGATCTGGGAATGCCTAAGGATTGCTAGTTAAGGTTGCTTTCTATAACAAGGTGCTTACTCTGTTTCTTCTGAGGCTAAAAGAAAAGTGATCTTTTTTTTTTTTTTTTTTTTTTTTTTTTGAGACAGAGTTTTGCTCTTGTTACCCTGGCTGGAGTGCAGTGGCACGATCTTGGCTCACTGCAACCTCTGCCTCCTGGGTTCAAGCAATTCTCCTGCATTGGCCTCCCGAGTAGCTGGGATTATAGGCATGTACTACCATGCCCGGCTAATTTTGTATTTTTAGTAGAGATGGGGTTTCTCCATGTTGGTCAGGCTGGTCTCGAACTCTCGACCTCAGGTGATAGGCCCACCTTGGCCTCCCAAAGTGCTGGGATTACAGGCATGAGCCACCAGCCCTGGCTGAAAACCTTTATCTTAAAATACAGTCAATTATAAGATTTTGGCCAGCATGGTGGCCCACACCTGTAATCCCAGCACTTTTGAAAGCCAAGGTGGGTGGATCACTTGAGTCTAGGAATTTGAGGCCAGCCTGGCCAACATGGCAGGACCCCATCTCTACTAAAAATATACAAATTAGCTGGGCATGGTGGTGCATGTCTGTAATCCCATCTACTCGGGAGGCTGAGGCATGAGAATCGCCTGACCCTGAGAGGCAGAGGTTGCAGTGAGCTGAGATTGCACCACTGCACTCTAACCTGGGTCACAGGGCAAGACTCTGTCTCAAAAAAAATTAAAAGATTTCTTTTCATTATGAAGCATTTCAAATGTTGGAACATGATGTAAAATAATAATTTGAACACATCTATTTTTAACGCATATTAAACATATTAGCTGTATTAGCTTTGTACATGCACACACACATTTTAAATGAATAAAACAGATGGATTTGATATTTTGTCATCTTCCTTGGTCTAATCTCCTTCCTTTGTGTCTATCTCCATTCCTGGATGTAAACACTACCTTGAGTTCAGTCTTACTATTGTTATTCCTAAGCCTTTCTTTATGTTTTGCTACATAGGTAGGCATCCTTAAACGGCATACAGTATGGCTCTGCATGTTTAAAAACTTTACATTTTCTCATAGCTATAACTTACCTTATTCGCTCTACATAATTTTTAAGATGATTTCATGTCCATGCATACAGAACAATCATTTGAACTGTTGTATTGCCTTCCGTTATGTGAATATACCACGATTTGTTTATCAGTCCCTCTCCCCCGCCCAAGCAGTTTGAGGAAGGGACAATTTAAAGTCATAGCTTTATAATTTGTTGGCCAAACAGAACACAGAGGATGCCAGGAATCAATACTTTTATTTCTGCCTTTCTCCATGTACCTTCGGTTATTTTACCCCTTCCTTTATATTTTGGCCTGGTCTCCTGGAAAGATTATTAAGATGACTCATTAACAAAAGCTTCTCCACAGATGTGAGTAGCCACTCTGTGTTAGGCAGGAGCTAAATGTGAGCCAGACATTGGCCAACAAATAGGTGACTGTCAAGCCTATAACCATCAGATTGCATGTATTCATTCATATCTGTAATGTAATGCCTGTGGGTTTCATGTACATGCATATTTTAATATGTGCTTTTAAAAAACTATTAAAGTTATAAAGATTACAGTTAATAAGAATTTGGTTACTCTTGGTTATTTCCTTATTCAAATGTGTATTTTTCTTATTTTCCATAGTAATACATTTAAAAACCAAAGCATTGGAGGTCACTACAAACAACTGCATTAACAGCTCCACAGATCTTATTTACAATACATAGCTAGGTTAAATATTGCTGGTTTTGTTGATGGAGTGCCTATAATGGAAACTGTCTGCTGTTCTCCTTCCAAAACAAGAAAAGGAACTAAAAAATCAATTATGTCTGTTTCCCTATCTGAATAGACAACACTGTTGTGAGCTGCTACCAATTTCCTGTGTTCCCATGCAAGCTATAATCTATGATTTGCCTCTGTAATTTCATTAATATTTAGTGACCAGAGACGTTTTGAGTGTTAACAGATACATTCTGTTAATAATTAAATTATTCTGGTGACTTCATTGTGTTTACGGTAGAGATTAAGTCTCTGAATCACATTCATTTTTTTCCTTTATGAACAACTACCAATTACGTGACTAAATCGTCGTCTATAAGCTAAATCAGGTTTCAGTCAACTAAACTGCATGCTACTAAAAAAACTTATGTGACAAAATACACATTTGAGAAAGATCAAGGGTGCTCGTGAGCCAAGAAATTTCAAACCAAAGATAATATGTTTTGTAAAGGTTAAAGTCGATTTTTCAATTAGAAAGGAAATGGAACGCATTGTAAATGATTGTAGCTTCTCTTGTTGTGTTTTCACTGTGATCCAGAAATGACCATATTGATTTTTGAACTTCTTGCGTTAAAGGAGAATCACTGAGACTAAATTTCATGGCTTTGTGAGTTCTGGGTTAACTGATAGCTGAGAGAGGCTGTGACTGCTGCAACTTCTCTGCTAGTTGCTCCTTCCTATGCTGAAGGATTTTGATCTTTTATCTTTACTTAGAACAATGATGTTGTGGTTTGTTTTATTCAGATCAAGTTTTCAGAATCCGACTACTTTGGCAATGTCCTTCAAACTCGCAAGTATTTAGCACAGTCTGATTTCTTCTGGCTAAGAAAAGCCGTTCCAAAAACAGAGTGAGTATTAAAAAAAAGTTAAATAGATGCATTGGTGAGAAGTGGAGTCTCTTTAGATTAAACTTTGTAATTCCCCTCAAGTCAGAGTAGCTGGCTTGCCAGTTATCTTGTTTTAGCAAAATCCGTGTCATGTTTTGCCAACTCTTATTTTTTATGTTATGTGATTCAGATCTTAAGTCTAATTACAGGTCCCCGTTTCTAGCATCAACACGTATCAAGAGAAGGCTTATTAGGATGCAAACATTAGAGTTATTTCTAGATCTAGGTATGAATATATATACAGGGGAAAATTTCTCTGGATTTTTACATTCATGTAGCAACTTTCGATGATCGTAAAAAAGAATAAATAATTTTTAAAAGAACTATGATTAGAAACGTCAAAGTAAATGTATAGAAGCAACTAGAAAATATTTGTTGAGGTAATGCCTATCAAAGAACTGAGAGCTATGTTGTTTTTATCCAATAGCAGTTATGATTTATTTGCCTTCCTCTCAGCTGCCTATAGGAGTTTTTCCTACAGGTAGGAGAGTTTCCTTAGGAACTTTTAGGCCCAGGGCCCACCAGCTATGATTTCTTCCCTCAGCAAAATGTCCATGATGGTGACAATGACGATGGTAGCAGCTAACAATTACTATTCGCTTACATTGTACCAGAAGGTGCTTTACAATTCTTAATTCATTTTATCCTCATATGAATTCTGTGAGGTATAGGTACTATTATCCCCATTTTACAGGAAAATAAAAGACTTACAACTGAGAAATTCTTCAGCTTAGGTCTGGGTCACATTTTGTTCGTCTGCTGATGTTTTTGATTCCTGGGACTGGATTCTGTTCTGCTAAGGCCCACTTCTCCAATGCTTTTTTGGCTCCCTGTTCTCCAGATTGGATAATTTCTATTGATCTGTCTTCAACTCCAGAATTCCTTTTTTATTTTAATTGTGTTATTATTTTTAACTTATTTTTTATTTCAATAGGTTTTGGGGGAACAGGTGGCGGTGGCTTACATGAGTAAGTTGTTTAGTGGAGATTTCTGAGATTTCAGTGCACCCATCACCTGAGCAGTGTACTTGTACACTGTACCATTGTGTAGTCTTTTGTTCCCCAACCCATTCCCACTCTTTCCCCCGAGTCTCCAAAGTCCGTTGTATCATTCTTTTTTTTTTTTTACATATGTGATACTTATAATATCTAATAATGATGACATCTCATATTACTAGGAAAGAGATGAACTTCTTAATAAATATTACTGGAAAATCTGGGTACTTTTAGAGATGCATCTTTTTAAAATTGTACTTTAGGTTCTGGGGTACATGTGCAGATCATGCAGGATTGTTGCATAGGTACATACATGGCAAGGTGGTTTGCTGCCTCCATCCCCCCATCACCTATATCTGGCATTTCTCCCCATTCTATCTCTCCCCAACCTCCCCACCCCCTGCTGTCCCTCCTTTAACCCCCACCCAACAGACCCTAGTGTGTGATGCTCCCCTCCCTGTGTCCATGTGTTCTCACTGTTCAACACCTGCCTATGAGTGAGAACATGCGGTGTTTGGTTTTCTGTTCTTGTGTCAGTTTGCTGAGAATGATGGTTTCCAGATTGATCCATGTCCCTACAAAGGACACAAACTCATTGTTTTTTATGGCTGCATAGTATTCCATGGTGTACATCATTCTTATGCCTTTGTGTCCTCATAGCTTAGCTCCCCTCTTATGAGTGAGAATATACAATGTTTGGTTTTCCATTCCTGAGTTACTTCACTTAGAATAATGGTCTCCAGCTCCATCCAGGTTGCTGTGAGTGCCATTGTTTCATTCCTTTTTATGGCTTGACAACTCCAGAATTTCCATTTGTAGTTTGTATTTCTCTGTTGTGATTCTTTATTGAACCATTGTCATTATATTTTCTGTTAATTCTTTGAATATAGTTTATTTTAATTCTTTGAAATTATCTATAATAGCCACTTTCAAGTCTTTGCTAAATCCAGTATCTGGGCTCAAACTAACTAGATTTAGTTTTTATTGATTTTTTTTTTTCTCTCTCTCTCTTTTTTTTTTTTTACAGTTTTTCCTTTGCATAACATTTTTTGTTGTGAATGACAGTTTAGATCGTATGTTATAGCAACTCTGGATTCTGATTTATTTTTCTGAGGCTTTTTTTTTTTTTAAACAAAAGTAACTGTCCTAACTTATACTGCAGAATAGATCTTCCCTGTAGCATCCAGCTGTCTTTGTCTCCGTTCAGTATTTTAACTATTATTTTTAGTTTGTAGCCTCACTTCTTGATGGTTGTCCCTGTGTCTACATAGCTTAGTGCTCTGTCAGTGATTAGGTCAGAGCTTGTGCTCAAACACCTTGAGTCTATAGGGCTTCCACCCTCTGCCAGTTGTTCTGTGTGTGGGTTGGGAGCACTTTCCAAGTTACAGCCAGTTTTCAGTTCACCTTCAATTTCACCTTCCACCAGGCCCTCACTGGTCTTCCCTGCACATGTGCCTCATTTCCGGTCAGCCAGGGATGTGTGGAGTGCTTATTTAGCCCTTCTATGACTATTTCAGTTACAGGATCTCTCTTTTAAATTTCTGACTGGGTTTTCGTCATTAGTTTTCTATTAAGTTAGCCATTCAAAAATTTTAAAAAATATTTTGTAGGTTCATAGTAGGTGTATATATTTATGAGGTACATAGGATATTTCAATACGGGCACAGAATGTGTAATAATCACATCAGGGTAAATGGGGTATCCATAGTCTCAAGCATTTATCCTTTCTTTATGTTACAAACAATCCAATTATACACTTTTAGTTATTTTTAAATCTATAATAAACTGTTGACTATAGTCACCCTGTTTTGCTATCAAATACCAGATATTATTCATTCTATCTAACTATATTTTTGTATCCATTAACCATCCCCACTTACCTCGACCCAGTACCCTTCACAACCCCATTCTACTCTCTATCTCCATGAGTTCAGTTGTTTTAATTTTTAGCTCCCACAGATAAGTGAGAACGTGAGGTTTGTCTTTCTGTGCCTGGCTTATTTCACTTAATATCCTCTAGTTTCATCCATGTTGTTGTAAATGACAGGATTTCATTCTTTTTTTATGGCTTAATAATACTCCATTGTATATATGTACCACATTTTCTTTATCCATTTGTTGTTGATGAACATACAGGTTGCTTCCAAATCTTGGCTATTATGAACAGTTCTGCAATAAACATGGGAGTGCAGATGTCTCTTCAATGTACTGATTTTCTTTCTTTTGGGTATATACCCAGCAGTGGGATTGCTGGACTGTAAGGTAGCTCTATTTTTAGTTATTTGAGGAACCTCCAAACTCTTCTCCACAGTGGTTGTATTAATTTACATTCCCATGAACAGAGTACGAGGGTTCTCTTTTCTCAACAACCTCACCAGAGTTTGTTTTTGCCTCTTTTGAGTAAAAGCCATTTTAACTAGATTAAGATGATATCTCACTGTAATTTTTGATTTGCATTTCTCTGATAATCATTGATGTTGCCTACCTTTTCAAATACCTGTCTGCCATTTTTATGTCTTCATTTGAGAAACGTCTATTCAGATCTTTGTGTCTATGTGTCTGTTTTTATGCCATTATCATTCTATTTTGGTTACTATAGCTCTGTAGTATAATTTGAAATCAAGTAATGTGATTCCTCCAGTTTTATTGTTTTTGCTTAGGATAACATGGGCTATTCTGGATCTCTCTTGGTTCCATATAAATTTTAGGATTCTTATTTCTATTTCTGTGAAGAATGTCATTGATATTTTGATGGGGACTACAGTGAATCTGTAGATTGCTTTGGGTAGTATGGGCATTTTCACGGTATTGATTCTTCTAATCCATGAACATGGAATATCTTTTCTTTTTTGTGTCCTCTTCAATTTCTTGCATCTGTGTTTATAGTTTTCATTGTAGAGATCTTTCGCTTCTTTGGTTAAATTTATTCCTAGATATTTTATTTGTAGCTATTGTAAATGAGATTATTTTCTTTACTTCTTTTACAGATTGCTTTCTGTTGGAATATAGAAATGCTACTGATTTTTGTATTGACTTTGTATCCTGCAACTTAACTCAATTTGTTTATCATTTTAATAGTTTTTTGGTGCAGTCTTCAGGTTTTTCCAAATATAAGATCATATTGTCTACAAAGAAGGATAATTTTGACTTCTTTCTAATTTGGATGCCCTTTATTTCTTATTTTAAAAAATATATATTTTTATTATACTTTAATTTCTAGGGTACATGTGCAGATCTTACAGGATTGTTACATAGGTATACACTTGCCATGGGGGTTTGTTGCCTCCATCCTCCTTTCCCTTACATTAGGTATTTCTCCCAAAGTTATCCCTCCCCAATCTCCCCATCCCCTGCTATCCCTCCCCTAGCCCCCCACCCCCCAACAGACCCCAGTGTGTGATGCTCCCCTCCCTGTGTCCATGTGTTCTATTGTTCAACACCCGCCTATGAGTGAGAACATGCGGTGTTTGGTTTTCTGTTCTTGTGTCAGTTTGCTGAGAATGATGGTTTCCAGATTCATCCATGTCCCTACAAAGGACATGAACTCATCCTTTTTTATGGGATGCCTTTTATTTCTTTCTGTTGTCTGATTGCTCTAGCTAGGACTTCTAGTATTATGTTGAATAATAGTGGTAAAAGTAGGCATCCTTGTCTTGTATAGATCTTAGAGGAAAGGCTTTCAGTTTTCCCCTCATTCAGTGTGATACTAGCTGTGGCTGTGTCATATATGGCTATTATTGTGTTGAGGCATATTCCTTCTATACCCGGTTTTTTGAGGGTTTTTATCTTGAAACGATGTTGAATTTTATTAAATGCTTTTTAGCATCAATTTAAATGATCATATGGTTTTTGTCCTTCATTCTGTTGGTACAGTGTATCACATTGATTGATTTGTGTATGTTGAGCCATTCTTACATCCCTGGGATAAATTCCACTTAGTCATGATGAATGATTTTTTTAATGTGTTATTGAATTTACTTTACTAGTATTTTGTTGAGAATTTTTGCATCAGTGTTCATCAGGGATATTAGCCTTTAATTTTCTTTTCTTTTCTTTCTTTCTTTTTTTTTTTTTTTGGCTGTGTCTTTGCTTTGTTTTGGTATCAAGTTAATACTGGCCTCGTAGAATGAGTTTGGAAGTATTCCCTTCTCTATATTTTTGAATAGTTTGAGTAGTATCGGTATTAGTTCTTCTTTAAATGTTTGGTAGATTTCAGAGGTAAAGCTATTGGGTTCCAGGGATTTTTTTTTTTTTTTCCTGGGAGACATTTTTATGATGGCTTCAGTCTCATTACTTGTTATTGATCTGTTCAGGTTTTCAATTACTTCATAGTTCAGTCTTTGTAGGTTGCATGCATCTGGGAATTTATCCGTTTCTTCTGTGTTTTCCAATTTATTGGCATATAGTTGCTCATAGCAGCCTCTAATAATCTTTCAAATTTCTATGGTATTATTTGTAATATCTCCCTTTTCATATCTGATTTTATTTATTTGGATCTTCTCTCTTTTTTTCTTAGTCTGGCTTAAGGTTTGTTGATTTTATCTTAAAAAAACAACTTTTTGTTTTGTTAATCTTTCATATTGTCATTTTTCATTCAATTTTATTTATTTCTGCTCTGTTCTTTATTTATTTTGTTGTACTCATTTTGGGTTTGATTAACTCTTTGTTTTCTAGTTCTTTAAGATTTATGGTTTATTTAATGTTTTTCTACTTTTTGATGTAGGCACTTATTGCTGTAAACCTTCCTCTTGGTACGGCTTTCACTGTATCCCATAGGTTTTGGTATGTTGTGTTTCCATTTTCATTTGTTTCAAGAAATTTTAAAATTCCTTGTTAGTTTCTTGTCCCCCTGATCATTCAGGAGCATATTGTTTAATTTCCATGTGTTTGTACGGTTTTCCAAATACCTTGTCACTGATTTGTAGTTTTATTCCATTGTGGTCAGAACAGATACTTGATATAATTTCTATTAAAAAAAATAGGACTTGTTTTGTGGCCTAACATATGGTCTGTCTTTGAGAATGATCCATGTGCTGAGGAGAAGAATGGATGTTCTTTAGCCATTGGATGAAATGTTTTGTAAATATCTATTAGGTCCATTTGGTCTATAGTGCCAGTGAAATCCAGTGTTTCTTTGTTGATTTTCTGTCTGGAAGATCTGTCCAGTGCTGAAAGTGGAGTGTTGAAGTCTCCAGCTATTATTGTAGTAAGATATCTTTCTCTCTTCAGCTCTGATATTTCTTTTGTATATCTGGGTGCTTCACTGTTGGGTACATAAATATTTGAAATTATTATATCCTTTTGCTGAATTGACCCCTTTATCATTATATACTTATCTTCTTTGTCTCTTTTTATATATAGTCTTTGTCTTGAAATCCATTTCGTTTAATATAAGTATAGCAGTTCCTGCTCTTTTTTGTTATCCTTGACATGGAATATCTTTTTCTATCCCTTTATTTTGAGTCTATATGTGTGTTTGTAGGTGAAGTATATTTCTTGTAGGCAGCAGATCAGTATGTCTTATTCTTTTTATCCATTCAGCCACTCTGTGTCTTTTGATTGGAGAGTTTAGTTTATTTACATTTAGTGCTATTATTGATAAGTAAGGGCTTACTTCTGCCATTTTGTTATTTGTTTTCTGGTTGTTCTGTTATATTCTCTTCCTTCTTTCCTGTCTTCCTTTTAATGAAGGTGATTTTCTCTGGTGGCATGTTTTAATTTCTTGCTTTTCATCTTGTGTGTACCTGTTGTATGTTTTTTGATTTGAGGTTACCATGAATGTTGCAAATAACATAACATATTATTTTAAACTGATGACAACTTAACACTGATTGCATAAACAAACAAGCAGGCAAAGAAAAAACTAGCAACAACTCTATACATTGACTTCATGCCCCTGCTTTTTGACTTTTGGTTGTTTCTATTTATATCTATTCATACTGTCTATATCTTGACAAATTTTTATAGTTATTATTTTTTATAGGTTCAGCTTTAAGTCTTTCTGCTCAGGATATGAGTAGTTTCTATACCACAATTACAACATTATAATATTCTGTGTACTTACCATTACCTGTGAGTTTTGTACCTTCAAATGTTTCTTATTGCTCATTAACATCCTTTTCTTTCAGATTGAAGAACTCCCTTTAGCATTTCTTGTAGGACAAGTCAGGTTTTAAAATTTCCTCAGATTTTATTTGTCTGGAAATGTCTTTACTTCTCCTTTGTTTTTGAAGGATATTTTTGCTGCATGTACTATTCTAGGATAAAAGCTTCCTTCCTTCAGGACTTTGAATGTGTCATACTAGTTTCTCCTCACCTGTAGTATTTCCACTGAGAAGTGTGCTGCCAGATGTATTGGAGCTCCATTGTATTTTATTTCTTTTCTCTTGCTGCTTGTAGGATCCTTTCTTTATCCTTGACCTTCGGGAGTTTGATTATTAAATACCTTGAAGTAGTCTTCTTTGGGTCAAATCTGCTTGGTGTTCTATAACCTTCTTGTGCTTGAATATTGATATCTTTCTCTAGGTTTGGGAAGTTTTCTGTTCTTTTCCCTTTGAATAAACTTTCTACTGCTTCTCTCTCTCTCTCTCTCTCTCTCTCTCTCTCTCTCTCTTTCTCTCTATTTCTCTCTCTCTACGTCCTTTCAAAGTTCAGTAATTCTTACATTTGCCCTTTGAGGCTATTTTCTAGATCTTGCAGATGTGCTTTATTCTTTCTTATTCTTTTTTTTTTCTCTTCAGACTGTGTATTTTCAAATAGCCTGTCTTCAAGCTCACTAATTCTTTCTGTTGCTTGATCAATTCTGCTGTTAAGACATTCTGATGCACTTTTTCAGTATGTCAGGTACATGTTTCAGCTTCAGATGTTCTGCTTGCTGCTTTTTAATTATTTAAATATGTTCGTTATAATTATCTGATAAGATTCTGAATTCCTTCTCTGTTACCATAAGTTTTGTTGAGTTTCTGCAAAACACTATTTTGAATTCTCTGTCTGAAAAGTCACATATCTCTGTCTCTCTGTAGTTGATCACTGGTGCCTTACTTAGCTAATTTGGTGAGGTGATGTCTTCCTGGATAGTGTCAATGCTTGCGGATGTTTGTGGTGTCTGGGCATTGAAGAGTTAGGTATTTGTTTTAGTCTTTGCAATCTGGACTTGTTAGTACTCATCCTTCTTGGAAGGCTTTCCATGTATTCAGTGGGACTCTGGTATTGTGATCTAAATCTTTCATCACTGCAGTCATGTCTGTATCAGGAGGCATCCTAAGCCCAGTAATGTTGTGACTTTGGCAGACTCACACAGGTACTGCCTTGGTGGTCTTTCTTAGGTAAGTTTCTGGAGAATTCCCTGGATTACCAGGCAGAGACTCTTGTTCTCTTCCCTTACTTTCCCCCAAACAAATGGAGTCTCTCTCTCTGTTCTGAGCTGCTTGGAGCGGGGGAGGGGTGACACAAGCACCCCCTGTGGGCATCACTACTGGGACTGTGCTTGGTCATCCTTAGAGCCAGCATAGCACTGGTTCTCACCCAAAGTCTGTGGTGACCACTGACCTGCCTACTGCCTGTATTCACTCAAGGGCCAAGGGCTCTAAAATAAGCAAGTGGTAAATCCATCCAGGCATGCAACCTTGCAATCAGGGTGTGAGTAAGCCCAGTCTTGAGCAGGTCCAGAGATACCATCCTGGAGCCAGCACCTGGTGTCAGGAACCTTAGGCATCTACCTGGTGTTCTATTCTCCTGCAGCTGAGCTGGCACCCAAGCCATAAGACAAAGTCTTTCCTACTCTTCCATCCCCTTCCCTCAAGCAGAGGAGTCTCTCTCCATGGCCACCACTACCCCAGGCCCATGGCAAGTCCTGCCTGGCTGCCACTGATGTTCACTCAAGATACAAGGGCTTTTCAGTCAGGTGAATGCTGTTAGGCCTGGGTCTCTCCCTTTAGGCCAGTGGTCTCCCCTCTTGCCCAGGGCAGGCCCAGAACTACTGTCCAGGAGCCAAGGCCTGGAACCGGGGTCCCCAAAATCCCACTTGTTGCTCTACCCCATTGTGGCCAAGCTGGCACCCATGCTATAAGACAAAGTCCCCTTTACTCTTCCTTTTTCTTTCCTCAAGCAGAAGGAATCCCTGTAGCCACCATAGCTGGGAATGTGCTGGGTTGCACGTGAGATAGCACAGCTCTGAGTCTTACCTAAGGCCCACAGCAAGTGCTACCTGGCTGCCACTGCTGATTTTTCAGTGCTCAAGGGCTCCTAAGTCAGCAGGTGATGAATTCTTACAGCACTGGGTCCTTCCCTTCAAAGCAGTGAGTTTCCTTCTGGTCTAAGGTGTGTCTAGAAATGTTGTCCAGGAGCTAGTACCAGGAATGGGGGCCTCAGTACTCTGCCCAGTGCCCTATCCTACTGTGGCTGATCTGGTATCCAAGTTTCAAGACAAAGTCCTCTTTACTCTCCCCCTCTCCTGCCTTCAAGCAGAAGGAAGGAGTGTGTTCCAGAGTTGCAAGCTGTGCTGCTGGGGTTGGGGGAGGGGTTACACAGTCACTCCCTTTGCTTCTCTGGCTGGTATCTCACTAGGTTGCATGCACCCCAAGTCTACTGGTTCCAAGTCCAGCACAGCACCAGGACTTGCTCAGGAGTTACAGACCTTGTGGCCTAGATTGCCTTTTAAGTTTATTTAGGACCCCGAAGAGCTTTAGCTCACAGTGGTGGGGCTAGCCAGAACAGGGGGCTCCAGCTGTTGAGATGGATGCTTTGCCTCTGGCTAGGGCTGGTGTAAATGCTCCCTCCATGGGTGCTGGCTGAGTTCTGCCCCATGTTTCTTTCCCACTGTGATAAGGAGTTCCAGTGCAAAGTCCCACAGTCACTGTACTCTCCTTCCCACAAGCACACATGTTTCTCTCTGTGCCCATGTGGCTGCTGCTGGGGAATGACGGAAGGCTGGCACAAGCAACTCGAGACTGTCTTTCCTACCTCTTCAGTGCCTCTTTCCTTGATGTGATGTTAAAACCAGGTGTTGTGATTGTTCACATGGATTTCGGTTCTTATGAAGATGCTTTTTTTTTTTTTTTTTTTTTATGTGGTCAGTAGTTCAATTTGGTGTTCCTGCAGGGATGACACTTGCTGGAGATTTCTATTCAGCCTTCTTGCTCTACTTCATCCTCTGTGTTGGCCATTTTTATCTGACAAAGCTGTGGCTTTTCAGTCCCATCCCCAATTGAGTCCACCCACTGGGGCAGCAGAGCTGCTGATTTTCCAGCCAGACTTTTCCTGATAAAACTAAGGTCTCACTGAGCTAGGAGGGACAGAAGTAGTCTCAGGCAAAAAGGCCAAAGCCTGCTCTACTTACTGCCAAGCTCTAGCAATTTTTCAGTATTAAATTTTGTTTTATTGCTTCTCTTTGATCATTTCCCAGATTCCTAAAATTGTTGTTTGTTGACAATTTTGTCCAATTTTATACTTAAGTTTTGCAGACAGAAATGATTTGTTCAACCCGTTATACCTGCAAGCCTGGCTTCTATCGGTTACAGTTTTTTTCATGGTCCGCTTTTAACCTTGGCTAGTATTCTGATTTCTAGATCTTTGACTGGCTCTTTTTATGTTCCCTAATCTCTTGCCACTCTCCCTTTCAAGTCCCTGTTCTGGTCCTGGCTTCTAGAAACTCTGGGTCCCTGTGTTTTCCCTTGGCTTAAGTGGTGATTACCACTTCTCCCTCTTAGGTTTCCATCTGACCATCCCTGCTCTCTGCCCTTCAAACCTTCCTGAAATATGCACCTGCAAAAATCACTGGAGGTTATCAACTTTAAGGGGTAGGCCTAAAGCTTAATCTCTCCCCCTACCTATTCATGACTCCAGTCAAAAGCACAAAGGAAAAAAGCAGAAGGCTTTAGAACTGCTTTGAAAAATGATAGATAATGGCTTAAAGCCATTTGCTCCACTGTCTTTGGTTCTGTCTTCTCATCACGTTATTTCTCAGTCCACCTATCCTATTTCGTTCCCAATCTACATTATTCAATATTTTTAGATTTAGCCTTCTTAAATCCAATGACTCAAATCTGATGGTTTTGGCAAATAATTTCCAGTATCCCTATGACCATCTACATGTAATATGGTAGTCACTGATCTATGTAGTCTTTAATATTTGCTTCAGATCAATTCAATTCTTTTTTTTAAAAGAAATCTGTGGAAAATTCAGGGTTTCACCAGTTTTTGGTGAATTTTCAGGGTCTTCTCAGGGGCTCCTTATATTGGCAATCTAGCCAGTCTAATTCTTTGATTTCACCATGCCTGGCTAATTTTTGTGTTTTTAGTAGAGACGGGCTTTCACCATGTTGGCCAGGATGGTCTCGATCTCTTGACTTCATGATCCGCCCGCCTTGGCCTCCCAAAGTGCTGGGATTACAGGCATAAGCCACTGCGCCTGGCCCATCATTATTCATTTAGGTGTGTAGGAAGGCCTGGGTTAGTAATTGAAAAACTCCTCAATGTGTTATCTTTAACATCATCCTAGGATACTGATGAACTGTCAGATTCTAATAGTCTTAACTATTTTTAATATTTTATTCATGCCTTAGAAATATACTGGTGTTGTGGGCTTAGGCAAACTGAAATTTGTGTAGTTTTCTTCTCTGTCATTGAAAAACAAATACCTCTTTAACAAGAGTATTAAATTGGTTAATTCTGAGGGGAAGTTCTCCAGAAATGAAAATCAGTGCAATGCTTGTAATTCTTGTTTCCTCAGACTACATGTCTATTTCAGGGAAATAACATTTAGAAATTTAAGGTCTTCTTTGCATAGTAAAGTGATATGAGTCAATTCCTTTTCTTTTTTTAAAGGAAACATCTGGCTTGTCCTTTTCAGGCATTGTAGAGAATTTTAGCCTCGCGATACTCATTGGCTTTCATTGACATCTTTTAGGTCTGAGAATTCATGAGCTAATCGAACGGGGATGATTCTGGAGTAGCTCCACTACACTAGTTTACTTTGAACAGTGCATCATGATTATATTTTTCATAAAGCCCTGAAATAACATTTTGCTTCTTTGTGGGTATAGGAGATAAATACCCTTTATCTTTCATTCTCATGGAATCCATTTTAGCTGCACTAATGTGCATTAAGAAGTTTCTAAGGCGATGGGAAATGTCAGCAAGAATGAAATTAATTGGGTGGTCATCCCTGAAGGTACCTATTTAGGGTTTGGTTCACAGAATTGTCACTTCATCAGCTTACTTAAAAATAGAGGATTTACTTACTGGTCGGCTTGAGTTGAAAGTAATTTCTTTCCCTCAGGATCACCTTCTTTGACAGAAATTATTTTAAGCCAGCTTCACTATTAATTCACTCTCATTCTACTGTGACCAAACATGTCTGAATTCCCTATCTTTTAAAAAATATGTAAAAATACATTAAATGTCTTTATAAATTATGTTCCTGCCCAGAACTTTTGTTTGCAGAAGCATTATCTATAGCATGGACTGGGAGTGATATAATCTACAGGATATTAGTAAGAAAGTAATAAATATGCTATGGCTTTTACATTCCATATACCCTAGACTATCTGTAAGAGTTGATAAGAAAAATGTAAAACTTTACCCTGATGTATATCTATTTTATATGGTCCAAAGAAATAGGGGTACCAATGTTTTTTCCTTCAGAGTATTCTATTTTGGTATTATATTCCTTTTATGTATCTCATTCTCCAGTATGATTTCATCCCCCATTATTTTGTGATTTTAATTTTCTATGAGATCTCTCCCTACCTTATCCACTAAATCCCTTCTCAAACACAGACTGCAGAAGCACCCTAAAGACATAGTAAGAAGAATTTAAAGCACTTGAATGATATTCTCTGTTGATTCAAGTGGATGTATACATAGCAATAGATTCATTTTAATGGATTTAGCGATCTTCTGCTCAACACGTACCATTTGGACACAGTCAAAGCCCATAAGCAACTTAAAATCTTGTTGGGAGATAAGTTATGCAAACTCAGATGCCTTCAGGGGCCAGTCAGTTAACAAATGGTTGACCTACATGGGTGTAAACAACAGGGAGTGGTAGGGACTGTGGAAAACTAATGACACACACCACTTAAAGGAATTCCAGTTCAATAATTTGTTAAGCCACTGTGTTGGGCAAGCAAAACAGTTTCCTGGGAAGATTCAGCCTATTGGGTTGGACTTAGTCTGTGGGTAGCCAACTTTTCAGCATTCCATTTTTCTATTGCTGTGTGACAAACCTCCCCCAAATTTAGAGTACTGAAACAACAGTAATTATTTATTTTTATCTCTCATTGTTCTGGGGATCACTAGGCTTGGCTGCATGGTTCTTGTGTGGGGTCTGTCTGTTTTTTTTTTTTGAGACAGAGTCTTGCTGTCACCCAGGCTGGAGTGCAGTGGCTCAATCTCGGCTCACTGCAACCTCCATCTCCCAGGTTCAAGCGATTCTCCTACCTCAGCCTCCTGAGTAGCTGACATTATAAGCGCCCACCACCACACTTGGCTAATTTTTGTAGTTTTCGTAGAGATGGAGTTTCACCATGTTGACCAGGCTGGTTTTGAACTCCTGACTTCAGGTGATCTGCCCACCTCAGCCTCCCAGAATGCTGGGATTACAGGTGTGAGCCACTGCACCTGGCCATTTGTAGTCTTTCCTGTAGTCACAGTCAGATAGTGGCTGAGGCTGGAGTCATATGGAAGGCTACCTCTCTTAAATGTCTAGTGGTTGATGCTATTGACTAGAATATATACATACGTCCTCTTCATGTATGTTGGGTTTCTTTACAGCATGTTGATTGATAAAGAAACTTCAAAGAGCAGCTTTCCTGAGAAAGAGAGAGGGAGGGAGAGAGGGTGTGCTTTTATGCATCGGGGGAGGTTGTATCACCTTTAATTACCTAGCCTTGGAAGTCACATCGTCATTTCTGCTGCATGTTATTCTTTAGAAGTGAGTCATTAAGGCTAACCCATAATTAAGGGGAGAGGAATTTAGATTCCATCTCTTAATGGGAGGAGTGTAAAAAGGTTTGCAAACACATATTAAAACTAGCACATGTAGCCTTACATTAGAGAATAGTAAAACTAAATATATAATAAACTTGGATGTAGTAAGGGAGATACACAAAATGTTTAACAGCTGGTTTGGCATGGGCCCTGAACAAATAGAAGAAATAGCATCAACAACTGGTAGGATCTACTGGTGCAGCTGCTTCATATCAGCTCTGGGTATTATCAAGTCTCCAAACATGCCCTAGAGTCAGTAAGAGCCCTGGGGAGGTCAGGAATGGTAAGATCATGTGTCTGAAATAAGATGTTTTAGTTATTCTTGTTGAAGCTTCAGAAGCCCCATTAGGGTCTAGTTTCAGAGATTGGTTGTTTGATTGGTTTGCTTTGTCTACCTTTGTCTACCAGCAGTTAGGAACATTTTCCCTGCCTGGCCCTTACCTGAATGTTTTAAAAGTTTGTTTTAAAGACAGGGGGAGTTGGGAAGGACAGAAAGAGAAGGGACAAGCTCTAGGAATACATATTATTTTTTGTATATATTATGATTAAGTCCAATGTTATTTAGTAGCCAGGGCACCTGGATTTTCCCCTCTTGACCTACAAATTTTGGGTTCTTTGGGTAGTGTACTAGTTTCCTGTTGCTATGTAACAAACTCCTACAAGCTTAGCAGCTTAAAACAACACAGATTTATTATCTCACAGTTCTCTACGTCAGAAATCTAGGGTAGCTTGTTTGTTTTCTCTGCTTTGGATTTCATAAGGCTGAAATTAGAGTGTCAGCTGGCTGGGCTTTTATGGGGAGACTCTGGGGAAGAATCCCCTTCCAAGAGGATTCAGGTTGTTGGCAGAATCCAGTTCTTTATGGTTGTAGGGCTAGGGCCTTTACTTCCTTGCTGGCTGTTGCCTGGAAGCCAGTCTTTGCTCTCAGAAGCCTTTATCCAGTCTTCACACATTGCACCTACATCTTAGAGCCAGGAGCGTGTCAAATCCTTCTCACCCTGGATTTGCCCTGACTTCCTGCTCTGCAGTATCTCCTCCGACTTCCTCCTCTGTTGCATCTCTCTGATTCCAGCCAAACAAGGTTGTCTGCTTTGAAGGGCTTGTGATGAGATTGAGCCTACCTGAATATTCCAGGATAATCTCTCTATTTTAAGGTCCTTAAGCTTAATTATACCTGCAAAGTCCTTCTTACTATGTAATGTAACATATTCATAGGATCCAGGGATTAGGACTTGGCCATCATTCTACCTACTACAGGCAGCAAAGTTAGGTCAATAGAGGTGCTTTCCCCCTCACTTGTTTCCACAGGAAACTAGGCCAACCAGCAAGTCTATGTTAAACACTAGGGCTTCATTGAAATACCCTAAATTTGAAGGAAAATAATATGCATTTTATGGAAATATGTCTAGGTTTCAGTTTTGAAAAGACAGGAGGTGGTCTTTCTTGATTTCCAGTAATAACTTCAGTATAATATAAAGCTTAGGAGAACTAGTTTAAAGTTAGGCAGACCAGACTTTGTACAAGTACATAATGCTCCTAAGTCTCACTATCCTCATCTGTGAAATGGGCTCATAATTTCTATGTTGCTGTGGGGAAAAAGTGATGAATAGAATGTGCTTAGGACATAGTAAGTGCTCAGTGAATGTTAGCCAATAATAATGATGATAACAGAATGACATATTCATAGACTTCTTTATAGTTGGGGAGAAGGTATGAGTTTATCAACTAGTATTAACAATTGCGTTTCCTATTAGTTTCATATTAACCTGATATAAATGAATTTGTTAGTCTGACATAATTATCCTGTTAGACACAAATGAGTAAAATAATTGTTCTAGAAAGGGATTTATATAAGGCTTTTTCTTTCTTTCCTTTTTTATTTTTTTAGAGACAGAGTCTCACTATGTTGCCCAGGTTGGACTCGAACTTCTGGGCTCAGACAGTCCTCTTGCCTCAGCCTCCCAAGTAGCTGGAACCGACTTAAGAGTTTATTTTTAGCAGTTTAGCTTAAGATGAATTGCTTGGTTTTATTCATAACAAGCAGTTACTGAAACTCACAACCATCGAAGTCAGGGGTTGGCCAGAGTGGCCTGTGGGCTAAATCTCACCTGCTGCCTGTTTTTGTATGGGCCATGAACTAAGAATGAGTTTTAGAGACAAATGTTTGCAGTTGGTTTGATGATGGTGAAGCACTAACTTTGTTTTTTGTTTTTGTTTTTTAATTAAAATAATTTTTGTGGGTATGTAGTTGTTGTAAATATTTATGGGGTACATGAAATATTTTGATTCAGGCCTGCATAATCATTACATCATGGAAGATGGGAGCATCCATCCTGTCGAGCATTTGTCCTTTGTATTACAAACACCCCACTTATACTATTTTAGTTATTTTAAAATGTACAATTAAATGATTGACTATAGTCACCCTGTTGTGCTGTCAAATACTAGGTCTTATTCATTCTTTCTAACTACATATTTATTGTACCCATTACCCATCCCGTCTTCTCCACCATTCCCCTACTGCCCTTCCCAGCCCTGGTAACCATCCTTCTACTCTCTATCTCCATGAGTTCAATTGTTTTGGTTTTTAGATCCCACAAATATGTGAGAACATGCAATGTTTGTTTTTCTGTGCCTGGCTTATTTCACTTAACATAATGACCTCTACTCTATCCATGTTGTTGCAAATGACAGGATCTCATTCTTTTACGGCTGAAGAGTGCTGCGTTGTGTATAAGTACCACATTTTCTTTATTCATTTGTTGATGGACACTTAGATTGCCTCAAAATCTTGGCTGTTGTGACCCGTGCTGCAACAAACATGGGACTGCAGATATCTCTTCGATTATTTTCTTGCTTTGGGTATATACCCAGCAGTGGGATTCTGGATCATATGGTAGCTCCAGATTTAGTTTTTAGAGGAACCTCCAAATTGGAGAAACATAATTTTGAACCCCAATTAAGCAAAATGTTATCTCACCCCAAAATAATTTCATTATTCTCATTAATAGGCCTGTATTAGAAATCACTGTACTCAGCTGGGTGCAGTGGCTCACGGCTGTAATCCCAGAACTTTGGGAGGCTGAGGTGGGTGGATCACTTGAGGTCAGGAGTTCAAGACCACCCTGGTCAACATACCAAAACCCTGTCTCTAAAAGAAAAAAAAAAGAGAGAAATAATTGTAAAATTTCATCAATAACATTAATGGACACTTTGCTCTTAAGTACCTACATAATACCCTTGATTTTGCCTCTTTGCCTGCAAAGCCTGAAATATTTATGATCTTACTCTTTACAGAGAAAAATTTGCTGACTGCTGATCCAAGCAAACTATTGTGCATTTAAGATTTGGGTGTAGACTCCTGTTAGATAGAAAAGATCCTTAAGATGTCCTAATGCACTGCCTTAATTTTATAGCTAAAACCAAACCCCAGGAAGGTAGGTGTCTCTTCCCACACAACTCAGCTAGTTAGTGATAGAGGCAGAACACTTTCCACTGGAGCAGGCAGATCCTCTGGGTAGCATAGTTGAACTTTATTCATCTTTCTTTAAATGGACCTCTGTGTTGTCACCAATCCAAAACTTTTTGATGGACAGGTCAGAAGTGATGCAGCGTAGAAACACAGTTGTCCAGTCAACTCATTGAATAGGGCCTGGAAAATACATAATGGCTGTGTTTCCCTTTGCGGGGGTGAGCCCTTTAGGTTTTAGAATTTCTCATTAAAACTTTCAAAATCATTGGTGTGCTGACTTTTTTTCTGTTAAGTTAGTAACAATAAATAACTGGGTATGTTAATACATTTTCATTGAGCCATGTTCAGTTTAGAATGAGATTCTTCATTGAGCAGTACAGTAACCCTAAACTGAGGGAATAATTTCCCCCTCATGTGCAGCCTCCCCCATTGTTCCATGGTTATCTGCTAATAAACCCAGCCATGCTGTGTTTGTCCCTGCTTCCCTCCTGCCTGTATAATGATGATTACTCTTGGCATTTGTTTCTTTTTCCACAGGTGGTTTACAAATCCAACGACTGTCAATGCCTTCTACAGCGCATCCACCAACCAGATCCGTGAGTACTGGCTCCTCGTCTCCTTGGTAATGTGGTATAAAATGGAAGGAACTCTTCCATGACTATGATGGAGGGTAAGGCATTCTTTATTTCCCCCAAAAGTGGCAGGGTATGCTGGTGAAGGGAGGTTGTTTTCCTACCTATATGCCAAATTTTCGTCACTCTGTTCAGCTTACTAGTTTTTTTTTTTTTTTAAAGTTTTATGTCACCATTGATTTAAAAACATCAACTACAGTAAATTAAACCATAAATGAAATTTGCCATGAAAAGGAGCAAGTTTCCACTTTTCTCTTATAATGGCCTTACTGATTTTGTCCGTACCATTTTGTTCATGCGTAGGATTGGTGGGGAGAATAGTAGGTAACTGAGCAGGTTGTAGAACTTAAGAGGACCATCTGTATGTAAGAAATAAGCTTGGAAATATTCTTATTAATGCTAGGATGTTATGTCTTCAGGTTTTCTACTTACATGTATCAGGTACATGCAATTAAAAATGCCATGATAAATTTAAAACATTATTTTTATTATTTTTTCAAGACAGAGTCTCCCTCTGTCACCCAGGCAGGAGTTCAGTGGTGCGATCCCGGCTCACTGCAACCTCTGCCTCCCGGGTTCAAGTGATTCTTGTGCCTCAGTCTCCTGAGTAACTGGGACTATAGGTATGCACCACCATGCCCAGCTAACTAAGTTTTTTTATTTTATTGTATTGTTAGTAGAGATGGGGTTTTGCCATGTTGGTCAGACTGGTCTCAAACTCCTGGCTTCAAGTGATCTTCTAACCTTGGCCTTCCAAAATGTTGGGATTACAGGCATGAGCCACTGCACCTGGCCTTACAAATTATTAAGATCTGATTGGCATAAATTAAAAGTCTGACAGCATCCAGCCTTGGCAATAAGGACACATACTCACTGCTGGTGGAAAGATAGATTGGCTCATCCACTTTGTAGGGCAATTTGACACTATCTCGAAAAGCTGAAGATGTGCATGGATACCTACGACCATCATCTGTGCTCCTGGAATGTGCTCCAGTGCTGATTCTTGAAATGTGGTCATTGAACCTGCAGTAATAGCATCATGGGGGATCTTGTTAGACATGCAAATTCTCAGGCCCCCACCTTAGATCTATCGATCAAACTTTGGTGGTGGAGCTCAGAAATCTGTTGCAATAAAAACTGCAGGTGATTGTAATATATGCTACAGTTTGGGAACAGCTGCCCTAGAAAACTCTTGCCCAAGGCATAAAGAGGCCCATGTGAAAATGCTCATAGCAGTATTATTTATAATAGTAGGAAAAGCAAAATAACCTACCTGTTCCTCTGCAGGAAGATGAATCAAAGGTAGCATATTCCCACAAAGGAATACCATACAGCAGTGAAAAATGAGCAACACATATTAAAATGGATGAATTTCACAAGTATTAGGTTGTGCAGAAAAAAACACCTTGGGAAAATATATCAAGTATGATACTATATGAATGAAGTTGAAAATCACGCAGAACAATTCTACACATTGTTTGGCGGTCCATCCATTTGTAGTTTAAGTGTAGAAACATTCATGAGAATGACAATCACCAAATTCCGGTTAGTGGTGGCTTGTCTTGGGGAGGGTGGGCCACTCCTGCTCAAATCCCTACTGGTTTCTTCTCATCTCCCATATCTCTTAATGGTGGCATGCCCCAAGGCTCAGTCCTTGCACCTTTTCTGTTCTCTCTCTCCATCTTTGCTCACTTGCTTGGTGATAACATCTAATCTCATGGTTTTGATCACATTTCTATGGTGTTGAACGTAGGGGATGGAATTTACCACCCTTGTTCATACCACTACCTTTTCCCACCTGGATTATGATGATAGCCTCCTCATTGGCCTCCCTGCTTTTGTTTTACCCACCTTCAGTCTATTCTAAATATAATATTGTAGCGATTTTAAGATGTTTTACAATCACATTGTGTCACTCTTTTGCATCCCATCTCACTCAGAGGAAGAGCCATTTTTTTTTGAGATGGAGTTGCACTCTTGTTGCCCAGGCTGGAGTACAATGGCTTGATCTTGGCTCACCGCAAGCTCTGCCTCCCAGGTTCAAGCAGTTCTCCTGCCTCAGCCTCCCGAGTACCTGGGATTACAGGCATGTGCCACCATTCCTGGCTAATTTTGTATTTTTAGTAGAGACGGGGTTTCTCCATGTTGGTCAGACTGGTCTCGAACTCCCAACCTCAGGTGATCTGCACACCTTGGCCTCCCAAAGTGCTGGGATTACAGGCTTGAGCCACTGCGCCTGGCTGAGCCAAATTATTTATAATGGTCTTGAGGCCTGTGATCTTTCTGCCTGTGTCTCCTACTACTTTCCCCCTTCCTTCCTCCTCCTATTCCAGCCACGCTGGCCTCCGTTGTGTTTGTAGAGCACATCTGACACATGCTGCTCTTGGGGGGTGTATACCTGGGGGTTCGCTTTGTCTTGGAAAACTTCCCCAAGTGACCTGCCAGGTTTATGCTCCCATTTCCTTCAAATCTTTATTCAAAGGCCAGGCCACCTTCTAAGTGAGGCATCCTGCCTTCCCTCTGGCCAGTCGGCCAGTCTGTTATGGGTCCTCCATACTGGCTGTTGTTCCTACAGGACTCTGGTCAGACGGGACAGCCCGAAGGCTGTGGCTGCTCACTACCAGCTGGCACATCTTAGAGCCGCCCTCGTGTGGCCACTATTAGGAATGGCAGTCTTTGCCCGACTTAGAGAAATGAACAGAAAGGAGGAAGACAAGCAGATGGTGGGAAATTTTTATTTATACATTAATTTACATAACCAAGTAAGTTGTTAAATATTTTGAATGTCACTTCTTACTATATAAATATTCATTATCATGAAAGTATCATTGCTTTCTTAAGGTCCTAAATGCCAACTTGAGAACTAAGTTGCATATCTTACATGGGAACTTACAATATTTGAGTTATTAATTATAACTAATACTTACAATAATTAATATGTTATTAATTATAATAACATTTAGAATATTCTCTTGGGCAATAGAAATTGTTTAGATTATTCACCTAAAAACATTTTATTGTCTAATATTTGGTACATGCGAAAGAACATATGTAACATTTTGGCACATGTAAGTTATAAAGAATTTATGAAACATGACAAAATCAATGTTTACCTATGAGGCCCTCACCCAATCAGGAACCATACCTCCCTCTCACCACAGAGGTAACACTCTTGTGATTTGAGTGTTGATTTTTTAAAAATAAAACTTTATTTATATAGGTATCCCTGAACAACATGTTGTTTATTTTTACTTGTTTCTTAGTATAATAAAAATGGCATCTACTGTACACAATCTTAAACAACTGTGTTTTTCCAGTCAACATGTTTTTAGGATTCGCCCATGTAGCATGTGGTGGTAGGTTGTTTTCATGTTCACTGCTGTATAATATTTCATTTCATGACTGTACCCCCAGATTGTTTATTCTTCTATTGTCTGACCTATGTGTCCCCCGCACCCAGGCTTTTGCTTATGAACAGTGCTGCTCTGCATATTCTTGTGAATATTTATTGAAACAAGTATTCGAGCGTATACACCCAGGATTGGAATTCTTGGCTGGTAGGAAGAAGTTATGTACCAGGTAACATCAGATGTTTTCCAAAGCTGGTGTTCTAAAGTCCAGAAGTGTTTCTGTTGTTCCTCATTTTTATCAACTCTCGGCATTGGCGGACTTAATTTCCACCAGTCTAGTGAGTGTAAGAGATCAGCTCTTATGCAAGAAAAGCCATTGTTTCTACATTCACTTGAAAATGTCAGTGAAGGCTTACTTCTCCTTGGGGGGACTTAAGTGTGTCTAATAATAGTTCCATCTCCAGGGTTCACCCCTGCTCAGCCTTTTTGTTGTCTGGGAAGGGCTAATCCTATCAGAGGATTACTGAGGAAGAAGCCATTTCAGGGTAATGCAGTGGTTTCGTGAAAGCTCATGGGCAGAGGGGTTTTTAAAACGAACAATTTGAAACAGTATTTTAATTAAGAGATTCAAGCTGTTTCTGTTTTCCTAATGACCACTGCTTGCTCTCATTGTAAATTATATTCCCAGGCAAGATGACAAGGAATCCTTTGGGTGACTTTTTTTTTTCCCTCTCTCCTTTCTGATTTTCTGGTCTAAAAATTAAGACAGGTGGAATTTCTTCTTGCACATTTCCCCACTGGGTTTCCTGGGACTTCCCCCACCCTACAACTGCCTTCTTTTTGCTTCACTGAAGAAGTGAAAAATTGAGATGATTCTCTAAAATGAACATCTTTATTGATTAGGGGCTGATTCTGACAGCATGTGGCCATCTGTTTAATTGGGTTTTACATCTAAGATGTAACTATACTTAGTAACGTGATTTATGACAATTTCATTCAGTTCCCATTATCATTTTCTGATTTATGCCACTTAAATCTGCTTCTGCACACAACAGAGACTTGAGCAGAAAATAGAAAAACCTGTAGTTTATTTTATTTCTTTCAAATCCATGCCTTTTTGTGGAACCCTGTGATTTGTGGCCATCTTTCAATGTTAGATTTTTACAGGGTGGTTATAGCTTCTTATGTTTCTTCCCTTGTCAAGCTGGGTAGCAACGTCTCCAGACAGGGAGCATAGTGTGAAATTATAATGATTTAAACCTGCTGTATAAGGAGTTCTACTCAGTAGCTGTCATAGAATTTAATTATATTTGAATTAACAAGGTGGTTAAGAGGAAAACGAGGATCTGTGATGATTGGTGCCTAACCCTAACTTTGTGATAACTGTGACGCTGATCTCACTGCTTCTCAGAGGGGCAAGGTAAGAACGTGGATCGGAGATCTAGTTTATGTGGCCTGAGTTGAGGTTTTTATCCTTCCAGACCCCTATTATCCTGTCTGCCACATGTTGAGGCTATCTAGCCCTAGGGTATTAGGGGAGGATTTAATGATATGAATTTGTAAAGTGCCAGCATATTGCCAGGCTCAGGGCTTGTATATTTAAACCTGGCATGCCAGGAATCCCTGTGATAACCATTGTGTCATAGGACAAACAGCAAAATATAAAGATTGGCAGGGGGAATTAACTTCAAACTTTTGCCCTCAAGAGATTTTAGGGTGGGCGTGGTGGCTCACGCCTGTAATCCCAGCACTTTGGGAGGCTGAGGCAGGTGGATCGGCTGAGGTTGGGAGTTCGAGCCCAGCCTGGCCAACATGGTGAAACCTCATCTCTACGAAAAATACGAAAATTAGGCAGGCATGGTGGCAGGTGCCTGTAATCCTAGATACTGGGGAGGCTGAGGCAGGAGAATCACTTGAACCCAAAGGGTGGAGGTTGCAGTGAGCTGAGATTGCACAGCTGCAGCCTGGGTGACAGAGTAAGACTCTGTCTCAAAAACAAAACAAAACAAAACAGATTTTATATATTTAAACAATATTTTTGAATAAAGCACAACCAATTTGGAAAAGTGTTTGACAGTTTGCCGATATCTCCTATTACCCAGAAATTCCACTCCCAATAAAGAAGAAGAGGTAAATAATTGAATCTTACACAACCATGAAAAAATGAACTACTCCACATTATAATATGTATGTGTGCCACTGAGTAAATGCTGAGTAATAGAAGCCAGGTATAAGACCAAATACTGTTCTGTTCCATGTGTATAAAGTTCAGGAACAGGCAAATAAATCTATATGATAGAAGTTAAAATAATGATTACCTTTGTTGGGGGGGGTATTGACTGAGACGGGGCCTGTGACACATTCTTTACCTTGATCTGAGAGATGGTTACACAGGTGATGCAAGAGTAAAAGATCACTGTGTTCTATCATTAAGATTTGTGTCTGGGTGGGTATAATGGCTCACACTTGTCATCCCAGCATTTTGGGAGGCCAAGGTGGGAGGATTGCTTTAACTCAGGAGTTCGAGACCAGCTTGGGTGATATAGGAAGACACTGTGTCTACAAAAAACAAACAACAAAGAATTAGCCAGGTGTGGTGGTGTGTGCTTGTAGTCCCAGCTACTCTGGAGGCTAAAGTGGGAGGATTGCTTGAGCCCAGGGGTTTGAGGCTGCAGTGAGCTATGATTATGCCACCGTACTCCATCCTGAGTGACAGAGCAAGATCCTGTCTTTAACAACAAGAAAAATTTTATCTCTTTACTGTATGTTAAGTAACACCTCAAAATAAATAGGAACACCACTCCTTTTCTCCATAAAAATGTTTGGAATAGCATATAGTATACATGGACATCTTGAGCTAATAATAGCTTGCCTCAGGCTAAGTCTCTAGAGGGATAGACCAGGGATTGGCAAACTTTTTCTGTGAATTGCCAGATAGCAATATTTTGGGCTTTGCAAGCCATACTGTCTTTGTTGCAATTTCTCAACTTTGCCATGGTAGTCATAGATAATTCATAAACCAATAAGCCTGGGTGTGTTCCAGTAAAACTTTATTTACAAAACAGGTGGCAAGGCTGGAGTTTGCCAACCCCTAGAGTAGAGTGCTTTGAGAGAATGGGCTCCAGTGTGCCATTGAGGAGAGCTCTCGCTCAGCTTCCATGGTTCTTTGGATCTATTCAGGTAGTGGTAGTGGTGGGAAGAGTGAATAGCTCATATTCGGTTTTCATTTCTACTTATATGGATTGGTCTTTAGAATAAAATTCAATTTAAGTATTCAGTATCAAAGCATATTTGAAAAGTGCCTCATTTAAGTATTTCGTTCTTATTTTCATATATCTCAAATCAAATTAAAGAAGTATTTTAAACAGATATAATCTTGGCTTGAAAACAAGCATGGCCTAAGGGCTAAAACCAGTGATTTTATTATCTTTGCTGTTATACACAAGGGATTTTGTTTCCTCAGTTTAATCACAGATACTCTGCTAAAGAAGATAAGCCTTTGTCCAGAGGTGGGGCTTATGCTGGCATTGAATTATGGAATTAATCTGGAATTCAAACATAGATTTGTTTTGCTGTTAAGGAAATAACAGTGTTTCAAACTGGGAGAATTTCTAATACTTCATTGGCTCTGCCTGAAACCATAAAGTAAAAAACCATAAATTAAAAGCTAAGGTAGCAAATACTGACCTGTGGCTTCTCTTGGAATTTAATTAAATTAAATCTTTGAATTCATTTGATGTTCCACTTGGGGACATGGGAAAATAAGGCTAATATATAGAATTTGTGAATAGTCTTCCATTGTTTTAGAGCTAGAAAGAAACTTAAGTGGTCACCTCATCCAAATTTCTCATTACCTAAAAGAGATCCCGATACTCAGACCAATTCTTAGTAATTTTTTTCCACTTATTCACTTGATAAGGCCCCAGTGATTCTCACTTTCTGCTATTCATGCCCCTGTCTAGTTCCCTCCCACAATGAATAAGGCTTATCACTGTAACTAATAGGATGCTATGGAAATTCTAGGTTGGGACTTCTGAGGCTGGGTCATAAAAACCTTGTGGGTTTTGTTTTATGGATTGTTCACTCTGGAGGAAGCCAGCCACCACACTGTGAGTGCACTCAGGCAGCTCACAGGTCCGCATGTGAAGGAACTGAGGCCCCCTGCCCATTAGGAGCACCATGTGAGTGCACCATCTTGGAAGTAGATTCCTCAGTGCAGCCAAGCCTTCAGGTGACTGTGGCCCAGGCTGACATCTTGGCTGCAACCTCACAAGACACTCTGATACAGAACCACCCAAATAAGCTGTTTCCAAATTCCTGACCCAGAGAAATGGGGGAGATAGCAACTATGTCTGGGGATGATTTGTTATAAAGAAGAGGTAACTAATAGAGCTATTATAGCATGCCCAGGTACTAACTGAGTTTGGTAGGAGGGTATATAACATAACATTGTGTGGTGTAGTGGTTAAGGGTGTGAGCTCTGAAGTATGACAGTTTGATTTTGAATCCTGCCTTGCCACTAATAACTTGCACCCTTGGGCAAGTTACTTAACATCTTTAAGTCTCAGTTTAATTATCTGTAAAATGGAGATAATAGTAGTAACCATCCCATAGGGTTGTTGTGATGATTAAATGATATTATATATATAATATCTAATGTTATCTAGTATATTATATATAATCTAATAGATATATATCTGTTACTATAATATATAAATTTAATATATTAATATACATTTATAGTTATATATTATATATAAATTATACATATGCTCTTAATGTATAGTATATATTTATGTGTTATGTATCATTATATATAAAAATTATATAAAATATATATTAACTATATATATATATATATATATAAAATATCATTTAATCTTCACAACAACCCTATAGGATGGTCACTACTATTACGTAAATATAATGCTTGGCATAGAGTATGGTTCATAGTAGGCACTCAATAAATATTAGCTATTAGTCCTTGCTTTTGAGGAGTTGGGAGAGAGAGACTTGTTACCAGGTCATTTAGAGGACATCATGTTGAATGTGCAACAGAAGGGTTTGCAGTGCATTCTGGGAGCCACAGTGGAGGATTAATTAAACCTAGGAGAGTCAAGATTGGATTCCCATTGAAAGTGATGTTTGAGTGGACTTTGAAAAGCAAAAGAAATTTCTCTGGGCAGAGAAGGCTTTGAGGGTTAGGGCATGCAGGAAGAAGCACTGTTTGGTGCAAAGGCAGCAGATACGGCAGAACGTAGCACAGGAACAGACTGTGAGATGGCCACAATTGCTGTGGGACAGCTTGCACTGGTGAAAGAGAGAGCAAAGGGGATGATGGGAGATGATATGTGGAAGGAGGGCTTGTGGATCATGTCAAAGAACAGGCCAGAGGGAGCTAGTATAGTTTTAGGGGAGGAGGCAAATAATTTAAGTTTTAATTTCTGTATTAATCTGTTTTCAGGCTGCTAATAAAAACTTACCAGAGATTGGGTAATTTATAAAGGAAAGAGATTTAATGGACTCACAGTTCCACATGGCTGGGGAGGCATCACAATCATGGTGGAAGGCAAAGGAGGAGCAAAGGCACGTCTTACATGGTGGCAGGCAAGACAGTGTGTGCAGGGGAACTCTCCTTTATGAAACCATCATATCTTGTGAGACGTATTCACTATCATGAGAACAGCATGGGAGCCTGCACCCATGGTTTAACTACCTCCCCACTGGGTCCCTCCCACAACATGTGGGAATTACGGGAGCTACAATTCAAGATGAGATTTGGGTGGGGACACAGCCAAACCATATCAGCTTCCTTAATCCTAGTATGAAAGATCATGGCCTGGAAAGGGACAGATTGCAGCCACTAAGACCAGTTAGGAGTTTTGCAAGTGGCTCAAGAGAAGGATGGGGGAGGGCCTAAACGTAGGCAGTGACAAGTGTGTGTGAGGAGGAGTAGGAAGTGGTTAAATCAAATCCCAGGAGATCATTCTCTTATAACTGCATAGTGATAATACAGATAGCACAGTGGACCTCCCTTATCCATGGTTTTCCTTTTCATTGTTTGAGTTACCCATGGACAACAAAGGTCTGAAAATATTCAGTGGAAAATGCCAGAAGTAAACAATTTCTAAGTTTTAAAATGTGTGGCATTCTGAGTAGCACGATGAAATCTCTTGCCGTCTAGCTCTGTCCCGCCTGGGACATGAATCATCTCTTTGTCCAGTGTATCCACACTGTATACGCTACTTGCCTGTTAGTCACTTAGGAGCTGTCTCAGTTATCAGATCAACTGTCACAGTGCTTGTGCTCAAGTAACTCGATGTTACTTAATAATGGCCCCAAAGCAAAAGAGTAGTGATGCTGGCAATTCAGTTATGCCAAAGAAAAGCTTCCTTTCTGTGCTAAGGTGAAAGTTCTCCACTTAAGGAAATTAAAAAAAAAGTCATATATTAAGATTGCTAAAATCTACAGTAGAACAAATCTTCTATACCTGAACTTGTAGAGGAAAAAGAAATTTGTGCATTGTGTGCATGTATGTGTGTATTAGTTTGGTACTATCTGAGGTTTCAGGTGTCCAGCACGGGTCTTGAAACATATCCCCCAAGGACAAGGGGGGGAGTACTGTAATTTTCTAACTTTTCCACTAAGGCTTTACAGGACTTCCATCAAATGGAGATTATAAGTGTTCTGTGCAGCTACCTTTTGCTGAGGAACCATTAATGTGCCAAGCATTATGCCAGGTATTTTAATGTATGTTATGTCTAATCTTCACAATAGTTCTATAAACTTGGTATTATCGGCTCATTTTACAGAAAAAGGAAACTGAAGCTCAGAGAGGTGAAGTAACTTGCCAAAGACTGCACAACTAGCAAATTGCAGAGCTCGGAGTATAACCCAGTTTATCTGATTGCATCCTGTTTATTGTCACACTACACTGTTCAAAACTGGATAGGAAATGTGAGAATTACAGTCATGTGATATGCTGGGTGCAGTGGCTCACACCTGTAATCCCAGCACTTTGGGAGACCAAGGTGGATGGATCACTTGAGGCCAGGAGTTCAAGACCAGCCTGGCCAACATGGTGAAACCCCATCTCTACTAAAAATACAAAAATTAGCTGAGCATGGTGGCTGGTGCCTGTAATTCTAGCTACTCGGGAGGCTGAGGCATGAGAATCACTTGAACATGGGAGGCGGAGTTGCAGTGAGCTAAGATTGCACGCATGTACTCCAGTCTGAGTGACAGAGCGAGACTCTGTCTCAAATAAATAAATAAATAAATAAGTCATAGAGATGATATACATGAACATACTCTGAAAAGTTTAAACGTATGATATAAATGTGTTAGTCATTATAATATCATCTCCTCACCTATGTCGCTCTTTCAGTAGTTGGGGGATTGTTTCTATTCTGGTATGGAAACAAGATACTATAGAATGTAGGGGCAGCCAGGAGGTGAGGGTGAGAAGGTTAGATGGTCCCTACGTCCTGCTGATTTCATGCCCAAACGGGTGATGGCATCGAGCAGTTCATTATTGCCTCTTCTAAGAGTGCTGTTCTTTGTAAGACTTTTGGCTAAGCCTGTGATCTCCTTGGGTCTTTAGCTTACGGGAAGAGTAGAGGAGGGGTTATTCCATAAGCTAGTTTAAAAAGCCTATATAGATATACTCCCCCAAAAGGTTTACTTTCCAAAATTTACACTGAGATTTTAAAACTTTTGTTAAGTGAGCTGAAGTTAAGTCATGAACAAACTTCGAATAGTTTGCAAAACTGACAGATGATGCACTTAGGAAGGTTGTGGAACACCTGCTACAACTTTTTTTGTTTTTTTGCAGCACGGAGTGAGATGGAGTCTCACTCTGTCACCCAGGCTGGAGTGCAATGGCCCGATCTTGGCTCACTGCAACCTCCGCCTCCCAGGTTCAAATGATTCCCCTGCCTCAGCCTCCCAAGTAGCTGGGATTACAGGCGCTTGCCACCACGACTGGCTATTTTTTAAAAATATATTTTTAGTAGAAACAGGGTTTCACCATGTTGGCCAGGCTGGTCTCCTGACCTCAAGTGATCGCCTGCCTCAGCCTCCCAAAGTGCTGGGATTACAGATGTGAGCCACCATGCCCGGCCCTGCTACACCTATTTTAAGGCATTCTTGTCCTGGTTTAGCTGAGGAATTTGGAGGTCCTGATACAGCCCCCCCAGTTTCTGAAGCCTAACTAAGGAGGCATCTGAGAATGGTGTTCTGGGTAGTATCATGGGAAGACAAAGGTAGCCTCATCTGGAAAGCTCTGCAATCTCTTGGGATTCCTGTTACCATGGTAAGTCCCAGAACCAGTGCCTATAAGGATGCATTTACCACTTGCAGGGTATTTCTAAATGCTGTTTTCAGACCTAGTGCACGGGGCAGGCTGGCTGCAGGGCTGGTAGTAGGAAAGCATGAAATGATTATCAGAGTCAACCTGATTAAAGACAGGTGTGAGTGTTGAGTGGGGCGCTCACTGGCAACTACCTGGATGTAAGTAAGCCAGGATGAGGTGAGCATAGGAACCTAAAAACCAGCCATGGGAACAGGAGACAGAAGTCAGGGAGAAATCTCATTAATTTACCTCGATGGTCACAATCTCATTGTCTTTTCTTTAAAAAATCAATTGTCTTTTACTGTTATTACAAAAGTAGTTCATATTTATTCTAGAAAATCTAAAAAAATTTTAGGTGAGCTAAAAATTTAATACCATTTAAAGATAGTCATGGTTAATACTTTTGTTGAATACCACTCAAATGTATGTTTATCTGTAAATATTTTACAATTTACGGATTCATCCAATAGTACTACTTTTTCCCCAATGAACATTGGAACATGAATATTTTTCCATGTGTTGCATATTCTTCTAAGTCATTGAGTATAGTATTCAATTGAGAAAACACCTTAATTTATTTAATTACTTCCCAATGGACATTTAGGCTGTTTCCCTATTGTTAACCCTCTGTGTTAAGTTTTGTGGCTAAGTTTTTGTCTAAATCTGAGACTATTTCTCTAGAGTAAATTCCTAGAAGTGGAGGAGTTCATGTATCAAATGGTATCCCCCCATTTGAGGGTTTTGAAATGCATCTTGCCCAACTTCTCTCGAGAAACTGGTACAAATTTGTCTTTCCACCAACAGATGAGACGGTTTAACCTTTAATGAGTTACATCTTAAAGGTGCTGTTGGAGGAAATGAATAGACTCAGTTTTCTTGTCTAATTGATATGGGGAAAATGTTAGTCATATTTCATTCTTGAGATCGTTATTGCATAAGCAGATACAGTTCAGTGAACCCACATAAGCATTTGTTGAGTACCTACCATGCTCCTGGGCCTGGGCTGAATATCCCTGCTGCTAGTGTCAGTTTCAGATACTTAGTACAGCAATTGAGAAATGAGAGGACCTGTTGGAATATAAGTAGAATATGAGACACTGAGCTTCATGGTGGAAGGAAATTAATGTTTTATCTGCCAGATGCTGAACTGTAGCAGTGGTTCTCAAAGTGTGGTCCCTGTATCATCAGCATCCGTTATGATAGATGGGCATTATCTAGACCTAGCTGCTAAATCAGACTCTTGGGTTTGGGTCCAGCAATTTATGTTTTAACAAGATCTTAGCTACCAAACTTCTGTAAGATGCCGAAGATTGAGAACCACTGAGCTACAGAAATGCAGCAAACGCAAAGAGGTTAGACTTGTTGGGTAAAGGTAGGGTTACTAACTTCTCCTGGTTTGCCTGGGACCATCCCAGTTTTAGTGCAGAAAGTCACGCATCCCAGGAGCCCCTTCTGTCCCAGCTAGACAGGGATGGTTGGTCACCCTGGTAAAGGGTGCAGGGGTGAAAGGAGGTTCCTTCGTTGCAGCCTAAAGATAATTATGGCAGAAAAAAAATAGAAGGACCAGCAAAGAAGGTTTCAAGATGGAGGGCAGATTTCAGAAGCTGCCTTCTGCTTGTCAGCTCTAGGCTGATAGATGTGGTGGCAGGAGGTTACCTGCAGGAAGCCAGCAGATGGCTAAGGCATCTTGCTGAATCTCTTGACAGGAGTCACAGCTGTTAGAACTTGATACTTTCTGGAAAGGGGAAGGTTGGCATTCACCAAACTACTGCAAGATGCCAACTAGAAAAAAAAAGCCATGATTAATCTTAGCAATGATGACAATGAGATCATTTTACAGCAGAAAACATAACCAAAAATGCTTTGTAATTGCAGCAATTTCCATGTCCTGACTGATGGCCCCCTAGATTCTAGAATGGTGTCCGGCTTATCTGATTACAAGAACTAATCCTGAATAAGATGTAACATTCATTCTTAGAGTAAGCATTCATCCTGGATTTCTAAAGCAGGTGCAATTTAAACTCTTTTTGTTCTTTACTGCAGTCATAATGTATAAGGCATGTAAAATTTCAGTTTTGAAAGTATAGTGTACAAACTTGTAATACAGGTCATCATATGTTACATTGTTACATGCATGGTGTTGATGACCGAAAGACAGGATGACCAATTTATGGATCAGTTAAACATAAGAAGTTCCTTATTTTTCCTAAACCAACAGTTCTGAACCTGTTTGCATAGTCAGATCACCTGGGGAGCTTTTAAAAAATGCTTATATTCAGGGTTCCATCCCAACGATTGTGACTTAATAGGTCTGAGGCAGGGGCTTGGACATGGATTTTTTTTTTTTTTAAAGGCTCCCCCAGGTGATATGCATTTGGGGTTGAGAATACTGTACTTACCCTGACATAAACCAATGAGTCCCAAGTTTAGCATGTACCAGAATAGCCTGAGGGGCTGGCTATTCAGTAGGTCTGGGGAGGTGGGGGTGCAAACGTTTGCATCTCTAAGGAGTGCCCTGGTCATGCTGATGCTGCTGGTCTGCAGACCAGTCTTGGAGCACCAGTTTCCTAAACCATTCCTACTCCAAACCCCAAATGACCTTACAAACCACATCTGTCACCCATTAGCTAGACATGTGAATAAATAACTCCCTCTCAAGACACTTCTGCACATCTACTCCCACGTATCCAGTATTTCTTTTCGCTACTGAGTTTAAAACATATTTAAATTAAAAAGCATATTTTAGAGAGCTTGGTATAAGTTTACCTTCCTCTTTAGGTCTTGCAAATTGCAAGTGGTATCCTAGTGGTATCTTTCTCCCTCACTAGATTGTAGGTTCTTTGAGGACATTTGTATGTTCAAAGCTTACCCATGTGGCTTGGAACATCATAGGTGCCCAGCAAATGTTAGTAGTCAGTGGTTATGCATAGAAATTGCATCATCACAACCATACCCATCTATTCCCAATAGTTGTTATACTAGGATCTAAATAGACTGACACTCCAAAATTAGGGTCATCAAATATGTTCACTTAGTGAACTAGAAGCTATTGCACAGAACAAGTAAAATAAAGAAGTGAGCAGAAGGTAACTGCAAGTGAATTTCACCAAGAAGTACAATAATGTAGATATGATACATCAACAATAGACCTGAAATATAGACTATATATAGTTTAGTAATATATGACACACCTAAGGCTTTTGAAAAAAATTTACTGTCACAACTTGTACTACAGTAAAGCCATATTAATGCATCAAAAAAAAAATCCATGCAAAAGACCAAGTATTCCATTGACAAAACTAATAATGCAATAGAATGTATTGACATAGCCCCTTAACAAAAATATCACAAACATCCACACTGAAAGAAAACAGACACAGGTACACACTTAGTGAAAAACCCAAGTATATTTCGGGAGGAAGCAGCTACAGCAAATATGGACACAGATTTAGTTCAATAAACAGCGGAATGTGTATGCTGGTCCACACATCCTCAAGCCCATTGAATTCTCCTTTGGAATTTTCCCTTGGTCACCTTTTTTTTGGACTGAATTTACTTTGTCATTTGCCCCTGGCTCTGTCACTTCTGTCCCAGAGGCTGCTGGAGGGATCCTAAATGAACAAATTCAATAAGCTGATTCCTTCAGAGGAATCAAAAGAGATGTTAAATTTATGAATGAAATCCTCCTAAATGTAGATGAGGTGATTCAAGTCTTGCATTGTGTTACTACATTTATAAAAGTTTGCTGTAGAGAAAGGGAAAAAACACATGGTCTAGGGTTTCTGCAGACTGGCAATGAAAGTTGGGGCTTCCTGTTTTGTAAAAACCTGACCAAACATGGAAATAACAGGAAAATATGTCTGAGTCTGGTTCATAGTTGTTTCAAAACCATCAACATTTGTAAGTGTTAATATTAAAAAAATATAAAACTTCCAAATAACGTAAAATTTTGGGAGGTAATGTTTTAAAAATATTTTTCGTATAACTTTTCTGAACCATACACTTATGAATATGGAACTTAAAATTTATGCTGCAGTAAAGTGAAAGCAACAATGAAGGTAGGGAAAATGGATTAAATTAGTTCAATATTCTCCAGGCCAAAGGCCTTTGATCAATATTTTGTCTAATTTTCTCTTTTCCGCATATGTCACAAACATAAAAAAAATTCCACTTTTATTGGAGGTCAGCAGGGTGGACTAAGAGGATACAGGAGTGGTGGAATTTGCATAAAACTGTGCAGGACTTTTTAGCTTGTTAATATATGTATTCTTATTAAAAATTTATTGGAAAAATGTGCTGATCTCAAAAGTCCACTAGTTCTGCCATGATAGCAAGAGAATGGAACCAACAAATCCTTTTATCTAGAAGGAAAATGAAATCCAGAACTTGTATAATGGAACGTATCTCAGATCTGGTACTGAATGAGAAAATTCAAGAAGTAATAAGTTGGTACTACTAGTAGTATCATATAATGTTTTAAACTTTGACTAACAAGATGTACTCCTAATGATAGGTAATGCTTCAACCCCAGTCATCCCTTCGAGTTTCACAAAATACAGATTCAATTCATTCAACAAGTATTTATTGAGTGCTTACCATGAGCCATGTATTGTTGTAGCTCTGAGGATATCACCATTAAAGAATAGTAAAAAATAAAAATCTCTTTTCTTATGGAACTTGCATTCTAGTTGGGGAAGACAAAATTCATATAAAATAAGTCAAATGTTAAGTATCTTAGATGGTGGTGTTATGATGAGTTACAAAGCAAGAAAGTGGGTAGAATAACATCCTGCCCCTTAAAGCACTAGGGGGAAGGTATTAATGAAAAGATGATCTTAGCGTAAATATCTAAAGCAAGCCATACAGATAGTGGTGGAAAGTAGGTTCTAGGTTAGGGAGAGAGGGGTAGGGCAAAAGGAAAATTCTTGCTTTTTTTCATGTCTCTCTATACAGTGTGAATTTTCTAGGCCTGAATATATTTATATGTTTTTTTTGAGGTCTAAGCTGTAGAATAATGGGCTAATTTTGTTTTTTTCTCTATACTTGTTTGTATTAAAAAAACTCTAATTAATGCAACTTACAAAAATGTGTACTGGAAGCCAGACACATTGAGGCATTTAAGTTTTCTGGGAAAGCTGTAGCTACCGTCAGGGTAGGATTTATGACTATAAAAGTCAAATAGTTGAACCTGGGGTAATCACCCATTGAATGTGATTGGTTCTTTGGCAATTGTGTCCTAAACAAAAGCACTCTGTCTTTTATGATTAGTATTTTGCTAAGTTCCAACTAGGTTACTCCATATTTACTGATAGGAGAATTATAATGAGAAACACCAGTAAAAATGAGAGGTTGACCCTAGTGAAAAACCAAAAGCAGGCTCTTGTGGCTTTTCATGGTGCAGATTTGAAAGAGACACTAGTACTGATAAACAATTAGGTTGTTACAAAGACCAATATTTTCTTTTGTCAGAATTTTAATCATTGAAATGGTATAATCACAATTTGTATTTTTGCCTGAAATAGGAGTGGAATTTGCTAGTGTTAACAAATGCAAGAACAAAATAATGCTATGTAAGGTTAGTTAACTGTTAACTGTTTTTCAGTAGCCTCTAGAAGAATTTTCTATAATATACACACACTTATTTCTAAAAGAATTTTCATTACACAAGTTGATCTTTGGATAATCAAAATTTAAAACATTACATTTATGTGTAGAGCCATTTTTATCAGCCACTACACCAAATCCTGATTTTCTCCAAAAGGTAACCACTATGATCACTTTGATATGTATTTGACAGACTTTTAAATAATTTGCATGTGTATACACATACACATAAGACATATACACACATATATGTATATGCTCACACTGGTAGGACAGTTATGTAAGAAAATAAATGGTATTTATATACGTATATCTGTACCTTGCTTTATGCCAACAACATGTCTTGGAGATTATTTCCCATGCTGGAATGTTAAGACCTACCTCTTTCTTTTCACTTACTGCACAGCATTCCACAGTATGGCTATACCATAATTATGTCATTGTCCTCTTATTTGGACATTTAGCTTGCTGCACACTTCTCAACCATAAGCCATACAGCAAGGAACTCTGTAGTGCACTTGTGCAAGTGATCGGGTAGTGGTTCTCACTGTGGTACCCAGACCAGCAAAATCTGCATCACCTGGGAACTTGTCAGATGCAAGTTCTTAGCCCTACCATAGACTTACTGACTCATAAACTGAGGTGGCCGGAGGGGGAGGGTGGTGGTGCCCAGCAATCTGTAATTTAACAAGCCCTCCTGTGATTCTGGTGCATTCTAAAATTTGAAAACCACTGGCAGGTATGTATGTATACAGTCAGTCCTACTATCTGTGTTTTTTTTTTTTTTTTTTTTTTTTTTTGAGACAAGAGTCTCGTTACGTCACCAGGCGCCAGGCTGGAGTGCAGTGGTGCGATCTTGGCTCACTGCAACCTCTGCCTCCCGGGTTCAAGCAATTCTCCTGCCTCAGCCTCCCGAGTAGCTGGGACTACAGGCGTGTGCCACCATGCCCAGCTAATTTTTGTATTTTTAGTAGAGACGGGGTTTCACCATGTTGGCCAGGATGGTCTTGATCTCTTGACCTCGTGATCTGCCCGCCTCAGCCTCCCAAAGTGCTGGGATTACAGGTGGGAGCCACCGAGGCTGGCCATATATGTATTCTTAAATACCACTGTGCTATGCAAAAGTATGTAATAAAAGGCCACAGGGCTTATGCGAAAAATGAGGTTGGAGCACAACAGTTAAAACCTTTATCAGTGACACATTAAAAACAAAAGCTGGGAGCCCAATAAAAATGATAGCACGGTTTTATACATGTTAAATGGGTAAACACACAAATGCTACAGTCAATATGGCATCTTCCCTTGAAAAGACTTGCTTGTGTAAGTTGACATTGGAGGGGGTGTTCCTTGTGAGCTTTTGGGTAGTGGTGGAAGGAGGGTTATATGAAATTGGAAGGAAAGTTTTAACACCAGATGTGGTGAGTGTGGCTCCTACCCCACGTGGCGAACTGAGGCAGTTAGTTATGTTGAGGTGTGTGCATTTTGTGTATTCTTATATGGCTTAGTCCATTTGGGTGCAGTTTTCTGCCTTTTCCTAGCATTTCTTGTGGATAAGCAAATGTGAAATGGGAGTTATGTCCAAATTTCTCCCTAATGTATCAATTTCCTTGGAATAAATTTGCCTTTTCAATACAGGTGTCATAGCAGAACTGACTGTATATATGGTTGCTTACTCTTACACATAGATTACACAAAAAGAATTCCATACACTGTACTGAATGGTGTTTTTCACTTAATATTTTTAGAGCTTTTGCCATATCACTAGTTACTCGTTTTTTTAAAAAACGGCATTTAAAGCATTAAGAGATGACTAAATTGATCTCTAAAATGCTTGCAACAACTTACACTCCCATCAACATGTTTCCTACACCATGGCCAATATTACCTGTTATCACATTTATTACTTTTTGCCTACCACTAGTTAAATGTCTCTCTCTCTCCTTCTCCCTCTCCCTCTCCCTCCTCCCCCCACCTCCACAGAGACATTTACACTGTGAGGAATGGCTCCCATAAGTACACTGATAGAAAAAGGAACTGTAAGAGTATGAAACAGGTGGCAAGGTGGTGTTGTAATGGCAAAACAACAACAACAAAAAAAAAGGAAATAAAATGGATATAAAAGAAAACATAAGAAGAACCTATTAAAAAGAGAGAGAAAGGAATTCCCTTTCTACTTATTTTTCACTTCTACCTTTGCTAAATACAACTTATCTGCTTTATAAGATAAGATACTGAGTCGACCCTGTAGGGATTCCATCTATCACTCTAGCTGGTTGACTTCTCCAAAAATGCAGCTTACACTATTAATCCATTCACTTCAGCAAAACATGCCTAAGGGCACCAGATTCTTCTGTTTATCAGTATTGGGTTCCGTGGCCTCAACAAGCTCAGCAGATACAGTTGAACAGAGTGATGTGATGGCTTCACCTTTTGAGTCTGGGGCCTCTAACGGCAAAAGTGGCAGAAATAGAGGCTTATGCAGGTGTCAGACGTTTTCCTGTAAAGAGGTTGGCAATGGACGTAAATGCTTCCAGCTGGGTACATTACCAGCCAGGGAAGCCATATGATTTAATAATGAAATCACATTGGTTTATGATCATTGTTCTTATTAGGAAATATCATTGCTTTTTGATGATTTACTATGTGAAACTGAGTTTTCATATAAACACTCTGATTTGCATTTATATGTAATACATATTTACATATGTATATATATCCAAGTCAGAATGAGGATGGAATAGTGATGTAAAGATGCCAAAAATAATTAAGGAAATGTAGAAATTATGAAGATTATTATGATGTTGCCCCTTCAAAATCATATTAGATGCATTTTCCTTTATGTGAAAATGACAGAGAACTACTAGCTGGAGCCATCTCTGTTTTGCAATTAGGCTTTTGCACATTGAAATTGCAAACTATGATATTAATAAAATATAAAGAATATATATAAGGGTTATATAGAACCACCATTTCCCTTCTAAATTAAGGACTTGCTTTCCCATCCTCATTTCTCCTCATGTGTTCTGACATGGAGAAGAGAGAGAAAAAAAAAGTTAAGAAAGAGGGAGGAAGAACATTTTGACTTATAAAACAGCTTTCCGTCTCATGGGGCCTAGAACCGTTGCTCTGGAGCAGCGAAGGACACTACAGGAGGCTTCTCTCTCTCTCTTTGGTTATGATTCTTTGCTCTATCAGCTGTGATGACTTGTAAGTACAGTTCCTAGGATCAACCCAGGGTGCAAAATTTAGTGGTGAGTTGCAAGGGCAAAGCAAAGCATGTCTCCCACTCATCTGCACTCAATGTCAGGTACATAATTTGGGAAGCCCAGTGCAAAATAAAAATGTGGGGCCTTTAGTTCCAAAAGCAGGAAAAAATGCCATTGAGGGTGCTAAAATGTACAGCCTTGCTCTGTCTTTTGTGGCCTTTCTCTTTCAACTTGTCATGGTATTTTTTATTTGCTATTCAATGCTATTATAAGAAAAATGAAAGATATAAGTCATTGCATGAGTGTTATTTTTCATCTCTATATTGTGGAATGATAGTTTTAAATGCAAACATAAGAGCATTTAACTTGTATGTGGAATCACCAAAATTACACAGTTTGTATTTTGTAGCTTGTATGTGCATATGTATTTTGTTCTTACTAGCATTGAGGAAATGCTGAACAAAACTCACACTGTTTTTATTTCACTTCTTAATACATGTACATTCTACCAATACTCTCTACCTTTGGTTTACTGATGAGTAAGGAAGGACTAAAAGGAAAAGAAACTGTAGGTCATTGTATTAGTCTGTTCTCACACTGCTAATAAAGACATACCTGAGCCTGAGTAATTTATAAAGGAAAGCGTTTTAACTGACTCACAGTTCACATGGCTGAGGAGGCCTCACAATTATTGTGGAAGGTGAAAGAGGAGCAAAGGCACATTTTACATGGTGGCAGGCAAGAGAACCTGTGCAGGGGAACTCTCCTTTATAAAACCATCAGATCTCGTGAGACTTATTCACTACCATGAGAACAGTATGGGGGAACTGCCCCTCATGATTCAGTTATCTCCACCTGGCCCCACTCTTGACATGTAGGTATTATTACAATTCAAGGTGAGATTTGAGTGGGGGACACAGTCAAACCATATAATTCACCCTATCTTTCTCTGTCCTTCTGTGTCATCATTTTCAGTGTAGGTGTTTGGCCAATACAGGGAAGTAACAGGTATAAGAAAGGTTATGACAGGATTCCTTGGTCATTCATGTTTCTTAGACTTCCACTACCTTCTTTTGGTGGTTTAAGCAAATTCTGGTTTGAATGAAACGTATGGCATCTTAGGGCTATCAGAGCTTACTCAGTTCTAGATGTATCATGTTCACCTTGTACTTGTTTGGCATCTTGCTGAACTCCCATGCATTGTGGGCCTGATGGAGTCCTCTGCTCCTAGGGCATTGTGAATGCTGTGTGTGAATGGGGCTTCTAGGAACAGCAGACACATACTGTGCACATCTTCTCTGCTTACACACACACGTTCCATTGTCCTCTCGGGCTCCACTCACAAAATACAAGTTCAAAGATAAAATCATTAAGAATTTTGAGATGGTGGTAGGAGAGCATTAAACTAAGTGCAGGACCCTTCTTTGTGGGGTCTGTGTGATGACACAGGCTGCACACCCATGAAGCCAGCCCTTTCTGTATCAGGCAAAGCTTGCTGGACAGCCTGAAGCCTCATGGGCATGCCATGTATTGAAGGAGCCCAGCTCACAGCAAGCTGGACATTGCTAGTAGTGCACCAGTGCAAAATGGTTTCCCTGAAACCATTTAATACATTTATTTCAAACTCAGTTGACTTGATATCATTGAGACAGCTAGATCTCTTAGAGGGCTCCCAGTGCCACAAGGAGTGCCTTTCAGATGGGTCTTTGACACCTCAGTATTATAGCTAGAACCAGGTACTCATCATTGAATCAATCTCTCTATATGTCTTAACATTTTTTTGTCTTTCTCATAGGATTTCCAGCAGGAGAGCTCCAGAAGCCTTTCTTTTGGGGAACAGAATATCCTCGGTGAGTAAATGAGTAAAGAAACCAGTTAGCAGTTAGGAAGAAAGAACATGTTGCTTTCCTGGGGGACAAAAGAAACAAAATCAGTGGTTATTCAGCAGAAAGAAGGCATAGAATCTGGCATGGGTTGGCTGTACTCTTATCATTTTAGGTATTTGTTTTCCAATCCTTGTTGCCAGGATATATGACTGGACAGGAAGCCCAACTTACACATAGGTGGCTTTCATTTTTATGTATTTATTCTCTTACCCATTAACTCATACTACCAATATTTGGACCTTGAAGGATTGTTGGGATTTGAATTGATGGTGATGGGTCTAAAACCATTCCAGGTAGAAGAAACAATGTGAGATAAGGAGGGAAAAGTGTTTCTATAATGGCAGAGTCTAGTTTGGCTAGCCCAAATGGTATATGAAGGGAAGTAGTGGAAAAGAAGACTGAGATTTGATATTGGAGGGCTCTGCATGGCAGGTAAGGAGCTTGGATACTAATAGGCAATAGAAAATAGTGAAATTTTTGAGAAAGTTAGTAAGATAATCAAATTTATCTTTAGAAATATAACCTGTGAAGCTACAGAATAAGTCAAAATTAGTAATGTACTGAGTTAGGGATACCAGTTTAAAAGTCATTTTAATACCAACAGATTGTAGATTCATGTAATTCACAATTTCCATACTTAGTAGAGATTCTGATAATATTCAATGTCAGTATCAACACTTTTATTATATGCTTTTTACTTGCTGTGTTTTAATGCATGGAAAATTTTAGTCTTGATTTTATAAGTTGAGTCTCTTGTGTTTTGGTTTGGATATATGACCATTTAAAAATATATAGGTTTAAAAGATACAGATTCCCATAAATATATCAATAAGAGAAATTGGGCTTTCCCAGAAGCTGACCTTGTGATAAGTATTCAGGTGCAATTAGTTCTTTTGAGAGATGGTGCAAGAAAACACCAGCAGGAGAGTGGAGAATTGAGATAGTGAGGGAAACAAGCCAAATAAATTGTGTCCTGTGAGTATTTTATGGCTGCCAAAATGAATTACTACAAACTTAGTGGCTTTAAATTACATAAACTTATAGTTCTGTAGGTCAGAAGTCCAACTTGGTTCTCATTCGGCTAAAATCAAGGCGTCAGCAGGGCTACATTTCTTTCTGGAAGCTCTAGAGTTGAATCTGTTTTCTTGCCTTTTCTAGCTTCTGAGGGGGCCCACATTCCTTGGCTCATGACCTCTTCTTCCACCTTTAAAGTTCCATAGTCACATCTCCTTCTGACTCTCATCTTCTGTCTCTCCCTTCTACTTAAAAGGACCCTTGTGATTACATTGGGACCATTCAGATACTTCAGGATAATCTTCCTGTTTTAAGATTAACTGATTAGCAACCTTAATTCTATTTGCAGCTTTAATTGCCCTTTGCCATGTAACATAACATATTTACGGGTTCCAAAGATTAGCATGTGGACATGTTTTGTAGGCCATTATTCCACCTACCACATGTGTGTTACAAAGCCAGTTATCACTGTGGGCAACTGGAGCTCAATCTTGATGGGGAACTGTAAAACATGCTTCAGAGTGATCACACCTCAGAGACATGGCAGCTGGGGTATTTATCCTCCCACTCACCTTCTATCATTGATTGAGGACTGCTACCAGGGGTACCTGGCAGTGCCCATCCTAGGCCAACAGGGCTTTAGTGGCCAGAGAAAGTCCTTAGGCAACTAGCTTCAGGTGCTGACATTTGAAGGGTGTCAGATTGGTGTGCTCAAAAATGGTGAATGCTAAGAGGACATGGGCAGCCATTGATAAAGCTTACTACAGGGAAGCACCATTGTTAGAATAAATAAAAATTCTAGGTTCGTATTTAACCAAATTCATTAATATCATCCCAGGCCTCTGCTGCATAGTTTTCTTTAGTGTTCAGACGTTTGGAATCAATTTGCCCTACTTTTAAGATTAGAAATATGTATATATTTTCTAAAAAAAAGTTTAGGCTAAATATTCTTAAGCTGCCTTCAAACTAAAAAAGTCCTAGAATTCTTTGATTCTGCTTATTGTTAACAATTTAACTGCGCTTCTATTATTGTGGTTAGGAAATAGTCTGGTTAGATTTTAAAGTTATTAGGTGATTTGTTTATTGGGTCTGTGAGCATGATTTTCTGACATAAAAGCTAAGGTCATAGAAACCTAGGAGTTAATGTTGGTGTCTATTTGTTTGTACCTTAGGCTAAGTCATAGTGAATACCTGAGTGTGAAAGAGAATTTTTTTTCCTAAAGACTTCTATGTCCTTATCCACTCAATGAATAGCTAGCTATTAAGTATCATTTGGGTATTCGGCATTGGGAATATGAATATGCTAAAGACATGGGAGTCACGGTCCAGTGAGATGGCTTCCCATACGTTCATCTATTCTGTATTAATAGATGGAGAGCCTCTAGAATCAAGGGAGTGAGTATCCTTTCTGCTCACACTGGTCAGCTTAGTCCTCATCTGAGTGTTGAGTCTAATTATGGGGCATGAACAAGCTGAATTGTTTCCAGAGGAGAGAATCAGGACTGTAAACGGTTAAAGACAACGTTTCCCAAAGTGTGTGTTCCATGAAATAGTAATAGAGGTAAGTCATCCTCTCCTTCCCTCAGTTTTGGAGAATCACAATAGTTATCAGCATAAAAGTTTCGTAGAATTTCAGCAAGAAGAAACCTATTTGGATGTGTTTAATACAGCTATCCTTTTTTGTACCATTAACTATCACCACTTCTGTCCTCAGCCCCCCACCACCCTTCCCAGACTCTGGTAACCATCCTTCGAAACCTAGAGGTTCCCAAACTCCCCTATGTTTTGGGAAATGCTGATCTAGAATTCATGACTGAAGAATAAGAGTTGAAAGAACTTAACACCTGAGGGGGGAACCTCATAACTGTCAGCATATTTTTGAAGGAAAGTTAAGGTGGGAGAATGACTTACTATATTCAGGAGATACAGCAGGTGTTCAATTAGAGGCTGCACTAGACCAATAGATGGAAGCCATAGAAAAGACATTTCAGATCAGTATTATGGAGAGCTACTATGTTTAGATTTGTCCAAAGAGGGAATGGGTTACCTTAGAAGGGGATGAGCTCTTGGTCATTGGAAATACCCAAGGACAGTCTTATAACCATTTGAATGGGTTTTTCTAGAGGGGTCCCATTCCTCTAGTAGAAACTTGGGCTAGATGACCTGTAAGGTATTTCTAACTCAGAAATGTTTACGTTTTTATGATTCAGGCATAGGGCAGCCCTTACTTGGTAACAGTGTGAGATCATGGTTAGTCCAGACAGCAGTATAGCAGTTTTGTTGTTGACAGCAAATTCCGTGTACATGTTAAACTCATTGAGTAATAAGAACAAAAGAGAAACTGAGTAGGTAGTGAAATTGGTGTCTTCCCCATTTCATTTTTGGAAGACTAGATCTTCAGTGCGAGAAATCTTACAGTTTCTGACCAGCCAGCCAAGGTTGCATTTTAAAAGGGAGAGTTTATTTATTTTTTAATATGACATGCTAATGTAAATACTCTTCATTGATAAAATAGAGGATGTGAATCTAATATTATGAAATATTATTGTCAGGCTTAGTCATATACAATTACTTTTTCTTTGTCTCTTGTCCAAAGGATTGTGATTATGTAACTGAGAATTGAAACTTACAATGATTCAATCATTTTCTGAATTCTCTATTAGCTTTTGCAAATAGGAAGCTTGTTGGAGCAGCCCCTCTCTTAAGGGACATTTATTGCACAGCAGTTTCTATAAGTTTCCACTGTTCATGCCTTCAATTCATCCAGTCCACAGCATTGACAGAGGGTTGTAGAGGACCAAGTACTTATTCTCACAGCTGAGAGACCTGGAAAAACTAAATGCTGCACTCTACACACTGATAGCTACTGCCGCAAAAATTAACACTATGTAAAATTACAAGTTTGTCCCACACTACTATGATAGTTCTATGATTGAAATGCATAATTTCACTCTTCTTTAATGAAGGTTTGCAGTGATGGAAAAACAGTAGGAAGCATTTTTTCAAATGCAAATTACCTTACAGGAAAGAAATAATAAGGGAAAGAATTGCCACCAAGGGGAAAAATTAAATCTTACAACACTTCCTTGGGTATAGTTGAGACACACAATTAGTATGGTAAGGATCATTATGCCTTGTAATAACATGTTGCTTCAAAAATTTCCATTCCTTCCAGTTATGGGTGCTATCTATTTGCTGGGTGACTTTGATGTTGCATGTCAGGAACTAACTGTGAGATATTTTTAGCATAATTGCAAATCTCATGAAGAATCTTCACAATAAGGATTCTAAAGTGGTCTGTAATTCTCATCCATAGGTTCAATGACGAAATTCAGATACATATAGATCAGTCACTTGCATGAGATGGTGAAGTTAACTCATCAATTAGTTAAATCATTGCTACTTTCTTACTCTGTACTAGGTAAAGAGGATTTAGCAATGAACAAGTAGATAAGGGATTGGCCTCAACAGAATGCATATTGAGAGAGAAATCCCAGACACACATGTGGAAACCCCGTTATTGATTTCTTCATATATTCTTAATATGGTTTGCTATGTAACAAAGCACCATCAAGCAACCATTTATTGGCTTATTATTTCTGTAGTTTGGGCAGAACTGAGCTGAGACAGCTGGTCTCTGCTCTGTATGGTGCTGACCAGGGTCGCTCAAGTAGGGCTGGAGGATCTAAGGTGACTTCACTCACATGTCTGTGCCCTAGTTGGGCTGGCTCTCATGGCTGGGGCCTGCCAGGGCCTCTCTCTCTTCTTCAGAGTCTCTCAACTTCTGGGGTTTCTTGTTGACTTCATTTGGCCTCATTCTCTCTACCTAGATAGTTACGTCTTTGCAAGTGACTTGCAAGAGGTGGAAAATGGAAGCTACTAAGTTTCTTAAGGCCCGGAAGTCATACTTGACTCCTTCCACTACATCCTGGTGGTCATAGCAAGTCTCAAGGCCAGTCCAGATTTAAGCAGAGGGAAATAGATTGCCTCTTGATGGGAGGAGGGGATATGTGCATTCGGGGGAGGGTAGACTTGTGGGTGGCCCCTTTATAGATCATCTACCACATGCTTCTTCAGAGGTGAAGACAAATAATGTGGCACCTTTTTCAAATCCTTGCTATTCAGTTGTCATCTTGTCTATAACAGAAAGAGGAACGTGACTGCCTTTGAAAACAGAGTGATCCCTTTTAATCTGTGCTCTGTTTCTTTTTTATGACTACATTTGGAAAACAATTTAACTTCTAAGATTATAATGACTTTTCAACAAGTTTCCATTTGGAAAACAATTTAACTTCTAAGATTATAGTGACTTTTCAACAAGTTTCCAGATAAAAAAATAAATGATATGTTTACTGACAGGATCTTTTCAAGCCCTGTTTTAGGTGTTCATAAATATATAGCTACAGCAGATATAAATTCATAGAAATCTTAGGGCTGAAAGGGACTTTAGAAATCATCTCTTTCACATCCCTAATTTCACAGGGCAGCACGCTAAGGTTCATATGTGGTCATAATGACAATGTTAGAATTTATATTTTGTCTATTTCAATTGAAAGGTATGTTTAGTTTTTTTGTAGCTTTATGGGTTTGGTTATTAGATTGTTATTACCATGGTTACTAGAAAGCAGTTTATCTTGGCTTTCCATTGAAAAAAATTAAAGGATTATGCTCTAAGATTCATGCTTGTAATTGTCTCCAATTTATGTATTTATGCCATAGATCTCTGAGTTATGGTGCTATAGGAGTAATTGTTGGACATGAATTTACACATGGATTTGATAATAATGGTAAGTACTAGTTCATTTTACAAGCTGCTGCTTTTATAATAATGTTGACTATGTGGATGTTAATTGTCATGATTATCTTTGCATAACAGCAGCATCATAGCTTGAAGATTATCCAAAGCAGTATGATGGCTGATTGAAAACTTTTCCCCGTGTCTTGCTGTGGTAGCTTGCAATAAATAAACAATTGTTCCCATTGGTGATGGGGTAGACTTTAAAAAGCAGCCTTGTAATTTCAATAACATTAGCTTTGCATTTAGATCAGGATTGCTGTAGCTGCCACAGTAGTTACAGGGATCGATTTATAGCATCTCCCTTTGTCATTTCTGTATTCATTGTTTTGAGACATTCTCCCTGGAGGAGCAAGCTTTGCTCCAACGATGATTATACATGATGCCAAGTTAGGACTTGTTGAGTTAGGACTCTGGAGCTTGGCTGACTGGTTCCCTCTTATGATTTCAAAGATTATGCAATGCTTAGTCTCTATTTTTCTCTATACTGGCTTATATTCTGATTTTTTTCTTTTGAGACAGAGTCTAACTCTGTCGCCAGGATGGAGTGCAGTGGCACTATCTCGGCTTACTGCAACCTTGGCCTCCTGGGTTCAAGCGATTCTCTTGCCTCAGCCTCCTGAGTAGCTGGGATTACAGGCATGTGCTGCCACACCCAGCTAATTTTTGTATTTTTAGTAGAGATGGGGTTTCACCACATTGGCCAGGCTGGTCTTGATCTCTTGACCTCATGATCCGCCTACCTTGGCCTCCCAAAGTTCTGGGATTATAGGCATGAGCCACTGCCCCTGGCCTATTCTATTTGTTCCTAATAATCTATGTAATAGGATATGCTTTGTATCCCAATGACATTTAAGAAAAAAGGAAAAAGCAGAATACGACATAAACTCAAGAAATGACTGCCTTCGAGAGTCTTCATCATCGTTAATCAGCACTCATTTCTCCTTTAACTTTGGAGTATTATCTGAAGGCCACATGAAATCTCTGAAACTTACGGATTAGCGAGCAAATTACTATGACATCCACAGCCATACAATGATTTACAGGCAGTCTCAGGAACCAGCTGCCCCAAGGCAACGTTATATACAGGGGGGACCTCTTTCTTCCTTCCCTGTAGTATCTCTAACATCCTTTCCTGGATGCCTACCCTAGGGCCAGAGACCCTTTGGCTCCTCTAGAAAAGTCTTCCTGTACTCCCACCAGACCTTCCTTAATCACGCAGATTTTTTTGTTCCCCTGGTCTTCGTTCTCTGTTAAAGTGTAGCTGACTTGTAGTCATCTGACTCTCTAGAGTTAGACTTTCTGTCTTTGGGTGTTTGGTTTATCTGAGATGAGAGTCTTAGCTAAGAAACAACAGCTAGTAGTTTCTTTCTAGGAAATTTAAGTACAGTTCCTCCCCAGAACCTTCTGAAGAACTTGTGAAGTCCCTCTCAAAGGAATGAATCTAGTGGTGGCAATTTCACTCTGTAACCAATGCTTAGGACACTGCATTGCACATGTAAGTACATGTCTGGTACCTATTTAATGAGTGGTTAGTGAGGACAGTGACTCCATACTATGCCAGGGGCTGGTGTTAGTAGCATATAGCCTTGCTGAAGAGTTTTGGGTTGTTCCAATTAACAGCTTTACTTAGGGGGACTTTCTTGTAAGCTGTCTGTATAATTAAATGATTCCTCTGATTCTCATAATAACCTTGAATATAGAAGACAGTCTAGCAGCATCCATATTTTGTTTCAAAGGTTGTAGAGAAAAATGAAGAGCACATAGCAAGAAAGCATGTATAACTAATATCTTTCTTCCCATTATGATTTGGAGATTTTCATTCTTGTTCCAAGTTTTCTTTTTAGAGCAATCTTTCTCGTCTAAGCAGGACACTAGTGACTGTAGAATGATTCATAACAGAGGTTTTATGTGTCTTTCAGCCTCTGGCAACTTGGAGGAAACTGGTTCTTATAGGGCTGAGTCAGGGTCTATGATTGCACAGTATGGATGACTCACTGGGGCTATTCCTATGGATCGTTTGGAATTTAACTGCTAGTAATGCTCTGATTTCCTCCATAGGTTTTCTGAATGAAGCCATCTAATTTTATAATCCAGTGAACATTTTGGGTCAAATCAGGTGAAGAGCACAGAATGCAAGATTGGATAAACTAGTATATGTAATACATTGTTGAATCTCATTTGTAAGAAGCTCTATGTTCCTTAGAAGGAAAAAACTTCTCAATTCTCTTTATCCTTTCCACTCTTTTTACAATTAACCTGTGACATTGGAGAGAAGGCAGGAGCTGATCTCAGGAAGAGTGTTCCCTGCTGTTGTGACTGCTTTTTGAAGGCTTGTCGAGGTGAGGGAAAGGAAAGATGAATTTAGTTTCCATAAATAACATAAATGTCTTCGAATTTTCCTTTTGCTAGGTAGAAAATATGATAAAAATGGAAACCTGGATCCTTGGTGGTCTACTGAATCAGAAGAAAAGTTTAAGGAAAAAACAAAGTGTATGATTAACCAGTACAGCAACTATTATTGGAAGAAAGCTGGCTTAAATGTGAGTACAACTGTGGCTAAGGGGAAACCTTGTGTTTCATTTTTCCTTACTTGGACATTAGCTTGCTTTAAACCATTGTTTCTCAAAGCGTGTTTACAAGATCAACAGCATCTGTCTTCCCTGGGAAAGATTCTTGAGTCCTACCCCATACCTGCTGAATCAGAATCTTTGGGATTGGGGGCCTTGTTGTCCCGTAACCAGGCAGGAACTTTGTCCTGATGTATTACTGGGGCTGGAAAACTACCTAAATCCTTGCTATGCCTCAAATCTATTATACTTGCAGATGAACTTAGGTAAAAATCCATGTGCTTCTTTTAAAGGGAATGTTTATAAACACTGACTTGGTTCTCCTGGTCATGGTTCACCATGCTCAGCCCAAGTGAGACCACTGCTCATTCAGGCAGAGAAACCAGTCAGTATTCTTGAATGGTGTCTAGCTATTTTATCAGTGTCCAGGAAAGCCCTTTCTCTGCCTGTGTATTTTGGAATATCTACAACTGTGACCTGAGAAGACCTAAAATGTGTGCTTCTGTGTATCTATATTACAGTGTAGGGGTTTTCACACTGTGAAAAGTCATCTGGAGTATATGTTGCTTTAAGAAAAGCATAGCAGAAAGGGGTTCTAGAGTCAGACATGGGTCCAAACCTAGGTTCAACTAGTTTTACGAACTTGGGGAAGTTGCCTAATATTCCTGAGTCTCAGCATCTTCATCTGTGAAATGGGTCAGTGTTTCTCAACTCATTTATTTGTTGTGAGAATTAAATGAACAAAGCAATGTGAAGCACTAGCACAATGCCTGACCTACAGTAAGTGTTCAATACAAGACAGTTAATATTTTGGGTTAAAAAAAACCCAAAAAATATTAGACAGTTTTCTTGGAGGAAGGGAATTTATATTTCCTGGTGATTATCATATGCAGGCATGAGAGTGAAACTTTTGACTTAATTGAAAAAAATGTATCCCCCATACTGGTCCTGAGAGGTGTAGTTATTAGTGAGTGCACAGGTTTTACGTATGAGGTTCAAAGGGATTAAACTGAGGTTCAAAGAGATTAAAACCCATGGTAGAGTCTAGATAAGAGTTTATGTCTGTACGACTCCAAAGTCCATACTGCTTCCCCTATATCATGCTCAGGTTCTTATTTTAAGTTCATTTTATATCTGGGTGATGTGTGGGTGGACTGCTCTTAACCATTTATTTTGGCCCAAATGTCAGAGAGAGATTGAAACTTAATTCTAGCAAATGTGTACCTTTGTCACAAGGACGATAGAAAGGGCATGCCTATCTTATCATAAATCCACTTCATTTCATTCCCACAGGAGAGTGGGTGGCTTCCTTTGTGGATATAGGGCCATGCTTCATGTTTCTGGCTTCATTTATAGGAGCTATTCCTTTGTGCCTTAATGTTTCTTTGTAGTGAATTCAGCAGAGCTCAGATGGGGCACCCACAGATGCAGGCTGTCAGCAGCTGTTGAGCCTGTTTGTTGTTGTTGAGTCATGAGAGTCCAAACCTAGGGCCATGTGGTCTACTGAGGCAGACCAGAGTTCAGGGAGCCAGAGAGGAGAGGCTGCTCCAAAAGGCTCTCTTTTAGATATAAAGCTTAGAGTGAATGGCTAGGCATGGTGGCTCATGCCTGTATTCTGAACAGTTTGGAAGGCCAAGGTGGGAGGATCACTTTAACCTAGGAGTTCAATACCAGCCTGGGCAACATATGGAGACCTTTTCTCTATAAAAATATTTTTTAAAAAAATTAGCCTAAGTAGCTGGGAGTACAGGTTGCACCACTATACCCAGCTGAGATGGAAGAAGTGTTTGAACACTGTAGTGAGATATGATCACACCACTGCACTCTAGTCTGGGTGACACAGACCCTGTCTCCAAAAAAAAAAAGCTCAGAGTAAAAAGGAAGGGGATTAAATTTAAGCAGAACTGGATAATACGATCATGATTTTCAAGAGCCAAGCGGAGCGGGTACTTAAAAAAAAAAGAGAGAGAGGAAGCATATTAGGAAGCAAAAGGCTCTGGAGGCAGAAGACTGCTTGTGTTTGAATCCCAGTGAAAATGTGAGCAGTTTACTTTGTCACTCTGTCTTCTGTTCACTGAGAAGCAGAGCCCAAGAAGGGGGTTCCTTAGGTCATGGTTTTTTTTTTTTTTTTTTTTTTTTTTTGAGATAGTGTCTCCCAGGCTGGAGTGCAGTGGTGTGATCTTGGCTCACTGCAACCGGCTGCCTCCTGGGTTCCAGCGATTCTCCTGCTTCAGCCTCCCAAAGAGTTGGGATTAAAGGCACCCTCCACCATGCCTGGCTAATTTTTATATCTTTAGTAGAAACAGGGTTTCTCCATGTTGGCCAGGCTGGTCTTGAACTCCTTACCTCAGGTGGCCTGCCCCACTCAGCCTCCCAAAATGCTGGGGATATACAGGCCTCAGCTCACCACACCCGGCCTAGGTCAGTGATTTATATGAGAAAGTAGTTTCAGGATAAGCCTATAAGTAAAATGAGGGATACCTGCTGGTTTCAGGAGATGTTTAGCCTTACCCCCATTCCACAAAGGATTCTGGAGCACTAATTATACCACAGAAATTGTTAAGCCCAGGGGCAAGCTATTGGTCTGTTCGAACTGCATGACAGTCAATTACTGGAGTCTCCAAATGAGGTGACTCTCTATAAACTAAGGTTGATCTGAGCTGTTAGCAGTTGCAGGAATGGGTGTACAGTTAGGTAGAAAGGGGATCTCTGGGTGGATATCAACATCTGCTACACACTCTGAGCTTTATACTCCTCAATTGTTGAGCAAGGATGGTGGTAATTAGCACTTACCTCATAGGATTGTGGATAATGAGAATATATGTAAAGCAGGAATGGTAGCCTTTGTATACTGAAGCTAGGAGGGTCTCCTTCGCCATTACAGTGAATAATGTTTTCCAAAGATTTTGTTTTATTCCTTGATATTGCTTGATACCTGGGCGATTGGGCTAGCTTAAAAGTAAAGAGTTGGTAAGATCCGTGGTTTGAAAGTTTCAAGCAAGGTATATTAGTTTTCTGTGGCTTGCTCTAACAAGTTACTATAAACTTAGTAGTTTAAGACGTCATTGCCATACTCTTTCTTGTAAATCAT
>JAZHEH010002445.1:0-42007 GCA_036589455.1 Ateles fusciceps
ATCCCCGTGTGGGGACAGGGACACTTTCTCAGTCTCCATGTCCCACTTGATGGCTGCCTGAATGGCCTTTGCTTCTCTCCACAAGGCAGTGTTGCAATTCACCTGCCCTTCCTTTCTCATTTTGAGTGCCATCCGTATCCTCTTCTCCTAGGGAATGTGCCTTCAAACACTGAATTTTTGGCTGCAATTAGTGTCAGGGTGGAAACCAAAGGGATCAGGTTTTGCTGGTTGTAGGGTAGGTTGCCTAAGGGGTACCTGCTGGGTGGCAGGGTGGGGACACCACACCTTGTGGTCCATTGGATCCTTCTGAACCCCAGCTACCGCGTTTCGGCCCCTCTCCATTTTAATCCCATTCCCACTTACCCAGGTGGGGATCTAAAATGGATCTGAGGAGGAGTCCCGAGAGCCATTTGGGTGCCCTGAATCTCCTCATCTGCTGGGAGCCAAGGCAGAAGACCGCTCACTCACAGAGCCCCTGAGGACACAAGTCCTATGGGTTTGACCCTGGCTTGGTCTCGTGCACGCCACTTTCCCAGGCTTCCCCCAAACCCACTGCTTTTGCTGCCTATGTCTACGCCGCCACCGCCACAGAACCCATTTCTTTAATGGGCCACAGCCTGACTTCCCAGAGCCAGGTGGGAGTCGAGTCCACCTCATCAGTGCACTTCTATGAAGTAGGAGCGGCTCCTCCCTTGGGTCATGGTGACGTTAATCGTTGCCCCGGTGATGGGTTCCTGAGAACTCACTAAAGAGGAGCACCCTGTGTCCAGGTGTCAGGAATGGAGCTCAGGCACCTCCTCACCACGACGCACACAAGATAGTCTCCAGAGGCCAGGATTTGCATAAGATGGGCAAGGAGGAAGAAACCTCAGGTGGAGGGATCACCAACTGAGCATTGTGGAATCCCAGTCTCTGGCCTGCCCCTACTGTATACAGGTGAGTCTCCCCTAATATCATGCCCTGGTCACTTCCAAGACCCTCTGCCTGTGTGCCTGTGGGCTGCTCTCTAACCAAGGGTCCTAGTGGTGGACAACAGAACGCTGCAACTTCAGGGGCTGCCTGGGGGATGAGTTATACAGTGCCACTCTTGTGTGTCTGTGTGAGTGGAAGGGGTATTTTGTGTGTGTGTGAGCCTGTAGGTCTCTCTCTAGTTTCTCTCTCTCTTCTTTCCCGCTTCCACTCTTTCTCACTTTCTGTGTCTGCTTCTGTGTATGTGTGTGTGTGTGTGTGTGTGTGTGTGTGTGTGTTGTGACGCATGTGACCTCTGCTCTGGAGGGCGGTTTCCTGCACAATGGCCTCTCTTTTGCTGAGCCTTCTCCGCATCTCTGCCTGGGACACCTGGCCGGTCATGAGTCGTTTCCCTGGCTTTAGAGCTTGCGTTTTGAAGGCCTGGGCAACGTGTGGAGGGAGCTGTGTCAGACCAGTATGGATTTCAGTCACCTGCCCTTCCCCGAGTGGCCTCTTTCTTAGGACCAAGACAATCACACCCCAAGCCACGGACAACAGCCTCACCACAGCTCACTGTCCACCAGCAGCAGGGCTGCCCACAGACCTCAAAGAAGATGGTTCTCACTTCTATCACATTTGCCCTCATTGAGAAATGTAGCCACAGCTCAACACAGGGCTGGAACAGGGCACCAGGAACAGGATGTGGCAAACATCTCTCACTCCAACACTGGCCTTTCTGGTCAGAGGTAACCGTTTGCCACTCCCCCAGCCCACATGCCCGTGGAGGTGGCATTGTGCATATTTGGCCTGGAATCTGCCCTAGGCTCTGTCCTCCATGTTTTGTGTAGAGGTTTCTTAGTCTGGCTCAGTGTCTTCAACAAAGAACAATCCCCAGTCCAGCAGGGGATATTTCGTGGGCACACATTTCATGTCAGTTTCCATCTCCAAATCTGTTTCTGGGTGATTTGGCAGGTGCCCGATTGTGGAGCTCTGGGCTTCCATCCCCGGGTGTGGACAGGGATGTTCTCTAAGTCTCCATGTCCCACTCTATGGCTGCCTGGTTAGTATTTGCCCTCTCCACAAGATGGTGTTGCAATTCACCTGCCCTTCCTCTCTCATTCTTGAGGACAATACGGCTCCTCTGCTCCTGGGGGATAATGCCTTCAGCACTGAATCTTTTGGGGTGCTATGGATGCCAGGGAGCGAGCCAAAGGGATTGGGTTCCACTGCATCTGTGTGTGTGTGTGTGTATGTGTGTTGTGTGTGTGTGTGTGTGTGTGTGTGTGTTGGGGACACGTGTACCTGTGTGCCAGAGGGTAGTTTGTTGCACGATGGCCTCCCTTTTGCTGAGCCTCTTCACGGATCTCTGCTTGGGTCGCATGGCCTGTCATCAGTCATTTACGCAGTGGATCCAGCTGGCATTTGTGAAAGCCTGTCAATGTGGGGGAGGGATCTGCGTTGGACCAGCATAGGTTTCAGTCATGTCCCTATCCTGAACAGCCTCTTTCATAGGAGCAAGATTATCACAGCCTGAACAATCGACAAAAGCTTCACCACAGCTCAGTGTCACCTGCACAAGGTCTGTCCACCAGCCTCAAAGAAGATGGTTCTCACATCTCTGGCCTTTACCCTCATTAAGAAATCTAGTCACAGCTCGACACAGGGTCAGAACACAGCACCAAGAACGGAATGTGGTAAGCATCTCTCACTCCAATGCTGGCCTTTCTGGCCAACTCAACCATATGGCACTCCCCCAACACAGATGACCGTGGAGGTGGCAATGTGCTGTATTTGGCCTGGAATCTGCCCTAGGCTCTGTCCTCCATCTTTCTCTGTAGAGGCTTCTTGGTCTGGCTTAGCGTCTTCTACAAAGAACACTCCACAGTCCAGCAGGGGGGAAACTTTTGTAGGGATGTGTTTCATGTCAGTTTACTACTCCAAACCTGTTTCTGTATGATTGGGTAGGTGCGATGATCGTGGAGCTATGGGCTTTCATCCCCGTGTGAGCCAGGGATGCTCTCTTAGTCTCCATGTCCCACTGGATGGCTGCCTGGATGTCTTTGCCCTCTCCAGAAGGCGATTTTGCAATTCACTTCCCTTTCCTCCTTCTTGAGAGTTGTCTGGCACCTCTGCTCCTGGGGGAAAGACCCTTCAAGCACTGAATCTTTTGGCTACCATGAATGCCAGAGAGTCAGCCAAAGGGATTGGGTTTCTGTGGGTACAGGGAAGGTTGCATCAGGAGTTCCTGCTGGGTGGCAGGATGGGGCACCACACCTTGGTGCCCGTGGGATCTTTCTGAGCACCAGCGAGGGCCTTCCCCGCCTCTCTCCATTATAATCCCATTCCCGCTTACCCAGGTGAGATCCTAAATGGTATCCTAGGCACAGTCTGTAGAGCCCATCGGGTGCCCTGAATCTCCTTTTTCTGCTGGGAGCCATAGTGGAAGACTGCTTGCTCCTGGAGGCCCTGAGGACAGGAATACTATGGGTTTGACCATGGCTTGGTCTTGTGCACACCCCTTTCCGAGGCCTCTCCAAGCCTGCCGCTTTCGCCAAAGTTTTCTCAGCAGCCACCTCTGCCATAGCCATATCTTAAAGGGGCTTCAATCTGATGTCTGGGAGCCAGGTGTGAGATGAGCCAGCCATGCCCGTGAGCATGCATGAGGTGCTAGCTGCTCCTCGCATCATAGTGACAGTCACCATTTCCCTGGTGATGGGTTCCTGAGATGCCACAAAGGAAGAGCCCCATATGGCAGTGTGTCAGGAATGGTGCTCAGGCCCCCTCCTCACCAGGACATTCACAGGATTGTCTCTGGAGGCCAGGATTCACCAAAGGTGGGTCAGGAGGAAGAAACCTCAGGTGGAGGGAGGGCTGGGGGATCATCGCAGAATCCCAATCTCAGGTCTCTGCTGACAGTGTACAGGTGAGTCTCCCCAATTGTCATGCCCTGGTCATCTCCTGGACACTTCTGCTGCCTGTGTGCCCACTGGTTGATCTGTCAGCCATGTTCCTAGTGGTGTACAACAGATTCCTGCAGCTTTAGTTGCTGCCTGGGTATGAGTGATACTGTGCCAATGCTGTCTGTCTCTGTGTGTGGAATGCGTGTTGTTTGTGTGTGTGTGCCTGTATGTCTCTCTCTGATTTCTCTCTCTCTTCCTTACCATTCTCTTTCTTTCTGACTCACTGTGCATGTGTGTGCTTGTGTGTGTGTGTGTGTGTGTGTGTGTGTGTGCGTGCGTGTTGGGACATGTGTGCCCTGTGCAGCAGAGGGCAGTTTATTGCTTGATGGCCTCACTTTTGCTGAGCCTCTCCCTGTGACTCTGCTTGTTTGGTGTGGCCGGTCACCAGTCATTTCCCTGGCAGTTCCAGCTGGCATTTGTGAAGGCCTGGGCCTCATGCGGAGGGAGCTGCATCAGACCAGCATGGGTTTCAGTCAGCTCCGGAACCTGAGCAGCCTCTTCTTAGGACCAAGATGAACACACCCCCTAGCCATGGACAAAAGCCACAACACAGCTCACTACCCACCTGCAGGACGGCTGCCCACCGACCTCAAAGAACGTGGTTCTCAATTCTCTGGCCTTTGCCCTCTCTGAGAAATCTAGCTACAGCTAGACACAGGACCAGAACAGGGTGCCAAGAACGTTATGTGGTAAGCATCTCTGTCACTCCAACGTTTGCCTTTCTGGCCAAGTCAACCGTTTGGCACTCACCCACCCCCTCAGATGCCTGTGGAGGTGGCATTGTGCTGTATTTGACCTGGACTCTGGACTAGGCTATGTCCTCCCTCTTCTCTGTAAAGGCTTCTTGGTCTGGCTCAGAGTCTTCAACAAAGAACACTCCTTCCAGTCCAGAAAGGGGAAACTTCGTGGGGATGCATTTCATGTCTGTTTCCCCTCTCCAAACCTGTTTCTGGATGTTTGGGCAGGTACAAGGATCATGGAGCTCTGGGCTTCCATCATCGTGTGGGACAGAGACGCTGTCTCACTCTGCATGTGCCACTGGATTGCTGCATGGCTGGACTTTGCCATCTCCACAGGGAAGTGTTGAAATTCATCTGCCCTTCCTCTCTCCATTCCTGAGGTTCAACTAGCTCCTCTGCTCCTGGGGGAATGTACATTCAGGTACTGAATATTTTGGCTGACAATGTTTCTGTAGAATTTAAAAGCAGATATTTCCAACAAAATCCTGGCCTATGGGAAAAAGAAGAATTATTGGCATTGCAACTAAGAGGAAAGATATCATTGAAGGTGCTTTTCTGTGCATCCCTTCAGCTCAGCGAGTTGAAACTATGTTTTTAACCAGAAGTTTAGAAACACATTTCCTGTAGAATTTAGAATGGGACATTTCAGGTGGAATGTAGGTTTATGGCAAAAAAATAAAATATCTAGAACAAAAATTAAAGAAAGCTATTTATGAAACTGCTTTGCAATATGTGCAGTCACCTTCCAGAGTTTACCTGATGATTGCATTCAGCAGCTTAAAACACTCTTTGTGTAGAATCTAAAAATGGATAATTCTAAAGAAACCCTGGCATATGAGAAAAACTAGAAAGAGTGTCTTTGAAACTAAGAGGAAAGATACCTTTGAAAGTGCTTTGCTGTGTGTTCGTTCAACTCAGAGAGTTAAACCTATGTTTTGATTCTAGTAGTTTAGAAAAACAATTCTTGTAAATTCTAGAATGGGACATTTCAGACTGGATGGAGCCTATGGTGAAAGAGAAATATCTCACAATAAAAACTAAAAGAAAGCTATTTGTGAAACTACTGTGCAATGTGTGCATTCACCTTCCAGAGTTTAACTGATGATTGTATTCAGCAGCTTAAAAACACTCTTTGTGTAGAAACTAAAAACAGAAAATTCCTATGAAACCACAGCCTATGAAAAAAAATCCAAAAGACTGACTCTGAAACCTAGGGAAAATATATCTTTGAAACTGCTTTGCTGTGTGTCCATTCAACTCAGAGAGTTTAACCTATATTTTGATTCAGAAGTTTAGAAACCACTTCGTGTTTAATCAAGAAAGGGACATTACAGACTGAATGAAGGTCTATGGTGAAAGAGAAATATCTCACAATAAAAACTAAAAGAAAGCTATTTGTGAAACTAGTGTGCAATGTGTGCATTCACCTTCCAGAGTTTAACTGATGATTGTATTCAGCAGCTTAAAAACACACCTTGTGTAGAATCTAAAAACAGATAATTCTAAAGAAACCCCAGCATATAGGAAAAACTAGAGTCTCTTTGCAAGTAAGAGGAAAGATATCTTTGAAAGTGCTTTTCTGTGTGTTTGTTCAACTCAGAGTTGAACTTATGTTTTGATTCAGTAGTTTAGAAACACAATTCGTGTAGTTTCTAGAATGGGACATTTCAGACTACATGGAGGTCTATGGTGAAATGACAAATATCTCACAATAAAAACTAAAAAAGCTATTTCTTAAACTGCTGAACAATGTGTGCATTCACCTTTCAGAATTTAACTGATGTTTGTGTTCAGCAGCTTAGAAACACTGTGTAGAATCTAAAAACAGATAATTCCAGTGAAACACTGGGCTATGAAAAAAAAAAACAAAAAGACTGAGTTTGAAACCTAGAGGAAATATATCTGTGAAACTAATTTGCTGTGTGTGCATTCAACTCAGAGAGTTGAACCTATATTTTGATTCAGAAGTTTAGAAACCACTTCGTGTTTAATCTAGAAAGGGACACTACAGACTGAATGGAGGTCTATGCTGAAAAGACAAATATCTCACAACAAAAACTAAAAGGAAGCTATTTGTGAAACTGCTTTGCAATGTGTGCATTCACCTTCCAGAGTTTAACTGATGTTTGTATTCAGAAGCTTAGAAACACTCTTTGTGTATACTCTAAATACAGATATTTCAAAGAAAATCCTGGTCTATGGAAGAGCTCAGAAAGACAGGCTTTGAAACCCTGAAGAAAGATATCATTGAAATTGCTTTGCTGTTGTCCGTTAAATTCAGAGAGTTGAATCTATGTTTCGACTTAGAAGTTGAGAAACACACTTGGTGTAGAATCTAGAATGTGACATTTCATACTGAATGGAGGCCCATGGTGTAATGTCAAATTTCTCACGATAAAAACAAAAAGGAAGCTATTTGCGAAACTACTTTGTAATGGTGGCATTCATCTTCCAGAGTTTAACTGATGTTTGCATTCAGCAGCTTAGAAACAGTTTATGTAGAATCTAAAAATCAGATATTTCTAATGAAACCCTGGACTAATGGAAAAACAAGGAAGACTGGCTTTGAAACTCTGAGGAAAGATATCTTTGAAATTGCTTTTCTGTGTCTGTTGAACTCAGAGAGTTGAACCTTTGTTTTTTTTTCACCACTTTAAAAACACATTTCATGTAGAATCTAGAAAGGGACATTTCAGACTGAATGGGGGCCTATGGTGAAAATCCAAATATCTCACAATAAAAACTAAAGGAAGCTATTTGTGAAACTGCTTTGCAATGTGTGCATTCAACTGCCAGAATTTAACTGATATTTGTATTCAGCAGCTTAGAAACACTCTTTGTGTTGATTTTAAAAACAGATATTGCCAACAAAACCCCTGCTTATGAGAAAAATGAGAAACACTGGCTTTGAAATTAAGAGGAAAGATATCTTTGAAACTGCTTTGCTGTGTGTTCATTCAACTCATTGAGTTGAATCTATGTTTTGATTCAGAGTTTACAAAGAAACTTCAGGTAGCATCTAGAAAGGCCATTTCAGACTTATAGGAGGCATATGGTAAAAAGACAAATATCTCACAATAAAAACTAAAAGGAAGCTCTTTGTGAAACTGCTTTGCAATGTGTGCATTCACCCACCAGAATTTAATTGATGTTTGTATTCACCAACTTAGAAAAATGCTTTGTGTTGAATCTAAAACAGATGTTTCCAATGAAACCACGGCCTTTGAAAAAACCCAGAAAGACTGGCTTTGAATCCGAGAGGAAATATATCTTTGAAACTGCTTTGCTGTGTGTCCATTCAACTCAGCGAGTTGAAGCAAAATTTTGAACCAGCAGTTTAGAAACACAATTCGTGTAGAATTTAATAAGGGACATTTCACACAGCATGGAGGTTTATGGTGAAAATTCAAATATCTCACAACAAAAACTAAAAGGAAGCTATTTATGAAACTGGTTTGCAATGTCTGCATTTACTTTCCAGAGTTTAAATGATATTTTTATTCAGCAGCTTAAAAACACTCTTTATGTGGAATCTAAGACTCATATTTCTAAAGAAACCCCAGCCTATGGGATAAGCCAGGAAGACTGTCTTTGAAACTAAGAGGAAACATATCTTTGAAACTAGTTTGCTGTGTGTTGGTTCAACTCTCAGAGTTTTGATTCATTAGTTCACAAACACACTTCGTGTAGAATCTAGAAAGGGACATTTCAGACTGAGTAGAGGCCTATGGTGAAAAGACAAATATCTCACAATAAAAACTAAAAGGAAGTTATTTGTGAAAGTGTTTGCAATGTGTGCATTCACCTTCCAGCGTTTAACTCACGTTTGTATTCAGCAGGGGTAGAAACACTCTTTGTGTAGAATCTAAAAACAGATATTTCTAATGAATCTCTGAGCAATGGGAAAAATCAGAATGCCTGGCATTGAAACCCATAGGAATTATATCTTTTAAAGTTCTTTCTGTGTCTGTTAACTCAGAGAGTTGAACCTATGTTATGATTCAGCAGTTTAGAAACACATTTTGTGTAGAATCTAGAAATGGATATTTCAGACTGAATGGAGGCCTTTGGTGAAGGGAAAATTCAACCACAAGAAAAAGTAAAAGGAAACTGTTTGTTAAACTGCTTTGCAATGTTTGCATTCATCATCCATAGTTTAACTGACGTTTGTACTCAGCAGCTTAGAAACACTTTGTGTAGAATATAAAAAAAGATATTTCCAATGATTCACCAGCCTATGGGAAAAACCAGAAATACTGGCTTTAAAATCCAAACGATGCCATGGTGAGAGAAATTAAAACGATCTTTGACGTCAGTTGTCATCCCTTCTGCAGGCGGATAGTGAGCTATGGTAAGGTTTTTGTTCATGGCTTGGGGGTCTGATCGTCTTGGTCATATGAAAGAGGCCGCTCAGGATGGGAATTGACTGAAATCCATGCTGGTCCGATGTAGCTCCTTCCACATGTTGCCCAGGCATTCACAAATGCCAGCTGGAATAGCCAGGGAAATGACTGATGACCGGCCACGTGACTCAGGCAGAGACACGGGGAGAGACTTAGCAAAGAGAGAACATCATTCAAGAAAATGCCCTCTGGCGCACAGGTCACACCTTTTCCAACACACACACACATGCAGGCACACAGGCACACAAAGATGAAGAGAGTGAGAACGATAGGGAGTGGGAAAGAAGAGAGAAAAGAAACTAGAGAGAGACATACAAGCGCACACACACACAAAAACACCCCTTCCACACACACAGACACACAGCAGTGTGAGAGTATCACTCACCCCCAGGCAGTCCCTAAGCTGTAGAATTTCACAGTTTATTAGTAGGTCATTCTGGTGAGAGAACAGCCCACTGACACACAGGCAGAGATATCCTCAAGAAGACCAGGGAATGACACTTGGGCAGACTCGCCTGTACATCTTCGGTGCAGGCCTGAGAGTGGGAATCTGCACTGCTCCATGGGGCTCCCTTTGCCTTAGGTTTCTTCCTCCTGGCCCATCTTCTGCAAATCCTGGCCCCTGGAGACTGTCCTGTCTGGAGATTATCCTGTGGACATCCTGGTGAGGAGGTCCCTGAGCCCCATTCCTAACACACTGCAACAGGGGGCTCCTCCTTTGTGATGTCTAAGAATCCTGTCTCTGGTGCATAAGTGAATGTCACTATGACCCAAGTAGTATCTCGTGCTTCGTGCATTTGCAGTGGCCTGGCTGACTGAATTCATGCCTAGCTCCTGAAGATCAGGCTTCAGCCCCTTTAAGAAATGTGTTTGGCATAGGTGGCAGTGGAGAAAGCAGTGGCAAAAGCAGCAGGTTTCAGGAGGCCGGGGAAAGGGGGCATGCGTGGGACCAAGCCGGGTTCAAACCCATAGGAGTAGTGTCCTCAGGGCCTCCAACAGCTAGTGGTATTCTGCTTCAGTCATGGTGGAAGAGGAGATTCAGGACATCCGATGGGCTCTCTGGACTCCACGTAGGATCTCATTTTGGATCCCACCTGGGTAAGTGGGAAATGGGATTACATTGGAGAGAGTTGGGAAGTCCCTCATGGAGGCTCAGAAGGATCTCATTCGCCCCAAGGCATGGTACCCCACCACGCCCTGAGCAGGTACTCCTGATGCAACGTCCCCTGCACCCAGGGAAACTAAATCCCTTTGGCTCGCTCCCTGGCATCTGTAGCAGCCAAAAGATTCAGTGCTTGAAGACACTTTCCCCAGGAGTAGAGGAGCTGGATGGCCCTCAAGAAAGGGAGAAAGGGCAGGTGAATTGCAACACTGCCTTGTGGAGAGGGCAAACGACAGCCAGACATCATCCAGTGGGACATAGAGGCCAACAGAACATGCCGTTCCCACACGGGGATGGAAGCCCAGAGTTCCATGATCATCTCACCTTCCCAATCATCCAGAAACAGGTTTGGAGGCAGCAACTGACATGAAACACATCGCCACTAAGTTTTCCCCTGCTAGACTGTGGAGTATTCTTTGTTGAAGACACTCAGCCAGACCAAGAAGCCTCTACAGAGAAAGTCAAAGGAGGTAGCCTAGGGCAGATTCCAGGCCAAATACAGCACAATGCCACCTCCACGGGCATCTGGGTTGGGGGAGCTTCAAATGGTTGACTTGGCCAGAAAGGCCAGCATTGGAGTGAGAGATGCTTGCCACGTCCCATTTTTGGCACCTTGCTCCAGCCATGTGTAGAGCAGTGCCTAGATTTGCTAATGAGGGCAAAGGAGACAGAAGTGAGAACCATCTTCTTTGAAGACAGTGTGCAGCCCTCCAGCAGGTGGACACTGAGCTGTCGTGAGGCTTTTGCCCATGGCTGGGGAGTGTGATCATCTTGGTCCTAAGAAAGAGACAGCTCAAGATGGGGAGGTGACTGAATCCCATGCTGGTCTGAGACAGTCCTCTCCCCCAGGTTGCCCCGGGCTTTCAAAAACGCAAACTGGAATGGGTGGGAAATGACTGATGACTGGCCACGTGACCTAGGCAGAGCTGCAGGGAGAAGCTCAGCAAAACAGAGGTCGTTGTGCAAGAAATCGCCCTCTGGTGCACAGGTCACACGCTTCCCAACACACACACACACACAAGCATGCGCAGAAAACACATCACACACACACACACACACACACAGATGCAGAGAGTCAGAAAGCGAGGGAGTAGGAAAGAAGAAAGAGAGAAACCAGAGAGAGAAATACAGGCACACATACAAAAACAACATCCCTTCCACACACACAGACACACAGCAGTGGCAGAGTTACACTAACCGCCAGGCAGCCCCTGAAGTTGCAGGGTTCTGTAGTCCACCTCTAGGACCCTTGGGTGAGAGAGCAGCCCAGGGTCACACAGGCAGAAGTGTCCTCGGGATGACCAGAGCATGACATTTGGGGAGGCTTACCTGTACACCGTCAGTGCAGGCCTGAGAACGGGATTCCACTCTGCTTCCCCCGGCCTTCCCTCCACCTGAGGTTTCCGCCTTCTGGCCCACAGTCTGTTAATCCTGGCCACCGGATACTGTCCTGTCTGGAGACTCTCATGTGGACATCCTAGCATGGAGGGGCCTGAGCCCCGTGCCTGACACACTTCCACAGGAGTTTCCTCCTTTGTGAATTATCAGGAGCCCATCACCAGGGCAATGGTGAACTTCACTATGATCCAAGGAGCTGCTAGTGCTTTGCAAATATGCTCTGTCAAGGCAGACTCTATTTGCACCGGGCTACAAGAAGTCAAATGACTACAGCGGAGGTGGCAGCAAAGAAAGCTGTGGTTAAATCTGTGGGTTTTGGGAGGCCTGGAAAAGGGCACGCGTAAGACCAAGCCATGGTCAAACCCATAAGACTCCTGTCCTCTGGGCCTCCAAGAGCAAGCAGTCTTCTGCTTTGACTCCCAGTGGAACGGGAGATTCAAGGCACCTAATGGGATCTCTGGACTCCTGCTCTGATCTCATTTAGGATTGAAAGTGTGTCAACAGGAATGGGATTACAATGAAGAGAGATGGGAAGGAAATCGCTAGGGCACAGAAAGATCCCATAGGCCCCAAGGCATGGTGCCCTAACTTGCCACCTGGCAGGTACCCCTGACCCAACCTCCCCAGCTCCCATGATAACCCAATCCCTTTGGCTCACTCCCTGGCATCCGTGGTAGTCAAAAATACACTAGTTGAAGACACTTTCCCCAGGAACAGAAGAGCCGGCTGTCCCTCATGAATGAGAAAGGAATGGGAGGTGATTTGCAACATCGCCTTGTGGAGAAGGCAAAGGCCAGACATGCAGCCATCCAGTGGCACATGGAGACTCAGAGAGCATCCCTGTCTCACACGGGGATGGAAGCCCAGAGATTCACGATCATCACACTCATCCAGAAACAGGTTTGGTGGGGTAAACAGAAATGAAAAGCATCCCGACAAAGTTGTTTCCCCTTCCTGGATTGTGGAGTGTTCTTTGTTCAAGACACTGAGCCAGACCAAGAAACCTCTAGGCTTCTAGAAATAGGGCAGAAAAGAGAGAGGATAGAGCCTATGCCAGAGTCCAGGCCAAATACAGCACAATGACACTTCCAGGGGCATCCCAAGGTGGGACGAGTGCCAAATGGCTGCTTGGCCAGAAATGCCAGTGGTGGAGTGACAGAGATGCTTGCCACATCCCGTTCTTTTTGCCCTGTTCTCTTCCTGTGAGCTGGGTCTAGATTTCTCAAAGAAGGCAAAGGCAAGAGAATTAAGAACCATCTCCTTTGAGGTCGGTGGCCAGTCCTACTGCAGGTGGACAGTGAGCTGTAGTGAGGCTTTTGCCCATGGCTGGGGGGTGTGACTGTCTTGGTCCTAAGAAAGAGGCCACTAAGGATGGGGAGGTGACTGAAATCCATGATGGTCCAACTCATCTCCCTCCCCCACTATGCTCAGGCCTTCACAAACGACAGCTGGAATTGCTAGGGAAACAACTCACCACCGGCCATGTAACTCAGGCAGAGATGCAGGGAGAGGCTCAGCAAAAGAGAGGCCGTCATGCAAGAAAATGACCTCTGGTGCACAGGGCACATGCGTCCCAACACACACACCTACCCACACCCCCCCCACACACACACAGCAGAGAGTGAAAAAGAGAGGGAGCGGGGAAAGGAGAGAGAAAAACAGAGGGAGACATACAGGCTCACACACACAAACAACACCCCTTACACACACACAGACACACAGCAGTGGCAGAGTATTACTCATCCCCAGGCAGCCCCCTGAAGCTGCAGGGATCTGCTGTCCACCATTAGGACACCTGGGTGAGAGAGCAGCCCACAGGCACACAGGCAGAGGTGTCCTGGAGATAACCATGGTACCACAATTGGGGAGACTTGGCAGTACATGGTCAGTGCAGGCCTGATACTGGCATTCCAAGTTCCTCCCACAGCCCACCCTCCACCTGTGATTTCTTCCTCCTCTCCCACCTTCGGTGAATACTGGTCCCCAGAGACTATCCTGTGGATGTGCTGGCGAGGAGGGTCCAGAGCCCTGTTCCTGACACAGTGCCACAGGGAGCTGTTCCTTTGTGATGTCTGAGGAACCAATCTCCAGGGCAATGTTGAAAATCACTATGACCTGAGGAGCCACTCCTGCTTCCTGCAAGCACAATGGCAAGGCATACTCGACTCCCACCTGGCTCTGGGAAGTCAGGTTGCATCCCGTTTAAGAAATGACTATGGCAGATATAGCAGTGGAGAAAGCAGAGGGAAAGCGGCGGGTTTGGGGAGAACTGTGAAAACGGCATGTGTGAGACCAAGGCTGGGTCAAACCCTTAGGTCTCATGTCTTTAGGGTCTCCACGAGCCAGCAGTCTTCTGCTTTGGCACCCAGCAGAAGAGAAGATTCAGGGCACCCAATGAGCTCTCTGTACTCCTCCTCGGATCATATTTTAGATCCCATCTGGGTAAGCCGGAATGAGGTTACAATGGAGAGAGGCAGCAAGGAACTCGCTGGGGCTCAGAAAGATCCCAAAGATGCCAAAGTGTGGTGCCCCACCATGACTCCTGGAAGTTACCGCTGATGCTGCCTCACCTGCATGCAGCAAAACCCAATTCCTTTGGCTGGCTCACTGGTATCCGTAGCAGCCAAAAGATTCAGTGCTGCAAGACTATTACCCCAGGAGCAGAGGATACAGATAGCCCTCTGGTTGAGATACGAGGGGTAGGTAAACTGCAACACCTCCTTGTGGAGAGGGCAAAGGCCAATCAGGTAGCCATCACGTGGGACATGGAGACCCAAAGAGCGTCCCTGTCCATATGGAGATGGAAGCCCAGAGCTCCACTATCATTGCACCTAAAAAATCATCCAGAAAATATTTGGAGGGGAAAACGGATATGAAACTCATCCCCCAAGAAATTTCCCCCTGCTGGACTAGAGAGAGTTCTTTGTTGAAGATACTGAGCCAGACCAAGAAGACGTGTAGACTCTAGAAAAGGACATTTCAGACTGAATGGATGCCTATGGTGAAAAGACAAATATCTCACAATAAAAATTAATTGGTTAAACTAACAGAGTTGAAACTTAGTTTACATTCAGCAGCTTAGAAACATTTCTTACAGAAGCTAGATTGGGATATTCCAGACGGAAAGCTGGCATGTGCTGTAATGGGAAAGATCTCAGCTTAAACACTAATAGGAAGCTATCACGGAGATGGCTTGACAATGTGTGCATTCAACTTAGAGAGTTACACTAATGTGTGTATGTTGGAGTTTGAGGACGTTTTCCGACGAGAGTATCAAAACTGACGTTTCCAAGCAAAATCCCGTGTCATACGAAACAGCAGTCAGACTGCCGGTAAAACGCAGAAGAAACATGTCTGTGAAACTGATATGGTGTGTGTTCGTTCAACTAAGAGAGTTGAAACTTTGTTTAGATTCAGCAGCTTAGAAACACATTTCTTACAGAATCTAGATTGGGATATTCCAGACGGAAAGTGGGCTTGTGCTGTAATTTGAAAGATCTCACCTTAAACACTAATAATAAGCTATCACGGAGATTTCTTGACAATGTGTGCATTAACATAGAGAGTTACACTGATGTGTGCATGTAGCAGTTTGAGAACGTTTTCTGACGAGAATATCAAAACAGGTGTTTCCAAGCAAAATCCCGTGTCGTACGAAATAGCAGAAAGACTGCCTTTAAAGCACAGAAGAAACATATCTGTGAAACTGATATGGTGTGTGTTCGTTCAACTAAGAGAGTTGAAACTTTGTTTAGATTCAGCAGCTTAGAAACACATTTCTTATGGAAGCTAGAATGGAATATTCCAGGTGGAAAGTGGGCCTGTGCTGTAATCTGAAAGATCTCACCTTAAACACTAACAGGAAGCTATCACTGAGATGGCTTGACAATGTGTGCCTTCAACACAGAGAGTTACACTGACGTGTGTATGTAGCAGTTTGAGAACGTTTTCTGACGAGAATATCAAAACTGCTGTTTCCAAGCAAAATCCCGTGTCATACGAAATAGCAGTAAGACTGCCGGTAAAGCACAGAAGAAACAAATCTTTGAAACTGATATGGTGTGTATTCCTACAACTAAGAGAGTTGAAAGTTTGTTTAGATTCAGCAGCTTAGAAACACATTTCTTACAGAAGGTAGATTGGGATATTGCAGACCGAAAGTGGGCATGTGCTGTAATGGGAAAAATGTCACCTTAAACACTAATAGGAAGGTATCACGGAGATTTCTTGACAATGTGTGCATTAAGTTAGAGAGTTAAACTGCTGTGTCTATGTAGCAGTTTGAGAACATTTCCTGACGAGAATATCAAAACTGATGTTTTAAGCAAAATCCGGTGACGTACGAAATAGCAGTAAGACTGCCTTTAAAGCACAGAAGAAATATATCTCTGAAACTGATATGTTGTGTGTTCGTTCAACTAAGAGGGTTGAAACTTTATTTAGATTCAGCAGCTTAGAAACACATTTCTTACAGATGACTGACTGGGGTATTCCAGACGGAATGTGGGCATGTGCTGAAATGGGAAAAATCTCAAATTAAACACTAATAGGAAGCTATCACGGAGATGGCTTGAGAATGTGTGCATTCAACTTAGAGAGTTACACTGATGTGTGTATGTAGGAGTTTGAGAAAGTTTTTCTGACGAGAATATCAAAACAGATGTTTCCAAGAAAAACCCCTTGCCATACGAAAGAGCAGAAAGACAGCACAGCCTTTAAAGCACAGAAGAAACATATCTGTAAAACTGATATGGTGTGTGTTCGTTCAACTAAGCGAGTTGAAACTTTGTTTACATTCAGCAGCATAGAAAAACATTTCTTACAGAAGCTAGATTGGGATATTCCCGAAGGAAAGTGGGCGTTTTCCATAATCGGAGAGATCTCACCTTAAACACTAATAGGAAGATATCACGGAGATGGCTTGACAATGTGTGCCCTCAACTTAGAGAGTTACACTGACATGTGTATGTAGCAGTTTGAGAAAGTTTTGTGACGAGAATAACAAAACTGATGTTTCCAAGCAAAATCTCGTGTCATACGAAATACCAATAAGACTGCCATTAAAGCACAGCAGGAATATATCTGTGAAACTGATATGGTGTGTGTTAGTTCAACTAAGAGAGTTGAAACTTTGTTTAAATTCAGCAGCTTAGAGACACATTTCTTACAGAATCTAGATTGGGATATTTCGAGACTTAAAGTGGGCATGTGCTGTAATGGGAAAGATCTTACCTTAAACACTAATAGGAAGCTATCACAGAGATTTCTTGACAATGTGTGCATTCTACTTAGACAGTTACACTGATGTGTGTACGTAGCACTTTAAGAAGGTTTTCTGACGAGTATTTGAAAACTGATGTTTCCAAGCAAAATCCAGTGTCTTACGAAATAGCAGTAAGAATGCCAGTAAAACACAGAAGAAACATATCTGTGAAACTGATATGGTGTGTGTTCTTTCAACTAAGAGAGTTGAAACTTTGTTTAGATTCAGCAGCTTAGAGACACATTTCTTACAGAAGCTAGATTGGGATATTCCAGACGGAAAGTGGGTGTGTGCTGTAATGGGAAAGATCTCACCTTAAACACTAATAGGAAGCTATCACGGAGATGGCTTGACAATGTGTGCATTCAACTTAGAGAGTTACACTGATGTGTGTATGTAGGAGTTTGAGAAAGTTTTGTGACGAGAATATTCAAAACTAATGTTTCCAAGCAAAATCCAGTGTCTTATGAAATAGCAGTAAGACTGCCGGTAAAGCACAGAAAAAACATATCTGTGAAACTGATATGGTGTGTGTTCGTTCAACTAAGAGAGGTGAAGCTTTGTTTAGATTCAGCAGCTTAGAAACACATTTCTTACAGAAGCTAGATTTGGATATTCCAGACGGAAAGTGGGCATGTGCCATGGGAAAAATCACACCTTAAACACTAAAAGGAAGCTATCACGGAGATTTCTTGACAATGTGTGCATTAAGTTAGAGAGTTAAACTGCTGTGTGTATGTAGCAGTTTGAGAACGTTTTCTGACGAGACTATCAAAACTGATGTTTCCCCCGCAAAATCCCGTGTCCTACGAAATAGCAGTAAGACTGCCTTTAAAGCACAGAAGAAACATATCTGTGAAACTGATATGGTGTGTGTTCGTTCAACTAAGAGAGTTGAAACTTTGTTTAGATTCAGCAACTTAGAAAAAATTTCTTACAGAAGACTGACAGGGATATTCCAGAGGGAAAGTGGGCATGTGGTTTAATTTGAAAGATCTCACCTTAAACACTAATTGGGATCTATCACGGAGATGGCTTGACAATATGTGCATTCAACATAGAGAGTTACACTGATGTATGTATGTAGCAGTTTGAGAAGTTATCTGACGAGAATATCAAAACCGATGCTTCCAAGCAAAATCCCGTGTCATACGAAGTAGCAGTAAGACTGCCGGTAAAACACAGAAGAAACATATCTGTGAAAATGATATGGTGTGTGTTCGTTCAACTAAGAGAGTTGAAACTTTGTTTAGATTCAGCAGCTTAGAAACACATTTCTTACAGAACCTAGATAGGGATATTCCAGACGGAAAATGGGCGTGTGCTGTAATTTGAGATATCTCCCCTTACACACTAATAGGAAGCTATCACCGAGATGGCTTGGCAATGTGTGCCTTCAACTTAGAGAGTTACACTGACGTGTGTATGTAGCACTTTGAGAAAGTTTTGTGACTAGAATATCAAAACTGATGTTTCCAAGCAAAATCCTGTGTCCTACGAAATAGCAGTAAGACTGCCGATAAAGCACGGAAGAAACAAATCTTTGAAACTGATATGGTGTGTATTCCTACAACTAAGAGAGTTAAAAATTTGTTGAGATGCAGCAGCTTAGAGACACATTTCTTACAGAAGCTAGATTGTGATATTCGAGACAGAAAGTGTGAATGTGCTGTAATTTGAAAAATGTCACCTTAAACACTAACAGAAAGCTATCTCTGAGATTTCTTGACAATGTGTGCATTAACTTAGAGAGTTACACTGATGTGTGTATGTAGCAGTTTTAGAAGGTTTTCTGATGAGAATATCAAAACAGATGTTTCCAAGCAAAATCCCGTGTCATACGAAAAAAAGCAGTAACGATGCAGGTAAAACACAGAAGAAACATAACTGTGAAACTGATATAGCGTGTGTTAGCTCAACTAAGAGAGTTGAAACGTTGTTTAAATTCAGCAGCTTAGAAACACATTTCTTACGGAAGCTATATTGGGATATTGTAGATGGAAAGTTGGCATGTGCTGTAATGGGAAAGATCTCAACTTAAACACTAATAGGAAGATATCACGGAGATTTCTCGACAATGTGTGCATTAAACGTAGAGAGTAACATTGATGTGTGTATGTAACAGTTTGAGAACGTTTTCTGACTAGAATATCCAAACTGATGTTTCCAAGCAAAATCCCATGTCCTAGAAAATAGCAGAAAGACTGCCGGTAAAGCAGAGAAGAAACTTATCTGTGAAACTGATATGGTGTGTGTTCCTTCAACTAAGAGAGTTGAAACTTTGTTTAGATTCAGCAGCTTAGAAACACTTTTCTTACAGAAGATAGATTTTGATATTCCAGACGGAAAGTGGGCATGTGCTAAAATGGGAAAGATCTCACCTTAAACACTAATAGGAAGCTATCACGGAGATTTCTTGACAATGTGTGCATAAACGTAGAGAGTTACACTCATGTTTGTATGTAGCAGTTTGAGAACGTTTTCTGACGAGAATATCAAAACTGATGTTTATAGGAAAATCCCGTGTCGTAGGAAATTTGAGTAAGAGTGCCGGTAAAGCACAGAAAAACATATCTGTGAAACTCATGTGGTGTGTGTTCGTTCAACTAACAGAGTTGAAGCTTTTTTTAGATTCAGCACCTTAGAAACAAATTTCTTAAACTAGTTTGATTGGGATATTCCAGACGGAACGTGGGCATGTGCTGTAAAGGGAAAGATCTCAGTTTACACACTAATAGGAAGCTATCAGGGAGATTTCTTGACAATGTATACATTCAACTTAGAGAGTTGCACTGATGTGTGTATGTAGCAGTTTGAGAACGTTCTCTGATGAGAATATCCAAACTGATGTTTTCAAGCAAAATCCCGTGTCATACGAAGTAGCAGTAAGACTGCCAATAAAGCACAGAAGAAACAAATCTGTGAAACTTATATGCTGTGTGTTCGTTCAACTAAGAGAGTTGAAACTTTGTTTAGATTCAGCAGCTTAGAAACATATTTCTTACAGAGAGACTGGGATATTCCACAGGGAATGTGGGCATGTGATGTAATTGGAAAGATCTCACCTTAAACACTAATAGGAATTGATCACGGAGATGGCTTGACAATGTGTGCATTCAACTTAGAGAGTTACACTGATGTGTGTATGTAGCAGTTGAAGAAGCTTTTCTGACGAGAATATGAAATCCGATGCTTCCAAGCAAAATCCCCTGTCGTACGAAATAGCAGTAAGACTGCCGGTAAAACACAGAAGAAACATATCTGTGAAAATGATATGCTGTGTGTTCGTTCAACTAAGAGAGTTGAAACTTTGTTTAGATTCACCAGCTTAGAAACACATTTCTTACATAAGCTAGATTGGGATATTCCAGACGGAAAGTAGGCATGTGCTGTAATTTGAAAGATCTCACCCTAAACACTAAAAGGAAGCTATCAGGGAGATGGCTTGACAATGTGTGCATTCAACTTAGAGAGTTACACTGATAAGTGTATGTAGCAGTTTGAGAACGTTCTCTGACGAGAATATCAAAACTGATGTTTCCAGGCAAAATCCTGTGTCATAGGAAATAGCAGTAACACTGCTGGTAAAACACAGAAGAAACATATCTGTGAAACTGCTATGGTGTGTGTTCGTTCAACTAAGAGAGTTGAAACTTTGTTTAGATTCAGCAGCTTAGAAACACATTTATTACAGAAGCTACATTGGGATATTCCAGACGGAAAGTGGGCATGTGCTGCAATGGGAAAGATCTCACCTTAAACATTACTAGGAAGCTATCACAGAGATGGCTTGACAATGTGTGCATTCAACTTACAGAGTTACACTGACGTGTGTATGTAGCAGCTTGAGAAAGTTTTGTGACGAGAGTATCAAAACCGATGTTTCCAAGCAAAATTCTGTGTCATACGAAATAGTAGTAACACTGCCAGTAAAGCACAGAAAAAACATATCTGTGAAACTGATATGGTGTGTGTTCGTGGAACTAAGAGAGTTGAAACTTTGTTTAGATTCAGCAGCTTAGAAACAAATTTCTTACAGAAGATAGATTGGGATATTCCAGAGGGAAAGTGGGCATATGGTGTAATAGGAGATATCTCACCTTAAACAGTAATAGCAGCCTTCAAGGAGATGTCTTGACAATGTGTGCATTCAACATAGAGAGTTACACTGATGTGTGTAAGTAGTAGTTTGAGAAACTTTTCTTACGAGAATATCAAAACTGAAGTTTCCAAGTAAAATCTTGTGTCGTATGAAATAGCAGTAAGACTGCCGGTAAAGCACAGAAGAAACATATCTGTGAAACTGATATGGTGTGTGTTCGGTCAACTAAGAGAGTTGAAACTTTTTTTAGATTCAGCAGCTTAGAAACACATTTCTTACAGAAGCTAGACTGGGATATTCCAGACGGAACGTTGAGCATGTGCTGTAATGGGAAAGATCTCACTTTACACACTAATAGGAAGCTATCACGGAGATTTCTTGACAGTGTGTGCATTCAACATAGAGAGTTACACTGACTTGTGTATGTAGCAGTTTGAGAACCTTTTCTGAGGAGAATAGCAAAACTGATGTTTCCAAGCAAAATCCCTTGTTGTACAAAGTAGCAGTAACACTGACAGTAAAGCACAGAAGAAAAATATCTGTGAAACTGATATGGTGTGTGTTCGTTCAACTAAGAGAGTTGAAACTTTTTTTAGATTCAGCAGCTTAGAAACACATTTCTTACAGAAGCTAGACTGGGATATTCCAGACGGAAAGTGGGCGTGCGCTCTAATGGGAAAGATCTCACCTTAAACACTAATAGGAAGCTATCACGGAGACGGCTTGACAATGTGTGTCTTCAACTTAGAGAGTTACACTGACGTGTGTATGTAGCAGTTTGAGAAAGTTTTCTGACAAGAATAAAAAAACTGATGTTTCCAAGCCAAATCCCCTGTCGTACGAAATAGCAGTAACACTGCCGATAAAGCACAGAAGAAACATATCTGTGAAACTGATATGCTGTGTGTTCTTTCAGCTAAGAGAATTGAAACTTTGTTTAGATTCAGCAGCTTAGAAACACATTTCTTACAGAAGCTAGATTGGGATATTCCAGACGCAAAGTGGGTGTGTGCTGCAATGGGAAAGATCTCAACTTAGACACTAATAGTAAGCTATCACGGAGATGGCTTGACAGTGTGTGCATTCACCTTAGAGAGTTACATTGACGTGTGTATGTAGCAGTTTGAGAAAGTTTTCTGACGGAGAATATCAAAACTGATGTTTCCAAGAAAAATCCCGTGTCGTACGAAATAGCAGTAAGACTGCCGGTAAAGCACAGAAGAAAGATATCTTTGAAACTGATATGGTGTGTGTTCGTTCAACTAAGAGAGTTGAAACTTTGTTTAGATTCAGCAGCTTAGAAACTCATTTCTTACAGAAGCTAGATTGGGACATTCCACACGGAAAGTGGGCATGTGCTGTAATGGGAAAGATCTCAACCTTAAACACTAATAGGAAGCTATCAGGGAGATTCCTTGACAATGTGTGCATTAACTTAGAGAGTTAGAGTGATGTGTGTATGTAGCAGGTTGAAAACGTTTTCTGACGAGAATATCAAAACTGATGTTTCCAAGCAAAATCCCGTGTCGTACGAAATAGCAGTAAGACTGCCGGAAAACCACAGAAGAAACATATCTGTGAAACTAATATGGTGTGTGTTCGTTCAACTAAGAGACTTGAAACTTTGTTTAGATTCAGCAGCTTAGAAACACATTTCTTACAGAACCTAGATTGGGACATTCCACACGGAAAGTGGGCATGTGCTGTAATGGGAAAGATCTCACCTTAAACACTTATAGGAAGCTATCATGGAGATGGCTTGACAATGTGTGCATTCAACTTAGAGAGTTACACTGATGTGTGTATAGTAGCAGTTTGAGAACGTTTTCTGACGAGAATATCAAAACTGATGCTTCCAAGCAAAATCCCGTGTCCTACGAAATGGTAGTAAGACTGCCGGTAAAGCACAGAAGAAACATATCTGTGAAACTGATATGGTGTGTGTTCGTTCAACAAAGAGAGTTGAAACTTTGTTTAGATTCAGCAGCTTGGAAACACATTTCTTACAGAAGCTAGATTGGGATATTCCAGACGGAAAGTGGGCATGTGCTGTAATGGGAAAGATCTCACCTTAAAAACTAATATGAAGGTATCACGGACATTCCTAGAAAATGTGTGCATTAACTTAGAGAGTTACCCTGATGTGTGTATGTAAGAGTTTGAGAACGTTTTCTGACGAGAATATATAAACGGAGGTTTCCAAGCAAAATCCCTTGTCGTACGAAACAGCAGAAAAACTGCCGATAAAGCACAGAAGAAACATATCTGTGAAACTGATAAGGTGTGTGTTCTTTCAACCAAGAGAGTTGAAACTTTGTTTAGATTCAGCAGCTTAGAAACAAATTTCTTACAGAGGCTAGATTGGTATACTCCAGATGGAAAGTGGGCATGTGCTCTAATGGGAAATATCTCACCTTAAACACTAATAGGAGCTTTCAAGGAGATTTCTTGAGAATGTGTGCATTCAACGTAGACAGTTACACTGATGTGTGTATGTAGGAATTTGAGAAGTTTTTCTGACGAGAATATCAAAACTGAAGTTTCCAAGTAAAATCCTGTGTCGTATGAAATAGCTGTGAGACTGCCGGTAAAGCACAGAAGGAACATATCTGTGAAACTGATATGGTGTGTGTTCGGTCAACTAAGAGAGTTGAAACTTTTTTTAGATTCAGCAGCTTAGAACCACATTTCTTACAGAAGCTAGACTGGGATATTCCAGACGGAACGTGAGCATGTGCTGTAATGGGAAAGATCTCACTTTACACACTAATAGGAAGCTATCACGGAGATTTCTTAACAATGTGTGCATTCAACATAGAGAGTTACACTGACTTGTGTATGTAGCAGTTTGAGAACCTTTTCTGAGGAGAATAGCAAAACTGATGTTTCCAAGCAAAATCCCTTGTTGTACAAAGTAGCAGTAACACTGACGGTAAAGCACAGAAGAAAAATATCTGTGAAACTGATATGGTGTGTGTTCGTTCAACTAAGAGAGTTGAAACTTTTTTTAGATTCAGCAGCTTAGAAACACATTTCTTACAGAAGCTAGACTGGGATATTCCAGACGGAAAGTGGGCGTGCGCTCTAATGGGAAAGATCTCACCTTAAACACTAATAGGAAGCTATCACGGAGACGGCTTGACAATCTGTGTCTTCAACTTAGAGAGTTACACTGACGTGTGTATGTAGCAGTTTGAGAAAGTTTTCTGACGAGAATAAAAAAACTGATGTTTCCAAGCAAAATCCCCTGTCGTACGAAATAGCAGTAACACTGCCGACAAAGCACAGAAGAAACATATCTGTGAAACTGATATGCTGTGTGTTCTTTCAGCTAAGAGAATTGAAACTTTGTTTAGATTCAGCAGCTTAGAAACACATTTCCTACAGAAGCTAGATTGGGATATTCCAGACGCAAAGTGCTTGTGTGCTGCAATGGGAAAGATCTCAACTTAAACACTAATAGTAAGCAATCACAGAGATGGCTTGACAATGTGTGCATTCACCTTAGAGAGTTACACTGATGTGTGTTTGTAGCAGTTAGAGAAAGTTTTTTGACGAGAATATCAAAACTGATGTTTCCAAGAAAAATCCCGTGTCGTACGAAACAGCAGTTAACACTGCCGGTAAAGCACAGAAGAAAGATATCTGTGAAACTTATATGGTGTGTTTTGTTCAACTAAGAGAGTTGAAACTTTGTTTAGATTCAGCAGCTTAGAAACTCATTTCTTGCAGAACCTAGATTGGGACATTCCACACGGAAAGTGGGCATGTGCTGTAATGGGAAAGATCCCACCCTAAACACTAATAGGAAACTATCAGGGGGATTCCTTGACAATGTGTGCATTAACTTAGAGAGTTAGAGTGATGCGTGTATGCAGCAGGTTGAAAACGTTTTCTGATCGAGAATATCAAAACTGATGTTTCCAAGTAAAATCTTGTGTTGTATGAAATAGCTGTAAGACTGCCGGTAAAGGACAGAAGTAACATATCTGTAAAACTAATATGGAGTGTGTTCGGTCAACTAAGAGAGTTGAAACTTTGCTTAGATTCAGCAGCTTGGAAACACATTTCTTACAGGAGCTAGATTGGCATATTCCAGATGGAAGGTGAGCATGTGCTGTAATGGGAAAGATCTCACTTTACACACTAATAGGAAGCTATCACGGAGATTTCTTGACAATGTGTGCATTCAACATAGAGAGTTACACTGACTTGTGTATGTAGCAGTTTGAGAACGTTTTCTACGAGAATATCAAAACTGATGTTTCCAAGCAAAATCCCGTGTTGTACGAAATAGCAGTAACACTGCCGGTAAAGCACAGAAGAAACATATCTGTGTAAACTGATATGGTGTGTGTTCGGTCAACTAAGAGAGTTGAAACTTTGTTTAGATTTAGCAGCTTAGAAACACATTTCTTACAGAAGCTAGATTGGGATATTCCAGACGGAAAGTGGGCATGTGCTGTAATGGGAAAGATCTCACCTTAAACACTAATAGGAAGCTATCACGGAGATTTCTTGACAATGTGTGCATTAACTTAGAGAGTTACACTGATGTGTGTATGTAGCAGTTTGAGAACGTTTTCTACGAGAATATCAAAACTGATGTTTCCAAGCAAAATCCCGTGTCATACAAAATAGCAGTAAGACTGCCGGTAAAGCACAGAAGAAACATATCTGTGAAACTGACTATGGTGTGTGTTCGTTCAACTAAGAGAGTTGAAACTTTGTTTAGATTCAGCAGCTTAGAAACACATTTCTTACAGGAGGTAGATTGGGATATTCCAGATGGAACGTGGGCATGTGCTGTAATGGGAAAGATCTCACTTTACACACTAATAGGAAGCTATCAGGGAGATTGCTTGACAATGTGTGCATTCAACTTAGAGAGTTACACTGATGTGTGTATGTAGCAGTTTGAGAACGTTTTCTGACGAGAATATCAAAACTGATGTTTCCAAGCAAAATCCCGTGTCGTACGAAAGAGCAGTAAGACTGCCTTTAAAGCACAGAAGAAACATATCTGTGAAACTGATATGGTGTGTGTTCGTTCAACTAAGAGAGTTGAAACTGTGTTTAGATTCAGCAGCTTAGAAACACATTTCTTACAGAAGCTAGATTGGGATATTCCAGACGGAAAGTGGGCATGTGCTGTAATGGGAAAGATCTCACCTTAAACACTAATAGGAAGCTATCACAGGAGATGGCTTGACAATGTGTGCATTCAACTTAGAGAGTTACACTGACGTGTGTATGTAGCAGTTTGAGAACGTTTTCTGACGAGAATATGAAAACTGATGTTTCTAAGCAAAATCCCGTGTCGTACAAAATAGCAGTAAGACTGCCAGTAAAGCACAGATAGAAACATATCTGTGAAACTGATATGGTGTGTGTTCGTTCAACTAAGAGAGTTGAAACTTTGTTTAGATTCAGCAGCTTAGAAACACATTTCTTACAGAAGCTAGATTGGGATATTCCAGACGGAAAGTGGGCATGTGCTGTAATGGGAAAGATCTCACCTGAAACACTAATAGGAGGCTATCACGGAGATGTCTTGACAATGTGTGCATTAACTTAGAGAGTTACACTTATGTGTGTATGTAGCTGTTTGAGAACGTTTTCTAGGAGAATATCAAAACTGATGTTTCCAAGCAAAATCCCGTGTCATAAGAAAATAGCAGTAAGACTGCCAGTAAAGCACAGAAGAAACATATCTGTGAAACTGATATGGTGTGTGTTCGTTCAACTAAGAGAGTTGAAACATTGTATAGATTCAGCAGGTTAGAAACACATTTCTTACAGAAGCTAGATTGGGATATTGCAGATGGAAAGTGGGCTTGTGCTGTAATGGGAAATATCTCACCTTAAATAATAATAGGAAGCTATCACGGAGATGGCTTGACCATGTGTGCATTCAACTTAGAGAGTTACACTGATGTGTGTATGTAGCAGTTTGAGAACGTTTTCTGAGGAGAATATCAAACTGGTGTTTATAAGCAAAATCCTGTGTTGTACGAAATAGCAGTAAGACTGCCGGTAAACACAGAAGAAACATATTCTGTGAAACTGACATGCTGTGTGTTCGTTCAAATAAGAGAGTTGAAACTTTGTTTAGATTCAGCACCTTAGAAATACATTTCTTACAGAAGCTAGATTGTGATATTTCAGAAGGAAAGTGGACATGTGCTGTAATGGGAAAGATCTCACCTTAATCACTAATAGGAACACTATCAAGGAGATTTCTTGACAATGTGTGCATTAGTTTAGACAGTTACACTCATGTGGGTATGTAGACAGTTTGAGAACGTTTTCTGACGAGAATATCAAAACTGATGTTTCCAAGAAAAATTCCGTGTCGTACGAAATAGCAGTAACACTGCCGGTAAAGCACAGAAGAAACATATCTGTGAAATTGATATGGTGTGTGTTCGTTCAACTAAGAGAGTTGAAACTTTGTTTAGATTCAGCAGCTCAGAAACACATTTCTTACAGGAGCTAGATTGGGATATTTCAGACGGAACGTGGGCATGTCCTATAATGGGAAAGATCTCACTTCACACTCTAATAGGAGGCTATCAGGGACATTTCTTGACAATGTGTGCATTCAACTTAGAGTGTTACACTGATGTGTGTATGTAGCAGTTTGAGAACGTTTTCTGAAGAGAATATCAAAACTGATGTTTCCAAGCAAAATCCCGTGTCATATGAAATAGCTGTAAGACTGCCTTTAAAGCACAGAAGAAACAGATTTGTTAAAGTCATATGGTGTGTGTTCGTTCAACTAAGAGAGTTGAAACTGTGTTTAGATTCAGCAGCTTAGAAACACATTTCTTACAGAATCTAGATTGGGATATTCCAGACGGAAAGTGAGCATGTGTCGCAATGGTAAAGATCTCACTTTTAACACTAATAGGAAGCTATCACGGAGATTTCTTAACAATGTGTGCATTAACTTAGAGAGTTACACTGATGTGTGTATGTAGCAGTTTGAGAATGTTTTCTGACGAGAATATCAAAACTGATGCTTCCAAGCAAAATCCCGTGTCGTACGAAATAGCAGTAAGACTGCCGGTAAAGCACAGAAGAAATATATCTGTGAAACTCATATGGGGTGTGTTCGTTCCACAAAGAGAGTTGAAATTTTGTTTAACACTCAGCAGCTTAGAACCACATTTCTTACAGAAGCTATATTGGGATATTCCAGATGGAAAGTGGGCATGTGCTGAAATGGGAAAGATCTCACCTTAAACACTAATAGGAAGCAATCACGGAGATTTCTTGACAATGTGTGCATTAACTTAGAGAGTTACACTGATGTGTGCATGTAGCAGTTTGAGAACGTTTTCTGACGAGAATATCAAAACTGATGATTCCAAGCAATATCCCGTGTCCTACGAAATAGCAGTAAGACTGCCTTTAAAGCACAGAAGAAATATATCTGTGAAACTGATATGGTGTGTGTTCGTTCAACTAAGAGAGTTGAAATTTTGTTTAGATTCAGCAGCTTAGAAACACATTTCTTAGAGAAGCTAGATTGGGATATTCCAGACGGAAAGTGGGCAGGTGCTGTAATGGGAAAGATCTCCACCTTAAACACTAATAGGAAGCTATCACGGAGATGGCTTGACAATGTGTGCATTCAACTTAGAGAGTTACACTGACGTGTGTATGTAGCAGTTTGAGAAAGTTTTGTGACGAGAATATCAAAACTAGTGTTTCCAAGCAAAATCCCGTGTCGTACAAAATAGCAGTAAGACTGCCGGTAAAGCACAGAAAAGAACATATCTGTGAAACGGATATGGTGTGTGTTCTGATTCAACTAAGAGAGTTGAAACTTTGTTTAGATTCAGCAGCTTAGAAGCACATTTCTTAGAGGAGGTAGATTGGGATATTCCAGACGGAAAGTGGGCATGTGCTGTAATGGGAAAAAGCTCACCTTAAACACTAGTAGAAAGGTATAACGGAGATTTCTTGACAATGTGTGCATTAACTTAGAGAGTAACACTGATGTGTGTATGTAGCAGTTTGAGAACCTTTTCTGACGAGAATATCAAAACTGATGTTTCCAAGCAAAATCCCCTGTCGTTCGAAACAGCAGTAAGACTGCCGGTAAAGCACAGAAGAAATATATCTTGGGAAACTGATATGGTGAGTGTTCGTTCAACTAAGAGAGTTTGAAACTTTGTTTAGATTCAGCAGCTTAGAAACACATTTCTTACAGGAGCTAGATTTGGGATCTTCCAGACGAAAAGCGGGCCTGTGCTGTAACGAGAAAGATCTCACCTTAAACACTAATAGGAAGCTATCACGGAGATTTCTTGACAATGTGTGCATTCAACTTAGAGAGCTACACTGATGTCTGCATGTAGCAATTTGAGAACATTTTCTGACGAGAATATCAAAACTGATGTTTCCAAGAAAAATCCCGTGTTGTTCGAAATAGCAGTAAAACTGCTATCAGTTTTGATAATCTCTGTGCATTAACTTAGAGAGTTACACACATATGTGTATGTAGCAGATTGAGAAGATTTTCTGACGAGAATATCAAAACTGATGTTTCCAAGCAATATCGCGTGTCCTACGAAATAGCAGGAAGACTGCCTTTAAAGCACAGAAGAAATATATCTGTGAAACTGATATGCTATCTGTTCGTTCAACTAAGAGAGTTGAAATCTTGTTTAGATTCAGCAGCTTAGAAACACATTTCTTACAGAAGCTAGAATGGGATATTCCGGACGGAAAGCGGGCATGTGCTGTAATGGGAAAAATCTCACCTTAAAACCCTAATAGAAAGTTGTCGCGGAGATTTCTTGACAATGTGTTCATTCAACTTAGAGAGTTACACTGATGTGTGTATGGAGCAGTTTGAAAAGGTTTTCTGACAAGAATAACAAAACTGATGTTTCCAAGCAAAATCCCGTGTCACAGGAAATAGCAGTAAGACTGTTGATAAAGCACAGAGGAAACATATATGTGAAACTGCCATGGTGTGTGTTCGCTCAACTAAGAGAGTTGAAACTTTGTTTAGATTCTGCAGCTTAGAAACACATTTAATACAGAAGCTACATTGGGATATTCCAGACGGAAAGTGGGCATGTGCTGCAATGGGAAAGTTCTCACCTTAAACATTACTCGGAAGCTATCACAGAGATGGCTTGACAATGTGTGCATTCAACTTAGAGAGTTAAACTGACATCTGTATGTAGCTGTTTGAGAAAGTTTTGTGACAAGAATATCAAAACTGATGTTTCCAAGCAAAATGCCGTGTCGTACGAAATGGAAGTAACACTGCCGGAAAAGCACAGAAAGCATACCTGTGAAACTGATGTGGTGTGTGTGCGTTCATCTAAGAGAGTTGAAACTTTGTTTAGATTCAGTAGCTTAGAAGCACATTTCTTACAGAAGCTAGGTTGGGATATTCAGACGGAAGGTGGGCATATGCTGTAATGGGAAAGATCTCATCTTAAACACGAATAGGAAGCTGTCACGGAGATTTCTTGACAATGTGTGCATTAACTTCGAGAGTTACACTGATGTGTGTATGTAGCAGACTGAGAACATTTTCTGACGAGAATATCAAAACCAATGTTTCCAAGCAAAATCCCGTGTCATACGAAATAACAGTAACACTACCGGTAAAGCACAGAAGAAACATATCTTTGAAACTAATATGCTGTGTGTGTTAGTTCAACTAAGAGAGTTGAAACTTTGTTTAGATTCAGCAGCTTAGAAACACATTTCTTACAGAAGCTAAATTGGGATATTCCAGACAGAAAGTGGGCGTTTGCTGTAATGGGAGAGATCCCGCTTTAACACTAATGGGGAGCTATCACCGAGATGACTTGACAATGTGTGCCTTCAACTTAGAGAGTTGCTCTGACGTGTGTATGTAGCAGTTTGAGAACGTTTTCTACGAGAATATCAAAACTGCTGTTTCCAAGCATAATCCCATGTCGTACAAAATAGCAGTAGACTACATTTAAAGCACAGAATAAACATGTCTGTGAAACTGACATGGTGTGTGTTCGTTCAACTAAGAAAATAAAACTTTGTTTAAATTCAGGGGCTTAGAAACACATTTCTTACAGAATCTAGATTGGGATATTACAGACGGAAAGTGGGCATATGCTGTAAAGGGAAAAATCTTACATTAAACACCAATTGGAAGCTATCACGGAGATGGTTAACAATGTGTGCATTATCTTAGAGAGTTACACTGATGTGTGTATGTAGCAGTTTGAGAACTTTTTTTTTTATTGCATTTTAGGTTTGGGGGTACATGTGAAGAGCATGGAAGATTGTTGCATAGGTAGACACATGGCAGTGTGATTTGCTTCTTCCGATGAGAATATCAAAACTGATGTTTCCAAGCAAAATCCTGTGTCATACGAAATAGCAGTAAGACTGCCTTTAAAGCACAGAAGAAACGTATCTGTGAAACTGATATGGTGTACGTTCGTTCAACTAAGAGAGTTGAAACTTTGGTTAGATTCAGCAGCTTAGAAACACATTTCTTACAGGAGATAGATTGGGATATTCCAGATGGAAGGTGGGCATGTGCTGTAATGGTAAAGATCTCACCTTAAACACTAATAGGAAGCTATCACGGAGATTTCTTGACAATGTGCGCATTAACTTAGAGAGTTACACTGATGTGTGTATGTAGCAGTTTGAGAACGTTTCCTGACGAGAATATCTAAAACTAATGTTTCCAAGCAAAATCCCATGTCATACGAAATGGCAGTAAGACTGCCGGTAAACACAGAAGAAACATATCTGTGAAACTGATATGGTGTGTGTTCGTTCAACAAAGAGACTTGAAACTTTGTTTAAGACTCAGCAGCTTAGAACCACATTTCTTACAGAAGTTATGTTGGGATATTCCAGATGGAAAGTGGGCATGTGCTGTAATGGGAAAGATCTCACTCTTAAACACTAATAGGAAGCTAACACGGAGGTTTCTTGACAATGTGTGCATTAACTTAGAGAGTTAATCTGATGTGTGCATGTAGGAGTTTGAGAACGTTTTCTGACGAGAATATCAAAACTGATATTTCCAAGCAAAATCCCGTGTCCTACGAAATAGCAGTAAGACTGCCTTTAAAGCACAGAAGAAACATATCTGTGAAACTGATATGGTGTGTGTTCGTTCAACTAAGAGAGTTGAAACTTTGTTTGCATTCAGCAGCTTAGAAACACATTTCTTACAGGAGGTAGATTGGGATATTCCAGAAGGAAAGTGGGCATGTGCTGTATTGGGAAGATCTTGCCTAAAACACAAATAGGGAGCTATGACGGAGATTTCTCGACAACGTGTGCATTAATAAAGGGAGTTACACTGATATGTGTATGTAGCAGTTTGAGAACGTTTTCTGACTAGAATATCAAAACTGATATTTCCAAGCAAAATCCCGTGTCATAAGAAATAGTAGTAAGACTGCCAGTAAAACACAGAAGAAACTTATCTGTGAAACTGGATATGGTGTTGTGTTCGTTCCACAAAGAGAGTTAAAATTTTGTTTAGATTCAGCAGCTTAAAAACAATTTCTTACAGGAGGTGGAGATTGGGTATTCCAGACGGATAGTGCGCATGTGCTGTAATGGGAAAAATCTCACCTTAAACCCTAATAGAATGCTATCACGGAGATTTTTTGCGATGTGTGCATTAACTTAGAGAGTTACACTGTTGTGTGTATGTAAGCAGTTTGAAACGTTTTCTGACGAGAATATCAAAACTGCTGTTTCCAAGCAAAATCCCGTGTCGTAGGAAATAGCAGAAAGACGGACATCTAAAGCACAGAATAAACATGTCTGTGAAACTGACATGGTGTGTGTTCGTTCAACTAATAGAAATAAAACTTTGTTTAGATTTAGCATCTTAGAAACACATTTCTTACAGAAGCTAGATTGGGATATTCCAGGAGGAACTTGGGCATGTGCTGTAATGGAAAGATCTCACCTTAGACACTAATAGGAAGCTATCAGGGGAGATGGCTTGACAATGCGTGCATTCAACTTCGAGAGTTACACCGACGTGTGTATGTAGTAGTTTGAGAAAGTGTTGTGAAAGAGAATATCAAAACCGATGTATCCAAGCAAAATTCCGTGTGGTACGAACAGCAGTCAGACTGCCAGTAAAGCACAGAAGAATGATATCTTTGAAACTGATATGGTGTGTGTTCGTTTAACTAACAGAGTTGATACTTTTTTTAGATACAGCAGCTTAGAAACACATTTGTTACAGAAGCTAGATTGGGATATTCCAGACAGAAAGTGGGCAAGTGCTGTAATGTGAGAGATCTCACCTTAAAAACTTAATGGGAAGCCACCACGGAGATTTTTTGACTATATGTGCATTCAACTTAGAGAGTTACACTGACGTGTGTATGTAGCACTTTGAAAAAGTTTTGTGAAGAGAATATCAAAACTGATGTTTCCAAGGAAAATCCTGTGTCGTACGAAAGAGCAGTAAGACTGCCAGTAAAGCACAGAAAAACATATCTGTGAAACTCGATATGGTGTGTGCTCGTTAAACTATGAGAGTTGAAACTTTGTTTAGATTTTAGCAGCTTAGAAACACATTTCTTACAGAAGCTAGATTGGGATATTCCAGAGGGAAAGTGGGCGTGTTTTGTAATGGGAAAGATCTTAACTTGAATACTAATAGGGAGCCACCACGGAGATGGCTTGACAAAGTGCGCATTTAACATAGAGAGTTACACTGATGTGTGTAAGTAGCAGTTTGAGAACATTTTCTGACAAAAATCAAAACTGATATTTCCAAGCGAAATCCTGTGTCACACGAAATAGCAGTAAGACTCTCGGTAAAGCACAGAAGAAACATATCGGTGAAACTGATATGGTGTGGGTGCGTTCAACTAATAGAGCTTAAATTTTGTTTAGATTCAGCAGCTTAGAAAAACGTTTCTTATAGAAGCTAGATTGGGATATTCCAGAGGGAAAGTTGGGCGTGTTCTGTAATGAGAAAGATCTCCCCTTAAACACTAATAGGAAGCTATCACAGAGATCTCTTGACAGTGTGTGCATTAAGTTAAAGAGTTACACTGATGTGAGTATGGAGCAATTTGAAAAAGTTTTCTGACGAGAATACCAAATAGCAGTAACAATGCCGGTAAAGCACAGAAGAAACATATCTGTGAAACTGATATGGTGTGTGTTCGTTCAACTGAGAGAGTTGAAACTAGTGTTTAGATTCAGCAGCTTAGAGACACATTTCTTACAAAAGCTAGAATGGGATATCCAGGCGGAAAGTGAGCATGTGCTGTAATGGGAAATATCTCACCTTAAACACTAATAGGATGCTTTCACGAGGATGGCTTGACAATGTGTGCATTATCTTACAGAGTTACACTGATGTGTGTATGTAGCAGTTTGAGAACGGTTTCTGAGGAGAATATCAAAAGTGATGTTTCCAAGCAAAATCCCGTGTAGTACGAAATAGCAGTAAGACTGCCTGTAAGGCACAGAAGAAACATACCTGTGAAACTCACATCGTGTGTCTTTGTTCAACTAAGAGAGTTGAAACTTTGTTTAGATTCAACAGCTTAGAAGCACTTTTCTTATGGAAGTTAGAATAGGATATTCCAGATGGAAAGTGGACATGTGCTGTATTGGCAAAGATCTCACCTTAAACACTAATAGGGAGCTATCATGGAGAAGGCTTGGTATTGTGTGCATTCAACTTAGAGAGTTACAGTCATGTGTATATGTAACAGTTTGAGAATGTTTTGTGAGGAGAATATCAGAACTGATGTTTCCAAGGAAAATCCCCGTATCGTATGAAATAGCAGTAAGACTGCTGGTAAGTACAAAACAAACATTTCTTTGAAACTGATATGGTGTGTGTTGGTTCAGCTAAGAGAGTTGAAACTTTGTTTAGATTCAGTAGCTTAGAAACACTTTCTTACGGAAGCTACATTGGGATATTCCAGACGGAAAGTGGGTGTGTGCTGTAATGGGAAAGATCTCACCTTAAACACTAATAGGGAGTTATCACTGGAGAAGAAATGGCACTGTGTGCATTCAACTTATAGAGTTACACTGATGTGTATGTGTAGTAGTTTGAGAAAGTTTTCTGACAAGAATATCAAAAGTGATGTTTCCAAGCAAGACCCTGTTTCATACTAAATAGGAGTAACACTGCTGGTAAAGCACAGAAATATCATATCTGTGAAACTGATATGGTGTGTTTTCATTCAACTAAGAGAGTTGAAACTTTGTTTAGATTCAGCAGCTTAGAAACACATTTCTTACAGAAGCTATTTTGGGATATTCCAGACCGAAAGTGGGCATGTGCTGTAATGGGAAAGATCTCACCTTAAACACTAATAGGAAACTATCACGAAGATGGCCTGACAATATGTGTATTCAACTTAGAGAGTTAAACTGATGTGTGTATGTAGCAGTTCGAGAACATTTTCTGACGAGATATTTCAAAACTGATGTTTCCAAGCAAAATCCCGTGTCATAGAAAATAGCACTAAGACTGCCGGTAAAACGCAGAAGAAACATGTCTGTGAAACTGATATGGTGTGTGTTCCTTCAACTAAGAGAGTTGAAACTTTGTTTAGATTCAGCAGCTTAGAAACACATTTCTTACAGAACCTAGATTGGGATATTCCAAGCAGAACATGGGCATGTGCTGTAATGGGAATGATCTCAACTTAAACACTAAGAGGAAGCTATCAGGGAGATTTCTTGACAATGTGTGCATTCAACTTAGAGAGTTACACTGATGTGTGTATCTCATCAGTTTGAGAAAGTTTTCTGACGAGAATATCAAAACTGGATGTTTCCAAGCAAAATCCCATGTCTTTCGAAATAGTAGTAATCACTACCGGTACAGCACAGAAGAAGCATATCTGTGAAACTGATATGGTGTGTGTTCGTTCAAATAAGAGAGTTGAAACTTTGTTTAGATTCAGCAGCTTAGAAACACATTTCTTACAGTAGCTAGATTGGGATATTCCAGACGGAAAGTGGGCATGTGCTGTAATGGGAAATATCTCACCTTAAACACTGATCAGGAGGCTCTCACGGAGATGGTTTAACAATGTGTGCATTAACTTAGAGATTACACTGATATATGTATGTTGCAGTTTGAGAACGTTTTCTGACGAGAATATCAAAACCAATGTTTCCAAGCAAAATCCCATGTCGTACAAAACAGCAGTCAGACTGCTGGTAAAGCACAATAGAAACATATCTGTTAAAATGATATTTTCTGTGTTCATTCAACTAAGAGAGTTGAACCTGTGTTTAGATTCAGCAGCTTAGAAACACATTTCTTACAGAAGCTAGATTGGGATATTCCAGATGGAAAGTGGGCATGTGCTGTTATGGGAAAGATCTCACCTTAAATACTAATAGGAAGCTATCACGGAGATGGCTTGACAATGTGTACATTAAACTTAGAGAGTTACACTCATGTGTGTATGTAGCAGTTTGAGGATGTTTTTCTGACAAGAATATCAAAACTGATGTTTCCAAGCAAAATCCCGTGTCGTACAAAACAGCAGTCAGACTGCCGGTAAAGCACAGAAGAATACATATCTTTGAAACTGATATGGTGTGTGTTCGTTCAAATAACAGAGTTGAAACTTTGTTTCGATTCAGCAGCTTAGAAACACATTTATTACAGGAGCTAGATTGGGATATTCCAGACGGAAAGTGGGCATGTGCTCTTAAATGGAAAGATCTCACCTTAAACACTAATAGGAAGCTATCATGGAGATTTCTTGACAAGGTGTACATTCAACTTAGAGAGTTTCACTGATGTGTGTATGTAGCACTTTGAGAATGTTTTCTGACGAGAATATCAAAACTGATGCTTCCAAGCAAAATCCCGTGTCATACAAAATAGCAGTAACACTTCAGGTAAAGCACAGAAGAAACATATCTGTGAAACTGATATGGTGTGTGTTGTTCAACTAAGAGAGTTGAAACTTTGTTTAGATTTAGCAGCTTAGAAACACATTTGTTACAGAAGCTAGATTGGGATATTCCAGAGGGAAAATGTGCAGGTGCTGTAATGGGAAAAATCTCACCTTAAATACTAATGGGAAACTATCACGGAGATTTCTTGACAATGTGTGCATTACCTTAGAGAGTTACACTGATGTGTGTATGTAGCAGTTGGAGAACGTTTTCTGACGAGAATATCAAAATCTGATTTTCCAAGCAAAATCCCGTGTAGTACGAAATAGCAGTAACACTGCCGGTAAAGCACAGAAGAAACATATCTTTGAAACTGATATGTTGTCTGTTCGTTCAACTAACAGAGTTGAAACTTTGTTTAGATTCAGAAGCTTGGAAACACATTTCTTACAAAAGCTAGATTGGGATATTCCAGATGGAAAGTGAGCATGTGCTGTAATGGGAATGATCTAACCTTAAACACTAATAGGAAGCTATCACGGAGATTTCTTGACAATGTGTGCATTCAACTTAGAGAGTTTCACTAATGTGTGTATGTAGCAGTTTGAGAAAGTTTTGTGACGAGAATATCAAAACTGATGTTTCCAAGCAAAATCCCGTGTCATACAAAATAGCAGTAAGACTGCCGGTAAAGCACAGAAGAAACATATCTGTGAAACTGATATGGTGTGTGTTCATTCATCTAAGAGAGTTGAAACTTTGTTTAGATTCAGCAGCTTAGAAACACATTTCTTACAGAATCTAGATTGGGATATTCCAGACGGAATGTGGGCATGTGCTGTAATGGGAAAGATCTCACCTTAAACACTAATAGGAAGCTATCACGGAGATTTCTTGACAATGTGTGCATTAACTTAGAGAGTTACACTGATGTGTGTATGTAGCAGTTTGGGAACGTTTTCTGACGAGAATATCAAAACTTAGATGTTTCCAAGCAAAATCCCGTGTCGTACGAAATAGCAGTAAGACTGCCGGTAAAGCACAGAAGAAACATAACTTTGAAACTGATTTGGTGTGTGTTCGTTCAACTAACAGAGGTGAAACTTTGTTTAGATTCAGCAGCTTAGAAACACATTTCTTACAGAAGCTAGATTGGGATATTCCAGGAGGAAACTGGGCATGTGCTGAAATGGGAAAGACTCTCACCTTAAACACTAATAGGAAGCTATCACGGAGATGGCTTGACAATGTGTGCATTCAACTTAGAGAGTTACACTGATGTGTGTATGTAACAGTTTCAGAAAGTTTTGTGATGAGAATATCAAAAGCAATGTTTCCAAGCAAAATCCCATGTCGTACGAAATAGCAGTATCACTGCCGGTAAAGCACAGAAGAAAAATATCTGTGAAACTGATATGGTGTATGTTCGTTCAACTAAGAGAGTTGAAACTTTGCTTAGATTCAGCAGCTTAGAAACACATTTCTTACAGAAGCTAGATTGGGATATTCCAGACGGAGAGTGGGCATGTGTTGTAATGGGAAAAATCTCACCTTAAACACTAATAGGAACCTATCACAGAGATGGCTTGACAATGTGTGCCTTCAACTTAGAGAGTTACACTGATGTGTGTATGTAGAAATTTGAAAACGTTTTCTGACGAGAATAACAAAACTCATGTTTCAAAGCAAAATCCCCGTGTCTTAGGAAATAGCAGTCAGACTGCCGGTAAAGCACAGAAGAAACATAACTTTGAAAATGATATGGTGTGTGTTCGTTCAACTAACAGCGCTGAAACATTGTTTAGATTCTAGCAGCTCAGAAACACATTTCTTTCAGAAGCTAGATTGGGATGTTCCAGACGGAAAGTGGGCATGTGATGTAATGGGAAAAATCTCACCTTAAACACTAATAGAAATCTATCATGGAGATGGCTTGACAATGTGTGCATCAACCTAGAGAGTTACACTGATGTGTATGTAGTAGTAGAAATTTGTGACGAGAAAATCAAAACTGATGTTTAAAACCAAAATCCCGTGTAGTACGAAATAGCAGTAAGACTGCCCGTAAAGCACAGAAGAAACATATCTGTGAAACTGATATGGTGTGTGTTCGCTCAACTAAGAGAGTTGAAACTTTGTTTAGATTCAGCAGCTTAGAAACACATTTCTTACAGAAGCTAGATTGGGATATTCCAGACGGAATGTGGGCATGTGCTGCTAATGGGAAATATCTCACTTTACACACTAATAGGAAGCTTATCACGGAGATTGCTTGACAATGTGTGCATTCAACTTAGAGAGTTACACTGACGTGTGTATGTAGCAGTTTGAGAACGTTTTCTGACGAGAATATCAAAACTGATGTTTCCAAGCAAATCCCGTGTCCTATGAAATAGCAGTAAGATTGCCAGTAAAGCACAGAAGAAACATATCTGTGAAACTGATATGGTGTGTGTCCGTTCAACTAAGAGAGTTGAAAATTTGTTTAGATTCAGCAGCTTAGAAACACATTTCTTGCAGAAGCTTAGTATTGGGATATTCCAGACGGAAAGTGGGCATGTGCTGTAATGGGAAAGATCTCACCTTAAACACTATTAGGAAGCTATCACGGAGATAGTTTGACAATGTGTGCATTGAACTTAGAGAGTTACACTGACGTGTGTATGTAGCAGTTTGAGAAATTTTTGTGACGAGAATATCAAAACTGATGTTTCCAAGCAAAATCCCGTGTCGTACGAAATAGCGGTAACACTGCCAGTAAAGCACAGAAGAAACATATCTGTGAAACTGATATGGTGTGTGTTCGTTCAACTAAGAGAGTTGAAACTTTGTTTAGATTCAGCAGGTTAGAAACACATTTCTTACAGAGTCTAGATTGGTATATTCCAGACGGAAAGTGGGCATGTGCTGTAATGGGAAAGATCTCACCTTTAACACTAATAGGAAGCTATCACGGAGATTTCTTGCACAATGTGTGCATTAAACTTAGAAAGTTATACTGACATGTGTATGTAGCAGTTTGAGAAAGTTTTTTTACGAGAATATCAAAACTGATGTTTCCAAGGAAAATCCCTTGTCATACGAAATAGAAGTAACACTGCCGGTAAAGCACAGAAGAAACGTATCTGTGAAACTGATATGGTGTGTGTTCGTTCAATTAAGAGAGTTGAAACTTTGTTTAGATTCAGCAGTTTAGAAACACATTTCTTACAGAAGCTAGATTGGGATATTCCAGACGGAAAGTGGGCATGTGCTGTAATGGGAAAGATCTCCCCTTAAACACTAATAGGAAGCTATCACGGAGATTTCTTGAAAATGTGTGAATCAACTTAGAGAGTTACACTGATGTGTGTATGTAGCAGTTTGAGAACGTTTTCTGACGAGAATATCAAAACTGATGTTTCCAAGTAAAATCCCGTGTCGTACGAAATAGAAGTAAGACTGCCGGTAAAACACAGAAGAAAAATATCTCTGAAACTGATGTGTTGTGTGTTCGTTCAACTAAGAGACTTAAACTTTGTTTAGATTCAGCAGCTTTGAAATAAATTTCTTACAGACACTAGATTGGGATATTCCAGACGGAAGTGGGCATGTGCTGAAATGGGGAAAAATCTCACCTTAAACGCTAATAGGAAGCTATCTCAGAGATTTCTTCACACTGTGTGAATTAACTTAGAAAGTTATACTGAAGGAAAGTGGGCATGTGCTGTAATGGGAAAGATCTCACCTTAAGCACTAATAGGAAGCTATCACGGAGAAGGATTGGCATTGTGTACATTCAACTTAGAGAGTTACACTGATAGTGTGTATGTAGCAGTTTGAGAACGTTTTCTGACGAGAATATCAAAACTGATGTTTCCCAGCAAAATCCCGTGTCATATGAAATAGCAGTAAGACTGCCAGTAAAACACAGAAGAAACATGTCTGTGAAACTGATATGGTGTGTGCTCGTCAACTAAGAGATTTGAAACTTTGTTTAGATTCAGCAGCTTAGAAACACATTTCTTACGGAAGCTAGATTGGGATATTCCAGACGGAAAGTGGGCGTGTGCTGTAATGGGAAGGATCTCACCTAAAACACTAATAGGAAGCTATCACAGAGAGGGTTTCACAGTGTGTGCATTCACCTTAGAGAGTTACACTGACGTGTGTGTGTAGCAGTTTGGGAACGTTTTCTGACGAGAATATCAAAACTGATGTTTCCAAGCAAAATCCCGTATCGTAGCAAATAGCAGTAACACTGCCGGTAAAGCACAGAAAAAACATATCTATGAAAGTGATATGGTGTGTTTTCGTTCAACTAAAAGAGTTGAAACTTTGCTTAGATTCAGCAGCTTAGAAACACATTTCTTACAGAAGTTATAATGGGATATTGCAGACGGAAAGTGGGCATGTGCTATAATGGGAAAAATCTCACCTTAAACACTAATAGGAAGCTATCACGGAGATTTCTTGACAATGTGTGCATTAACTTAGAGTGTTACACTGATGTGTGTATGTAGCAGTTTGAGAACTTTTCTGACGAGAATATCAAAACTGATGTTTCCAAGCAAATCCAGTTTCCTATGAAATAGCAGTAACAATACCGGTAAAGCACAGAAGAAACATGTCTGTGAAACTGATATGGTGTGTGTTCGTTCAACTAAGAGATTTGAAATTTTGTTTAGATTCAGCAGCTTAGAAACACATTATTTACGGAAGCTAGAATGGGATATTAAAGGCAGAAAATTGGGCATGTGCTGTAATGGGAAAGATCTCACCTTAAACACTAATAGGAAGCTATCACGGAGATGGCTTGATAATATGTTCATTAACATAGAGAGTTGCACTTATGTGTGTATGTAGCAGTTTGAGAACTTTTTCTGACGAGAATATCAAAACTGATGTTTCCAAGCAGAATCAAGTGTCCTACGAAATAGCAGTAGACTGACCGGAAAGCACAGCAAATGTTTTGTAACTGGTTATGTTTTGTAACCTTGGCAATGTTTGTGGCACCTTGGGGCTATGTTATGTAACTGGTAATGTCTTGTGGTACACCTTGGTCAGTTGGTCTTGCTGACCTAAACCAACCCAAATGCCCATCAGTGATAGACTGGACAAGGAAATTGTAGCACATATACACCATGGAATACTA
>JAZHEH010002448.1:0-32939 GCA_036589455.1 Ateles fusciceps
TTTTTTTTTAAACAGAGCCTCACTCTCTCTCTCAGTATGGAATGCAGTGGCACAATCTTGGCTCACTGAAACCTCTACCTGTCAGGTTAAAATGATTCCCCTGCCTCAACCTCTCAAGTAGCTGGGGCTACAGGCATGCATCACCACACCCAACTAATTTTTGTGCTTTTCTAGTAGATATGGTGTTTCACCATGTTGGCCAGGCTGGTCTCAAACTACTGGGGGACAATATTTTCAAACCACCCATTTAACACTAACTGAATGTAAAATAGATAAAAAACTTTTTAAAACTCAAAAGCAGCCTGGCGATTTGAGGTTTCAGTGAACTAGGATTGTGCCACTGCATTCCAGCCTTGGCAATAGAGCAAAACCCTATTTCTAAAAAAATTACAGAGCTGCTGGAAGAACTGGCTAACCATATGCAGAAAATTAAAACTGGACTCCATCCTTACACCATAAACAAAAATCAATGCAAGATGAATTACAGACTTAAATGTAAAACCCAAAGCTATAAAAACCCTAGAAGAAAACCTAGGCAATACCATTTAGGACATAGGCATGAGCAAAGATTTCACAACAAAGAGGCCAGAGCAATTGCAACAAAAGCAGAAGCTGACAAATGGGGTCTAATTAAACTAAAGAGCTTCTTGTACAGCAAAAGAAACTATCAACAGGGTAAACAACCTACAAAATGAAAGAAAATTTTTGCAGTCTATCTTATCTGACAAATGTCTGATATCCAGCATCTATAAGAAACTTAAACAACTGCATGAGAAAAAAAAAAAAAGAACAGCACCATTAAAAAGTGGGCAAAGAACATGAACAGACACTTCCCAAAGAAAGACACACAAGCAGTCAACAAATATATGGAAAAATGTCCAGCATCACCAATCTTCAGAGAAATGCAAATCAAAACCACAATGAGATATCATCTCACACCAGTCACAATAGTAATTATTAAAAAATCAAAAAAACAACAGATGCTGATGAGGTTGTGGTGAAAAAGGAACATTTTTACACTGTTGGTGAGAGTTTAAATTAGTTCAGCCATTGTGGAAGACAGTGTGGTGGTTCCTCAAATGCCTAGAGGCAGAAATACCATTTGATCCAGTAATCCTATTACTGAGTATATACCCAGAGGAATATGAATGATTATATTATAAAGATACACAAGCTTGTATGATCACTGCAGAACTATTCACAATAACAAAGTACAGAATTAGCCTAAATGCCCATCAATAATAGACAGAATAAAGAAAATCTGGTATAGATATATCATGGAATACTATGCAATCATAAAAAGGAACAATATCATGTTTTTTGCAGTAACATGGATGGACCTGGAAGCCATTATCCTCAGAAAACTAATGCAGTAACAGAAAACAAAAGACCGTGTGTTCTCACTTACAAATGTGAGCTGAATAATGAGAACACATGGACACATGGTGAGGAACAACACACACCGGGACTTGTCAGAGGATTGGAGGTGGGAGGAGGGAGAGCATCAAGAAGAACAGCTAATGGATGCTGGGATGAATACCTAGGTAATGGAATAATCTGTGCAGCAAACTGTTGTGTTACCTATGTAACAAACTTGCACATCCTGCACATATACTTAAAATAAAAGTTGGAAATTTAAAAAATATATAAGGAGCCAACTTTGAATGTAAATAGCTTCAGAAAGTCTCACATATTCCACTTAAAACCTGCAGCAACACTGCAAAGCCAAAAAATGGATAATTACCACACAGAAAGATTTGCTGGGAATATTTACATATCTGAGATGTCTGGGGATGGCTAGGAAGAAAGAAGGGCAGAAGCTATCAGTATCAGAGACACAGTGGGTGTCATTGGTTCCCATGGTCTCTGCAGAGGACACCAGCATTGCCCCTGAAGTAACTAAAAGCCATTGCCACTGCACACCTCCTGGAGAAAAAGCTGCTACCGTACCTGCTAGAAAGCCACTGCTATACCACACTCCTGGCACCACCAACACCCACAACCCTAAGCATCCTCATACTATAGTCAAAGCTGCCCTATGTGTCCCCACACTCCAGTCCCAAGCTCTGTGGTTGCACTGTGCATACCTGCACTCCAGGTACCAAAATCACCACCACAGCTGGCTAACCCCACTGCAGGTCATGAAAGTGTGGTCATTCTGCACATCTGTGGTCCAGAGTTCAGTTCCATCACTGCTCTATGAATCTCCAAATCTCAGACATCAGAACCACCTCCACACTGAGCTCAACTGCACTGTGGACGCTGGACTTATTGTCACTCCATGCATGCCTATGTTTTATTTTTTAGGTTTTTTTTTTTTTTTTTTTTTTTCTGAGATGGAGACTCAGTCTGTTGCCCAGCCTAGAGTGCAGTGGTGTGATCTTGGCTCACTGCAAACTCCACCTCCTGTGTTCAACAGATTCTTATGCCTCAGCATCCTGAGTATCTGGGATTATAGGTGTTCCCCACAACTCCCAGCTCATTTTTATGTATTTTTAGTAGATATGGGTTTTCACCATGTTGTCCAGGCTGGTCTCAAAGTCCTGACCTCAGGTGATCTGCCTTCCTCAGTCTCCCAAACTATTGGATCTACAGGCATGGGCCACCATGCCCCGCCTAGCCTATGTTTTAGACCCCCAGCTCTTCAATGACTCCATAAGCACATGTACCATTGACAGTGGAGCCATCTGCTACAGCAGGTGTGTGTCTGCACTAAAGTCCCAAGAGAAGCAGTAACTGTGTGCTTGTTTGCGCTCCAGACCCTGTTTTTACATCCACCCTGTGAGTACCTACGTTTCACACTTTTTTTTTTTTTTAAAGAATCTTACTCTGTCATCCAGGCTGAAGTGCAGTGGCATGATGTCGGCTCACTGCAACCTCCACTTCCCAGGTTCAAGCAATTATCCTGCCTCAGTCTCCTGCTAGGATTACAGGCATGCAGCACCACACTCAGCTAATTTTTGTATTTTTAGTAGAGACAGGGTTTCACCATGTTGGCCAGGCTGGTCTTGAACTCCTGACCTCATGTGATCTGCCTGCCTTGGCCTCCCAAAGTGCTGGGATTAAAGGTATCAGCCAAATATTTTACTTTATTGTACTTTTTAGATAGTATTGTAAATGGAAATACTTTCTTGACATTTTTGGTTATCTATTTCAATTGTATAGAAACAACTGATTTTTGTGCATATGTTAATCTTGCCTCCTGCAACTTTGCTGAATTCAGTTATTAGCTCTAATAGCCTTTTTCATGGATTCTTTTGGATTTGCTATATATCTGAGATCTATATTCTCATCTGCAAATAGATATAGTTTGACTACTTTCTCTCCAATTTTGATATTTTTAATTTTTTTAATTGTCTAATTGTTCTTGATGAAACTTCTATTAGAATATTGAAAGCAGTAGTAAAACAGAGCATTAAAAACCTTCCAACAAAGTCAGGTCCACAGAAGGATGGCTTCACTGGTGAATTCTACCAAACATTTCAAAAAGAATTAACAGTAGTCCTTCTCACACTTTTACAAGAGGGAAAGAGGATGGAACAATTCCTAACTCATTCCATGGGCCAGTATTATCCAAATATTAAAGCCAGACAAAAGCATCATAAGAGGCTGGGCAGGGTGGTTCACACCTGTAATTTCAGCACTTTGGAAGGCTGAGGTGAGAGGATTGCTTGAGCCAGGGAGTTCAGTTAGTCTTGGCAACATGGTGAGACTGCATCTCTACAAAAAATAAAAAAAAAAATAGCAGGACATAGATAGGAAGTCCTTCTTTCCAGGAAACTTTTCCTAACCCCTGTAATCCATACTTAGTTTTCTATCTTGTTTTTTTTTTCAGACAGAAATTCTCAAAAGTTTCTAAAATTATTTTCTACACACCATTTCTACACTGCTGGAGTGCAGTGATGTGATCTCAGCTCACACCCTCCACCTCCTGGGTCCAAGCAATTCTCCCACCTCAGCATCCCAAGTAGCTGGGATTACAGGCGTGGACCACCAGGCCCTAATTTTATATTTTTAGTAGAGTCAGGGTTTTGTCATGTTGGCCAGGCTGGTCTCAAACTCCAGACCTCAGGTAATTCACCTGCCTAAGCTTCCCAAAGTGCTGGGATTACAGGTGTGAGTCACGACGCCCACCTGGTCTTCTTTCCTCCTGGTGCAATGAAACTTGATTTGTTCTGATGAGGAACTCCCAAGGCCCACAGAGCTGTACCTGGGTGTGTGTATGCTGCACAGTGTGGAAAAGGCAGGGGGCCACTTTACACACCACACACACTGACACATAAATGAAAACTGCATACCATTGATGATTCACATTTCACCAATGTAACACACAACCATACACCCCCATACTCACTTACTTAGTCCACATGCCCCCTCCACACATACCATACACACCATAATCACACATCAACCCTAACACACACACACACATGTATGTGCACATGTGCACACACACACACACCACGGAGGACACACACCACACAGCCCCTCACATCACCCAACATACACATGAAAACAGACAAAGAAATCACACATCACTGTGGGCATGGGTTGCCTCAATACACTACCCAATCACACTCACCATTCCCCATACATAGACAGAAACACACACATACACGTACGTGGAGGGCACATATTTGTCACACAGAGACCACTAGTGACACACACAACACATCCACCCCGCTGATGGCAGATGCTTCAACACACTCACACACACACACATACAGAGTGGGCTCTGGGCACTTCCTCAGCCTCAGCATCCCCAAACCCACAAAAGGGTGTTTTGCATTCTATGTCTTCCAACCCAGGTTCTATCCTGGACAGAGCTCCTTAGGCCACTTTAGCCCGCCTCACCTCCAAACCCCAAATTCTGGCTCGAGCCATGTCCCACTAAGCTCAGGCAACTGGATTGGGCTGCACTCAAGAAGTCAGTCTAGGAACTAAATTACCAGGTGGTAGTCTGTTTTGCTGAGTAGGATACTCAAGGTTGCCAGAACTAAAACTTTTCCTCACAATAGATAGTGATGCTCTCCTTCTCCACCCTCCTCCCTAGCAGTGAATGGCTCATCAAAGAGAAGCTAAGGGGCCAGGCATGGTGATTCTTACCTGTAATCCCAGGACTATGGGAGGCCAAGGCAGGAGGATGACTTGAGGCCAGGAGTTTGAGACAAGCCTGGGTAACATAGTAATACTCCATTTCTACAAAACAATTTTAAAAATTAACCAAGCATGGTGCATGCCTCGAGCTACTCAGGAGGCTGAGGAGGAAGGATTACTTGAGCCAAGGAAGTTGAGGCTGCAGTGAGTTATGATGACTCCATTGCACTTCAACCTTGGTGACAGAGGGAGATTCTGTCTCCAAAAAAAAAAAAAAAGAAAGAAAAAGGGGAAAAAATAAGTCATTTTTTTTTCTAGGAGACTGAACAGTTTGTGGTCACACACCACATGAATCCTAAGACTAGGTACAAGGTTACCCAGGAACCTCCTTCCAACATATCTCACAATGACACAATGAGTCTCCCTCTCTATATCATTTATCCTGGTGAATTTTCTGGCAAGGAATAAGAACAACGAACTTCAAGTTACTTGAGTGAGCAAAATTCCATGGAAGTTGAAATACAGTTTTCTTTGTCTTTCATTAGAAAGTATCATGTCAATTTGTGCATGTGTGTTTGCTTCTTGTTAATGTTTTTGTTCTTTTTTTTTTTTTTTTTTTTGAGATGGAGTTTCCTCTTGTTGCCCAGGCTGGAGTGCAGCACAATCTCAGTTCACTGCAACCTTGTGCCTCAGCCTCCTGAGTAGCTGGGATTACAGGTGCCCACCACCATGCCTGGCTAATTTTTGTATTTTTAGTAGAGATGAGGTTTCTCCATGTTGGCTAGGCTGGTCCTGAACTGCTGACTTCAGGTAATCCACCTGCCTCAGACTCCCAAAGTGCTGGGATTACAGGTGTGAGCCACCATGCCCAGTGGTTACCATGTCAATTTTGCATGAAGCCTGAAGACAATTGATTGAGAAAAGGGGCACAGGGGCAGATGTAAAAAAGCACTTGACATACTCCAGCTCTGTCCAGTAGAAACATAAAGTGAAACACAAACATAATTTAAAATTTTTTGATAGCCACAATCTGTGAGAAACAGTAGGTGGAATTTATTTTGAAAATTGTGGGGCTAAAGCAACTCCATCTTGGAAGCTAATCCACCGTATTGGTTTCTGATTAACGCCTGTTCCAGGAAGACCTCTAAGATTTCTGATTTATCTATTGTTACTTGTGCAAGAGCAAGTGCTTTCTGTGAGTCCTGCTGTTGGGTCAAAAACCTTGATGCTATCACACTTCAATTGTCCAGCCCATCCCTTCTGAATCACCCTTTCCCTATGGCATATAAAGCCCTGTGTAAAGAGGGTGATGATGCTGGAATCCACCATCTTGTCTCACATCTGCCCAAGACACAGACATCGCTTCTGTTCATAAGTCCCTATTAAACATTTCTTTCTAAAAAACTGGATTTGTCTGTCTTCCTTCCTGCCTTCCTTTCTTCTTTCCTTCCTTCCACTTCCCTCTCTTCTTTCTTTTCCTCTCTCCTTTCTTTTCTCTGACAGGGTCTCACTCTATCTCCCAGGCTGAGTGCATATTGCAGTTCACTGCGCCCTCAACCTCCCAGGCTCAAGCAATCCTTCTACCACAGCCTCCCAAGTAGCTGAGACTACAGGCATGAACCACCATGCCTGGCTAACTTTTAAAATTTTTGTAGAGATGGGATCTTGCTATGTTGCCCAGGATGGTCTCAAACTACTGGGCTCAAGCGATTCACCTGCCTTGGCCTCCCAAAGTGCTGTGATTACAAGCATGAGCCACCGTGCTTGGCCAAAATGACTGTTTTGAAAATAGCTTCATGGTTGGGCACAGACACAGTTTACTTGTAAGGGTCTTTCAGGTGATTTTATTAATACCCTCACATCTCCAGTTGGAAGTGAGCCTCAGAGGGTTACTTTGTTTAACCATCATTTGGATATTTGAACCCTTCACGGACCTGTTGGAACATCATCAAAGATGGAGACAGGAAACTTGGACATTCTGGACTGCTGAGTGTGAACTTGAAAAGAATAGAAATCTTAGAAATTCTCAAATGTTTCTAAAACCATTTCCTACAAACAGCACATCTAGAAGACCCTTTCTTTTATCAAGGACAGCTGAGCCCCTGGCTGGTTCTTTTCCAAAAGAAACTCTCTCAAAATTTGTTCCTCAAAAAGTTCCAGTTGCCACTTTATTTATTTAATGTCTTTCTGTTCTTCCACACTGTGACTTCCTGTGCTCCTGTCTTAACTAACTCAATATTCTTTATAAAGTATAAACAGGGCCAAGTGTGGTGGCTCACACCTGTAATCTCAGTACTTTAGGAGGCCAAGGTGGGCAGATTACTTGAGGTCAGGAGTTTGAGACCAGCCTGGCCAACATGATGAAATCCCGTCTCCACTAAAAATACAAAAACTAGCTGGGAGTGGTGGCACGCACTTGTAGTCCTAGCTCGTCAGGAGGCTGAGGCAGGAGAGTCATTTGAACCCCAAGGTGGAGGTTGCAGTGAGCTGAGATAGCACCACTGCACTCCAGCCAAAAAAAAAAAAGTATAAACAGCTTTATTGAGATGTATTATGTATCATACAATTTGTCCACAAAATATACAATTTAAAAATGTGATAAATTCCTCAATAATCACCACAATTTTAGAAGATCTTCATCAGCTCTCAAAGAAGCCATGTCCTCATTACCAGTGTCCCCCTCCTATTATCCTCACCTACTGGACCCTGTGACCACTAATCTACTTTCTGTCTGTATGGATTTGCCTATTCTGTACATTTCATAGAAATGAAAGCAGCTAGGGTGTGGTGGTTCATGCCTGTAATCCTCCCATTTCGGCCTCCCAGTACGATGAATCTCCCTGAAACCCAGTTCAAGGTGGCAGCAAACTATGATCACACCAGTGCATTCCAACCTGGTCAAGAGTGAGATTCTGTCTCACAAATATAATAATAAAATTTAAAAAAGAAATGGAGTCATACAACATATGGCTTTTTGTGACTCACTGTTTTCACTTAGCATAACGTTTTCAAAGTTTATGCAAGGTGTTATATATATTAGTACTTTGTTCTTTTTCATTGTTGAATAATACTCTATTGCATAGCAACTCAGTCTTTTAAAATTCTCACCATCACAGCTTCTGTGTGCCAGTTAATAATGCCAAAGTGTAACTATTTACTAATGAATTATTAGCTCTTGTTTGGGGTTTTTGTTTTTAAGATATTTGGGACACTGTATCCTGGACCTTTGTAAGTGCACTTTTAAAAATTCACTTCTGACCAGGCACAGTGGCTCACACCTGAAATCCCAGCACTTTGGGAGGCCAAGGCAGGCCAATGCCAACATGGTGAAACCCCATTTCTACTAAAAATACAGAAATTAGCCTGGTGTTTTTGTGGGCACCTGTAATTCCAGCTACTCAGGAGGCTGAGACAGGAGAATCACTTGAACCCAGAAGGCAGACATTGCAGTGAGCTGAGACCTCATCATTGCACTGCAGCTGGGTGACAGCAAGACTCCGTTTCAAAAAAAAATTTATTTTTTTCACAATCACTGGCCAAGACTTATTATACTATTTCCAGTTCTGCAGCAGACATCAATAACAAGACACAGCCCATGCCTTGAACTTTCAGAGGAAGAAGACAAGAGACTCTGGGATTTCAGATTTAACTCAATTTTTCAGCTCCCTACCGCCATCCTGTGGGCACATTTACAATCTTTGTAGATGCTCCATTTATTTCAGCTCCTACCCTGGCATGAGACTTCTGGACTAAAAGGCTGACTAATATCCAGAATCTACTAGGAACTCAAATGAATTAGCAAGAAAAACACAAACAATCCCATCAAAAAATGGGCTAATGACATGAATAGTCTGTTCTCAAAAGAAGATATACAAATGACTAACAAACATATAAAAAAAAAATACTCAACACTAATAATCAGGGAAATGCAACTCAAAACCACAATGTGATATCACCTTACTCCTGCAGGAATGGCCATAATAAAAAAAACAATAGATGTTAGTGTGAATGCGGTGAGCAGGGAACACTTCTACATTGCTGGTGGGAATGTAAACTAGTACAACTACTGTGGAAAACAGTGAGGAAATTCCTTAAAGAACTAAAAGTAGAACTACCATTTGAGCAATCCCACTACTGGGTATCTACCCAGAGGAAAAGAAGTCATGATATGAAAAAGATACTTGCACATGCATGTATAGCAGCACAATTCACAATTGAAAAATGTGGAAACAGCTTAAATAGCCATCAATCAATGAGTGGATAAAGAAATTGTGGTGGCTGGGCATGGTGGCTCACGCCTGTAATCCCAGCACTTTGGGAGGCTGACGCAGGCAGATCACCTGAGGTCAGAAATTAGAAACCAGCCTGGCTGATATAACAAAACTCCATTGCTACTAAAAATATAAAAATGAGTTAGGCATGGTGGCATGTCCCTGTAATCCCAGCTACTTGGGAGACTGAGGAAGGAGAATCTCTTGAACCCAGGAGTGGAGGTTTCAGAGAGCAGAGATGACACCACTGCACTCCATCCTGTGTGCAGACTCGGTCTCAAGAAAAAAAAAAGAAATTGTGGTATGTGTATACCATGAAATATGATTCAGCCATATAAAGGAATGAAATAATGGTATTCACAGGAACATTGATGGAATTGGAGACTATTACTCTAAGTGAAGTAACTCAGGAATGGAAAAACAAACATTGTATATTTTCATTCATAATTGGGAGCTAAGCTATGAGGATACAAAGGCATAGAATGATACAGTGGACTTTGGGCAACATTGCGAGACCCCTACTTTCCCTAAAAAAAGAAACATAGATAGGCTGGGCATGGTAGCTCACACCTATAATTCCAGCACTTTGGGAGACTGAGGAGGGTGGATCACTTGAAGTCAAGAGTTTGAGACAGGCCTGGATAACATGGTGAAATCCCATCTCTACTAAAAATACAAAAAATTAGCCGGGAGCCTGTAATCTCAGCTACATAGGTGGTTGAGGCAGGAGCATCACTTGAACCCAGGTGACAGAGGTTGTAATGAGCTGAGATCAAATCACTACACTGCAGATTGGGTGACAGAGGGAGACTCCATCTCAAAAAAAGACATATATAAGTTGCATAATATATATATATATATACACACACATATATGTATATATATAAAGTTGCCTATATATTTATATACAATTTATATAATTAAATTTTATAATTAAATTATTAAAGATTTGTATAATTAAATTTATATAATTATATAAATTTGTATAATATGTAATGACATAGAATTATATAAATTTATATAAAGTATATATATAGACATGTATAAAGTTGCCTATACATATTTTATATATATATATACAAAGACTCATTTATATAGCACGAGTTTCTGCTTTAAAAAGAAAATCTGTAAAAATTCTGAAAATACAAAAGAAGTAAAGCACATCTGAAATCATAGCAATTTGGGTGAGGGGAGGATGTTGATTTCCTAATGAAACTGTCAGTAACAAATGATTATCTGCAAATTAAAGTGGAATTTGTCACATGGGTGGCTGAATCCGAAACAGAAGAGTGGATACATCTGTGGGAAACACTGGCTGCACCACAGTATTGCACAAGGCAGAAAAACGGGGGTGTGCAAGCACATCGGGGTGCATTGTCCATTGCACTTTGTGATGCTGATGCTTTTGTAGAAAAATTAAAAACCACGAGGTGCGTTCATTGCACATCTGGCATTCATCTGTGAAAAGACTGGCAATTACCCAAAAACACATGTAGTGAGAGTGGTGGAGCGACCTGCAAGAGGCTGGGTAAGTTTGCTGAAAACGCATCAGGTGGCACATCGTGAGGCTGGATGAGATGGAGCGGCTTCCAGGGATGACTGAAACTTGGGAAGCAGTATTAAACGATCATCAAACACACAGATGGCTCATGAATGGAGAATTCCTTGCCACGTGCTAAATGTGATAGGAGTGTTTTTCCCGATGTGTTTCAAAGTAAAAGGAGAGATGTGTTTTCATTGCCTTCAAAAGTGAAAGCAATCTCTCACTGTTTCTCGTCTCACAGAAATGATGACTATTTCAAAACTGTTTGGTAGAGAAAGAGAGAGAAAAAACCTTGCCAGAAACAAATCTCAGGAGCTCAAAGTAAAAATAAAACAACAAAAAGAACTTTCCTTTTGGGAAAGAAAGTGTTGTGGGGCAGGATGTGTATGTGTGTAGGAGGAGGAATCATGCAAATTCAGACAGGGAATTTTTCCCTCCTTTATCAGAACAGCATGCAACAATATTCAACCTAGAAAGGTTTGGTGACTGCGTTACTAAGTTTAAATACACATTTTTCAGTGATTAACGATAGTAAAAGAAAGTACGTTTTAAAATCACTGCTCAAATGCAATGACCTGGCTGGGTGCAGTGGCTCACACCTGTAATCTCAGCACTTTGAGAGGCTGAGGCAGAAGGATCACTTGAGGCCAGGAGTTTGACACCAGCCTAGGCAAAATAGCAAAACTGTTCCCTACAAAACTAAAAACTAAAAATTATTTGGATATGGTGATGCACACCTGTAGTCCTAGCTACTTGTGAGGCTGAGGTAGGAGGATCTTTGAGCCCAGAAGTGAAAGGCTGCAGTGAGTTATGATTGCATCACTGCACTCCAGCCTGGGCGACAAAGCAAGACCCTATCTTCAAACCAACCAATAGATGAAGCAATGATCACATGTATGCAGATGTATGGAATAATAGTCTTCTCTCTCTCTCTCTCTCTCTCTCTCTCTCTCTCTCTTTCTTTTGAGATGGAGTCTCGCTTTATCCCCCAGGCTGTAGTACAGTGGCATGATCTCAGCTCACTACAACATCTGCCTCCCGGATTCAAGTGATTCTCCTGCCTCAGTCCCCTGAGTAGCTGAGATTACAGGTGCCCATCACCATGCCTGGCTAATTTTTGTATTTTTAGTAGAGACGGGGTTTCACCATGTTGGACAGGCTGGTCTTGAACACTTGACATGTGATAATTCCACTGCCTCAGCCTCCCAGAGTGCTGAGATTACAGGTGTGAGCCACTGTGCCCAGCCAGATAATGTCTTTCGTACTTGATGTAAGAAAGACTCTAAAACTTCAGTTTCACCAAAGCTACACAGAACTCAGCCTCTGCCTGGATCGCTGGTCTTGGCTGGTGGTTCAACTCTGTCATCTAGTAAGTGCCCAACTAGACTCGGCTCTGCACATAGCCCTGCAAGGCACACAGATGCCCTATGAATAGGAAAGTAGAGACTTCAGAGTTGGTAGACCCTGCAGAGGCCTCTCTCTGACTCTGCATGACCTCTCTGAGTGACATGGTGGACTCTCTTCTCATCGTCTTAATGTTTATTTCAACAGGGTTGTTTAAGCTCTCTGGAGCTGCAGGCTTGAAAGCCTTGTCCCAGAACCCTGCTTGTGAGTTTCAGGATAAAAATGTGTAGTCTATTGAGGGCTCAGAGAGAGCAATAAGATTTGGGAGAACCTGTATGAGAGGCCAGACACCCAGGCTGAGCACTGACCCCACACCTTTTCAGCTGGGTGGGGAAGCTAGAAGCTGGGCTTTACTGGAGCCTCCGTTTCTTCAACTCTAAAATGGGAATAAAATCCTGCTCTCCTAGGTACTGATATTGAGCCTTGAGTGAGATGACAAATTGAAAACACCTTGAGGGCTACATTGTATAGTACAAATGTGAGACTTTATTATCAAAAATCCCAACCTGGGCCAGGCATGGTGGCTCACAGCTGTGATCCCAGCATTCTGGGTGGCTGAGGTGGGAGGACTGCTTGAGGCCAGGAATTTGAGACCAGCCTGTGTAACATAGCAAGACCCCATCTCTCTTAAAATTAAAAAAAATATATCTGCATGTTGTGGTGGACACCCATGGTCCTAACTACAGCAGAGGCTGAGGTGGGAGAATGGCTTTAGCTTTGAGAAGGTCGAGGCTGTAGGGAGTTATGATCATACCACTGCACTCCAGCCTGGGTAACAGGGCAAGACCCTGTCTCAAACAAAAAAAAAAATCCCAACCCATATCCTAACATCTTGCATAGGGTTGCCAGATAACATACAGACTGTGTCATTTTTTAGTGCAAGTATATCCCAGTTATTTCATGGGATAGTATTAGTGTAAGTATATCCCAAATACTTTATGAGATATACTTACACTAATAAAATTTGTTAATTTGAAAATCAAATTTAACTGGGTATCCTCTATTTTTATATCATTTATTTATTTAAATTTATTTTTTGAAATAACACTGAGAGAACAGGAAACATTTTTTTTTAGAGACAAGGTCTTGCTCTGTTGCCCAGACTGGAGTACAGTGGCACGATCATAGCTCATTGCAGTGTTGAACTCTGGAGCTCAAGTGATCCTCCCACCTCAGCCTCCCTAGTAGCCGAGACTATAGGTGCATACCACCAAGTCTGGCTGATTTTTGTTTTTCTATTTGCTTCATCTGACAACTTTATCCCCATAGGAATCCCAAGGTGAATTCAGGTTTATCTCAGGTAACCTTCACCACATCCTCAGGTGATTGGGAGACGTGAGGTGTATTTATATCTCACTGTCTCTTCATTAGGTAAGGAGAAATTCCCGGGCTGTGAGGGCTGATTAGGTCACCCAGAGAGGAAGGCTGGAGGGCTGGACCTCATCCCACCCCACTGCAGCCCCTCCACACCAGCCTGTTGAAAGGAGGGTTGAGAAGGGGACTGAAGACAGCCTCTCTCCTCTAGCTAACTATTAAAAACTACTTTCCCTGGCCAAGCGCAGTGGCTCAATCCTGTAATCCCAGCACTTTGGGAGGTCAGGGTGGGAGGATCACTTGAGCTCAGGAGTTTGAGACCAGCCCGGACAACATGGTGAAACCCCGACTCTACTAAAAAAATACAAAACTTAATCAGGCATGGTGGCACACACCTGTAGTCTCAATACTTGGGAAGCTGAGGGAGGAGAATCGCTTGAATCCAGAAGGCAGAGATTGCAGTGAGTGGAGATCACACCACTGCACTCCAGCCTGGGCAACAGACTCAAAAAAAAAAAAAAAAAAAAAACAGGCTGGGTGCGGTGACTAAGGCCTGTAATCTCAGCAATTTGGGAGGCTAAGGTGGGTTGATCACGAGGTCAGGAGATCGAGACCATGCTGACCAACATGGTGAAACCTCATCTCTACTAAAAATACAAAAATTAGCTCTGCGTGGTGGCACATGCCTGTAATTCCAGCTACTTGGGAGGCTGAGGCAAGAGAATCACTTGAAAGCAGGAGGTGGAGGTTGCAGTGAGCCAATATGGCATCACTGCACTCCAGCCTGGTGATAGAGCAAGATCTCATCTCAAAACAACAACAGTATAACTACTTTTCCTGATATGCATGTTGAAGTATTTAGGGGAAGGTATCTGGAGTTTACTTTAAAATGCAATTTACAAACTAAGATGGATTTATGGCTGGATAGAGAGAGGTTAGGTAGATGATTGGCTTTGGATAAAAGATAATAAAATGTTAGTGTGGAATCTAGGAAGAGGTATATATTTGTTCAATGTAACATGATTTCAACTCTGCTCCACGTTGGGAAATTGGCATAATAAAATACTTGAAAAAATTTCCACTAATAAAACAATATCTACTCATAGAAAAATTGGAAAATACAGAGGAGTGAGTTCCAAATCTCCAATAATCCCACAACTCAGCAATATTTTCTAATTTGCTTCTGCCTTTATTATTTGACACAAGGTCTTGCTCTATCACTCAGGCTGGAGTACAGTGGTGCAATCATGGCTCCCTGCAGCCTCAAACTCCTGGCCTCCAGCTATCCTCCCACCTCAGTCTCCTGAGTAGCTGAGACTACCGGCACGCACCACCATGCCTGGCTAATTTTTTACATTTTTTGTAGAGAAGGGATCTTGCTATGTTGCCCAAGCTGGTTTTGAAAACCTGGGCTCAAGCGACTCTTCTGCTTGGGTCGCCTAAAGTGCTGTGAATACAGGCATGAGCCACCTTTGCCCAGCCCCTCCTGCCTTTTAAAATATGTTTGTTGTTGTTTACAAATCTGGGATTATTCCATATATATATGTATATATATTCATTTCTGCCTTCATCCCACACCACAGCTAACAGTCTTTGAGTGTTTATATTGTGACAGGCACCTTGAGAAATCCTTTACATAAATTATCTCATTTAATCTTGCATTGTGCTGACAGAATTTCTCCCATGCTAATAAAAGACATTCACAAGCGGCCAGGTGAAGTGGCTCATGCCTGTAATCCCAGCACTTTGGGAGGCCGAGGCTGGTGGATCATGTCAGGAGATCGAGACCATCCTGGTCTACAGGGTGAAACCCCGTCTCTACTAAAAAATACAAAAAGTTAGCTGGACTAGGTGGCACGCACCTGTGTTCACAGCTATTCAGGAGGCTGAGGCAGGAGAATCATTTGAACTCAAGAGGTGGAGATTGCAGTGAGCTGAGATCGTGCCACTACACTCCAGCCTGGTGACTGAATGAGACTCCATCTCAAAAAAAAAAACACAAAATAAAAGAAGGTCACAAGCATTGCTTATAGTGGGGACTTGATATTCAGTCACATGAGATTAGTTAAGTATTGCTGGAAATTTAGGTTGTTCTCTATTTTTCACCGTTATAAACAGTCTCTGAAACACTCTTAGGCAGAAGGCTTTTTTTTTTTTTTTTTTAAGATACAAGGTCTTGCTATGTTGCCCATGCTGGTCTCGAACTCCTGACCTCAAGTGGTCCTCCTGCTTCCACCTCTCAAAGTCCTGGGACTACAGGCATGAGCTACCATGCACAGCCAACAGAAGTTCTATCTCCTCTCTCCCCCCCTGCTCCTAGGGACAGCTTCCTGACCTCATCACTTCTTTGGTCCTGTTGTTCATTAAACAAAGAATCCCCACTCCACCTTGCACGTATTTTAATGTCTTCGCTACCTCTTGTAGCCTCACAGAGCCTCCCTCTCCTCATTGGGGTCTGGGGGCCACATCCACTAGGTCAGAGCCTCTCTCTTTTGAGTAGAGTTTGGCAGCGACTGCACCTAGGTGGCCCACAGCAAGTTAGCACTGGGAGACAGCAACTTCACCTACTCTCCATCTACTGGAGAGGGGCTTGTGGGGCATATTAGGGGGAGAACAGGTCAGGGACCAGATGTCTGGAGGCTTGTGGGGTGGGAAGGGGTTAGAGGACATCTTCTGGAGGGAGTCTAGACAGAGATGGTCATCCACAAAGAGCAGCAGGGTGGGAGAGATCTTTTACATTTCCTCTATAGTTGAATGTGCAGTGGCTCACACCTGTAGTGCCAGCATTTTGGGAGGGTGAAGTGGGTGGATTATGAGGTCAGGAGTTCAAGACTAGCCTGGCTAATATGATAAAACTCATCTCTACTAAAAATACAAAAATTAGCTGAGTGTGGTGGTAGGCATCTGTAGTCCAAGCTACTCGGGAGGCTGAGGCAGGAGAATCACTTGAACCTAGGAAGATGGAGGTTGCAGTGAGCCAAGACCACACCACTGCACTTCAGCCTGGGCAACAGAGTGAGACACCATCCCCCAACAAAAAAAAAATCCCATCCTGTCTGCTAGTATGGCTACTTGTTGGTATTTCCAAGAAATTTTTGTTTTGTTTCTCCAGCTCTATTTTAAACCTTAAGTTCCAAATTGAACTGCTTTCTTGGTGCTAGCTGCTAACAGGGAGTGACAAGGATAGAGAACTGTACACACTCAACAATCCCTTGGCCATGCACAGTGGCTCATGCCTGTAATCCCAGGAATTTGGGAGGGCAAGGCAGGCAGATTACCTGAGGTCTACCTGGCCAACATGGTAAAACCCCATCTGTATTAAATATATGAAAAAACAATTAGCCAGGCATGGTGGTGGCACCTGTAATCCCAGCTACTCGGGAGGCTGAGGCAGGAGAATCACTTGAACCTAGGAGGCAGAGGTTGCAGTGAGCTGAGATCCCGCCATTGCACTCCAGCCTGGGCAACAAGAGCAAAACTCTATTTCAAAAAAAAAAGGCAATTCCTTGCTATGGCTTTCCAGAGTGGGGATGAAGCCCTGAAGACCCAAGCACCTGGGCTGGAGCCCCAGCTGTTCCAGGTATCCTGGGTGATCTAGGGTACATCCAGTCACCCCACTATGTGCCTCAGTTTCCCCATCTGTAAAACAAAGACAATGCATTTTTTTACTTTCTAGTTCCCAGGGGTTGCTGCGGGTGGTGAGACAGGATCCACTAAGGTGTGCGGTACAGGGTGGGACACAGTAGTCCCCTCGTGGGGTGTGAGTGGTGAGTACAATTGGCCATCCTTTCTCCCCCAGCCTCCATGGGGAAGGTCGCCTTGACTCAAAGACTTGGCTCTGCCCCATCTGTGCACAACTCTCTTCCCTGGAGCTGGAGTAAAATGTCTTCTCTTCTCTCCTCCTCCTCTTCCTGTGACCATCTGTGGGATGCCTCCAGTGTCCTGGGCTCCCCTGGGAGTGGCCTGAACTCTCTCCCCCACCCAGTGCTGCCCCTCGGCCCACCAGGCTGTTTCCAATTTGAACACCAGGCATCTTGTCTCTGAGATCACAGCCACCTCTTTGATGGAACTAAATGATCTAGGACTTCTGGGGCCCCAGACCTTCCCAAACGGAGATAACTCCTGCCTCTGTGCAGACAAGGGGCCTCCAATGAGTCATCTGATTCCCCCTCCTCTGGGCTGGATGGGGACAGGAGGTGCCTGTGGGAGCCCCCTCCCAGCAGGCTGGGAGGGTGGTCGCTGAGCCCAGGGGAGACAGGAAGAGAGGGATTTCTCTGAGGCTCTGAAGAGGGTTCCACAACCCAGTAGGGAAGGGGGGTCAAGCTTGTGAAAGGGCCTCTTAGAAAGAGGCCTTATCCTATCACAACCCAGGACACAGTTGGAGCAGAAGGCAGCTCACACAGGCCAGCCTGCTTTTCAAGCCCAGTGCCACTAACTGTTCCTGCCACCTTGCTTGCATTGCTGAGGACACAGGAAGGAACGAGTCTAGTGTCTGCCTGCAGGAGCTCATGATGAGAGAGATGGATGGGTAAACCAATGACCCCAATACCGTGTATTGAAGATTGCAGTGGTGAGGATCCTAGGGACTGTGGGAGCATGGTGGATAGAACCTGACACAGCCTGTAGAGCCTGGAAGGCTTCCTAAAGAGGGAGCCCTAATCTGGGCATTCTGCAGTTTCCACAATGAGAAGATGATGTGCCCTGTCCATAGAGAATAAATAATAAGAAAAGATATTAAACCCTACCAAGCTTGTCCAACGTGCCTTCTGTGGCTGTGGTTATTGTTCTGTTCTTTTTTGTTTCAAGTTTTAGCAGCCTGAAGCCATTGTTTTTAGTTTCTGTCTCTAGTGACAAGAGGAAAAGAGGGATGAGGAAGGGGCTTTACTGGCCCAACCAGAAACAGAAACTAAGAAGCCGTGACTGTATTCTCTCCCTTGGACACCCCTGAAGCCATGAAACTTATACATATGCCGAAATTCAAACAGCTTTTTTCCAGATGTTCTGATTGGAAAATTTTGCATCTGTTCATCAACAAAGCTTTATTATTATTGCTATTATTATTGAGAATGAATCTTGCTGTGTCCCCCAGGCTGGAGTGCAGTGGCACGATCTCAGCCTAGGCTGGAATGCAGTAGCATGATCTCAGCTCACTGCAACCTCTACCTCCCAGGTTCAAGCGATTTTCCTGCCTCAGCCTTCTGAGTAGCTGGGATTACAGGTGCCCGCCACCACGCCAGGCTAGTTTTTGTATTTTTAGTAGAAACAGGGTTTCACCATGTTGGCCGGGCTGGTCTCAGACTCCTGACTTCAGGTGATCTGCTCGCCTTGGCCTCCCAAAGTGCTGGGATTACAGGCATGAGTCACCGTGCCTGGCCTATTATTATTATTATTTAGAGATGGGATCTCACTCTGTCACCCAGGCTGGAGTGCAGCAGAACTCCTGGCCTCAAGCGATTCTCCTGCCTCAGCCTCCCAAAGTGCTGGGATTTTAGGTGCATGCCACCATGCCAAGCCCATTTTAAGTTTTTAAAGAAATGTGAGTTGGACTGTGGTGATCCAGCAGCAGAAGGTGGAGGATGGAAGTGGAAGATGAAGGAGGCAGAGGAGCAGTGTTTGAGTGCTGGAAAGAAGGAGACACTGGCTGGGGGCTTTCCCTGTCTAAGGAGGGGCATTCTTCAGGAAAACCAGACTGTTCTGCCCCCTCATGATTTGTCTTCCAACCTCTAGAAGCATCACCCCCACCTCTTCCACAGCTGCTGGCCTGGCTCAGATGCACCATGTGCTCAGAGATACCAGTGAACCCCAGGGTAACAGTCAGGGTGGGCTTCCTGAAGGAGTGTAGAAGGGTCCTGACTTGTCACCTGATAGCGGCTCCTCACTCTTCACAAGATAAAACTAGACTTTAGAGGGCAACTGCAGTAGCTCGCAGGTGTAATTCCAGCACCTTGGGAGGCTGAGGGCAGGAGGATCAATTGAGACCAGGAGTTCAAGACCAGCCTGGGCAACATAGTGAGACCCCATCTTTACCAAAAAAATTTAAAACTGAGCCAGGCATGGAGGTGCATGCCTGTAGTCCCGGCTGCTTAGGAGGCTGAGGTGGGAGGATCACTTGTGCTTGAGAGGTAGAGGTTGCAGTGAGACATGATTGTGCCACTGCACTCCAGCCTGGGTGACAGAGCAAGACCCTATATGAAAAACAACAACAACAAAAACACACAACCCCCCCCCCCCCCAAAAACAAAGAACAAAAATCCATGAAACCCCCTAAAAAACAGAAATGAGAAAACTAGACCTCGGAGTGTGGCTTCACAGGTCCGTCTTCCATCTGGCCTTAGACAGATCTTCAATAATGCCCTATCTGTACCAGCTCTTGGTTGGTACAATAGAGATAATACATTCACTGCCCCAGAGTCACCTGTGGTTCAGAGAAGACCATACAGTTACCAGGAGTCAGTCTACACCTGAGTGGTACCTCCTGCCTGGGAAATGCCTTTACCACTGCTCACCTCCTGGTACCTGGAACTCCAGCCACTGCCAAGGATCACTTGAGCCCAGCAGTTGGAAGCTGCAGTAAGCTATGATCATACCACTGCATCCAGCCTGGGTGACAGCCACACAGCAAGACCTGTTCCCCATGGTCCCCCCCCAAAGAAAACTCAAAAATAGAAAAATGAATTTATTAAAGGCTTAATTTTTAATTTTAATTAAGGAGGGGGGGAGCCGGGGGGGGGGGGGGGGGGGGGGGGGGGGGGGGGGGGGGGGGGGGGAAAAATTGGCATTTAAGGCCAGGCATGGTGGCTCATACCTGTAGTCCCAGCTCTTTGGGAGGCCAAGGTGTGTGGATCACTTGAGGTCAGGAGTTCGATCGAGACCAGCCTGAACAACATGGTGAAACCTCACGTTTAATAAAAATACAAAAATTAGCTGGGCATGGTGGTGCATGCCTGCAATCCCCGCTGCTCAGGAGGCTGAGGCAGGAGGATCCCTTGAACCCGGCAGGCAGAGGTTGCGGTGAGCCCAGATTGCACCACTGCACTCCAGCCTGGGTGACAGAATGAGTGACACTTTATATCAAAACAACAACAAAAACAACAAACCCACAAAACCTTAGCACTTAAATAATTAAAATGGTATTCATTAAAAAGCTGAAAATCAACCCAGGCTTAATGAAAGAAAAAACTTAATAGGCATTAAAAAAAAAAACTTCAACAAAAACTCTTAGCATTCATTTAAAAACTTTAAACCAAAACTGAGTATTCACTTAAAATCTTAAAAATGAGTTCAGGCTTAAAAAACTAAAACAACAACAACAAGACAGAACTTTCTGGGTATGTAACAAAGCTGAGGTTGGGTTCACTTCCCTATAGCAAAGGACCCCATTCAAACCACTTGTGGCTGAGCCATCAGACCCAGATATGGCCCCCAAGTGGGGGCTGGAATTTCACCTGGCTCTCTCCAGCCTGCCCCCTGCTTGCCCCTGTTTGTGTGTGGGTCTGCCTCTCAGTCACCTGCTTCCACTCTTTCCTTCACATGACTTTATTTTCTGAGTCCCATAGCTTTTTTTTCCTTTTTTTTTTTTTTTTGGCTGGAGTACAGTGGAGGATCTCCGCTAACTGCAACCTCTCTTCCAGGGTTCAAGTGATTCTCCTGCTTCAGTCCAGCAAGTAGCTGGGACTATAGGCACACACCACCCCTTCTGGCTAAATTTTGTATTTTTAGTAAAGATGACTCTTCTCCTTGTTGTCCAGGCTGGTCTCAAACTCCTGGCCTCAAGTCATCTGCCCACCTGGGCCTCCCAAAGTGCTGGGATTCTAGGTGTGAGCCACCATGCCTGGTTGAGACCCATAGCTTTCTAAAAGAGGCTCTGAGGGTGCTTTCAGTGATGACCCTTTGCAGAAGCTGGAGGAAGAGCTGGAGGTGATTGGGGTGGGCAGAGCTCTGTGTTGGGCTTTGCTGCAGAGCCAAGCCCTCCCTCCTTGTCTAGCCCTGGCACTTTGAGTAGGTTCTGTCTGGAGGATCCGTGCCCCAGAAGCCCCTCTCACCTTCTCAGGTTAGGGGCAGCTTCCCCAGTCTCCCTGTGGGCAGGGGCTGTTCTCACTTGTTTTGGGGGCCAGCTCTGTTCAGGGCCTGGGAATACAGTAGGTGCCTAATAAATATTTGCAGTGTTGAACTCTGTGCCTAGTAGCTCCTAGCCATTCACCAGACAGTCTTGGCCTCCAGAGAGTGGGCTTTGGGGTAGGTGGCCTAAGCCAGGGGAGGTTGTGGGAGGCCTCATTGGGGGGTGCAGGGACAAATAGGGGGTTGCTGTGGCCCAGCCTCCAGGGCCCTCCCCCGCTGACTTTGCAGAAGGTGCCCCCGCTGTGGCTCTTCACCCTGGGCTGGAGCCAGAGCTGTGTGCACTGGGAGGAGGAGGAGGAGGAGGAGGAGGAGAGGGGAGGAGGCATCTGTGTCCATCGCCTGAGCTGCACCAGGCAGTAAGGATAACAATTATTGGGAGAGGTTTAAAAAATTCATTATCAAATAACTACAGCTTGCAAAAGTTGGGAGGCAGGACGGGAAACGTGGGCTGGATGCTCTGGGAACAGCGCCTGTTGCTCCTGAGCTCCCATGGTAGCCAGAAATGGAAGGACGCACATTTACAATGCATTTGTGCGAGGTTCACCTTGGAGACTGCGCTGCTGGATGCAAGATGAGAGTTCATGTGGAAGGAAAAACTCTTTAAGAGGGGTTTCTCCTTGGGGCACCCTGCCTGGCAGGCTCAGCAGGGAAAGGCGTCCCCCTGCCAGGCGTGCACATGGAGCTGGGATGCTGCGATGGGGTGGGGGAGCCTCAGTTTCCCAATCTGTACAATGACTTGTACAGATTCATGGCTGGACTTGCAGGATCTTTTCAGTGGGGATATTCTTTTTTGTTGTTTTGCTAGATGTCGCCCCAGCTGGAGTGCAGTGGCACCATCTCGGCTCACTCCACCTCTGCCAGCTCTGCTCAGGCAATCTCCGCCTCCTAGGTTCAAGTGATTCTCCCACCTCAGCCTCCCAAGTAGCTGGGATTACAGACTCCCACCACCATTCCTGGCTAATTTTGGTATTTTTATTAGAGAGCTTTCACCATACTGGCCACGCTGATCTTGAACTCCTGACCTCAAGTGATCTTCCTGCCTTGGCCTCCCAAAGTGCTGGAATAACAGGCTGAGCCACTGCCCTCGGCCTCCAGTGGGGATATTCTAAGACTTTTTATTTCTGGCACCAGGTCCTGATGGAGGTAGAGGTATCAGCCCTTAGGCTACCAGGACTTTTTATTGCACTCCGAGCCCTGTTTACATTCTAGGACGCTGCTGGTGAGTGTTGGTTTTCTAAGGAAGGCCAAATCCACTTTCCACTTCCCAGGGCCCTGCCAACAAGTGCAAGAGTTTGTTCCTTCTCAGGTGCAGAGGGGACCCCTGTCCCACTTCTCAGGGGCAGTTCCATCTATTCTCACCTCTTGGGTAGTCAATGTGCTCCTCCCACAGCCCACAGACATCCCTGTCTCCCTTAAACCCCTTTGCTGTGACCACCCATCCATCCACCCATCCACCCTCCCCTGGGAATTTCCTTCTCAGAGTGGTCAATATGTAGTCTAGCATCCACATCTTCCTCCCTGCAGTCACTTATGGTTTTTCTCACCATCCTTGCTTACCATGAGATAGAAAGTTCGGGAAAGATGCTGTTGGAAAGGTGAAGCTAGAAGCACAGTCTTTTTGCACAAGTTATGATTTGAGTGCTATATAAGTGGTTCACATCTACTGAGTGGTCACTGTATTCCAAGCACTGTTCTAATGTTATATTTATTTTTTATTTTTGAGACAGAGTCTCGCTCTTTTGTCCAGGCTGGAGTGCAGTGGTGTGATTTCGGCTCACTGCAACCTCCACCTCCTGGGTTCAATTGATTCTCCTGCCTCAGCCTCCTGAGTAACTGGGATTACAGGTGCCAGCCACCACACCTGGCTAATTTTTTTATTTGTAGTAGAGATGGGGTTTCACCATGTTGGCCAGGCTAGTCTCAAACTCCTGACCTTAGGTGATCCACCTACCTTGGCCCCCCAAAGTGGTAGGATTACAGGTGAAATGTTTTAAATGTGCTTCTTTGAAGAGACAGAATCTCCCTCTATTGCCCAGGCTGGAGCCCAGTGGTACAATTAGGGCTCACTGCAGCTTCAAATTCCTAGACTCAAGTGATCCTCCCACCACAGCCTCCCAAGCAGCTGGGACTAAAGGCTTGTGTAGCCATGCCTGACTAACTTTGTAAATTTTTATAGAATGGGATCTCACTATGTTGCCCAGGCTGATCTCAATCTCTTGGCCTCAAGTGATCCTTCCACTTTGGCCTTCCAAAGAGCTGGAATTACAGCATAAGCCACCGTGCCTGGTCTTATTCTAATATTTTAATATGCATTAACCCACTGAATCCTCATCATGACCTGGCCTATGTGATAAGTATTCAATTTTTCAGATGAGAAGGGTGACACACAGACATAAGTGACAACATCGCAGAACCCTCAAGAGCAGAGCAAAGATGTTAACTCAGGCTGTCTGGCTCCGGATTCTGTGTTATCAATCTTTGCATGGAACAAATTCCCAGAAGATGCTGAATATGTATTTGTTAAAGGAATGAATGGGAAAATAAATGAATGATCTCAGAGGCTTTCACATGCATTAGCTTTTCTGCCACTCTCACTCTGTCACCTAGGCTGGAATCCAGTGGTGCAGTCTTGGCTCACTGCAACCCCAGCCTGCTGGGTTCAAGTGATTCTCCTGCCTCAGCCTCCTCAGTAGCTGAGATTACAGGTGCCTGCCACCATGCTTGGCTATTTTTTGTATTTTTAGTAGAGACAGGGTTTCACCATGTTGGTCAGGCTAGTCTTGAACTCTGGACCTCAAATGAACCTTGGCCTTGAACCTTGGCCTTCCAAACTGCTGGGATTACAGGCATGAGCCACCACTCCTGGCCAAGTTTTTGTTATTTATTTATTTCTATTTTAGAAATGGGGTCTCACCCTGTTGCCCAGGCTGGAGTGTAGTGGCACAATCACAGCTCATTGCAGCCTTGAACTCTTGGGCTCAAGTGATCCTCCTGCCTCTGACTCTCAAGTAGCTGGGACTACAGGCATGCACCACATGCCTGGCTAATCTCTTTTTGTAGAGATGGAGATTTGGGCTGGGCACAGTGGCTCATGCCTGTAATCCCAGCACTTTGAGAAGTCAAAGTGGGAGGATTGTTTGAGGCCAGGAGTTCAAGAGCAGTCTGGGCAACATAGCCAGACTCTGTCTGTACAAAAAGTTTTAAAAAGAAATGAAATTAGCCAGGTGTGGTGGTGTGCGCCTGTAGCCCTAGCTACTTTGGAGGCTGAGCTGAGGAGTTCAAGGCTACATTGAGTCATGGTCACACCACTGTACACCAGGCTTGGTGAGGGAGAGAGAGAGAGATCTTGTCTCAAAAAAAAAGAATATAGATGAGATCTTGCTATGTTTGAAGAGACCAGGCTAGTCTTGAACTCCTGGACTCAAGCAATCCTCCTGCCTCAGCCTCCTGAAGTATTGAGGTTACAGGCATAAACCACTGTGCCTGACAATTTTTGTTCCTTATATTTTCTTTTATATCCAGGTTGGAGTTCTAGACTGGGTTTCTGGATGAAGGCAGGGTCAGGCGCTGGTAGAAACCAAGGTCTCTGAAGCTAGGCTGGGCACAATGGCTCACACCTGTAATCCCAGAACATTGGGAGGCAGAGGTGGGCAGATCACCTGAAGTCAGGAGTTTGAGACCAGCCTGGCCAACATGGTAAAACCTCTTCTCTACTCAAAAATACAAAAAATTAGCTGGGCATGGTGGCAGGTGCTTATAATTCCAGCTACTCAGGAGGCTGAGGCAGGAGAATCACTTAAATCCAGGAAATGGAGGTTGCAGTGAGCCAAGATTGACCTGCACTTCAGCCTGGGGAACAAGAGTAAAACTCTGTCTCAAAAAAAAAAAAAAAAAAAAAAAAGACTTTGAAGCTAGAAGATCTGGAGAAAATCCAGGAGACCCCAGGCAGAGGGGCAGCTGGGAAGGGCCCAGTTCAACTATAGCCATTCTGTTCTCTCTTGTTTTACATCCGGAGGCTCTGCCTATGATTTTGCTTGTGAAGAGAGTTCTGAAAAATAATTAAAAGCCACTGACCTCATCCAGAACAGGTAGTTACTTGCTTTCTTCCCCAACCCTGGCTTTCCTGCCAACCACTTGCTTGGGGTGTGAACAGGAATAGTTAACACATATTGGGCAAACACTGACGGGGTAGCAACTAAGAGAAGTCTAGTCACACTTGGTGAGGATGTAGGAAGACCTGGCGCCGGTGCTAATTTGCAGTTCAGAGACATCCTATTCCCAGAGCCACTGCAATCAGACCTCATGAAGGACAGGACGAGAACAACATGCCACAGAAAATATCTGAGTGTGTGGACTCAATAAGGCTGTGGCCACACTTTCACAAACACTGCTACATGAAAGAGAGCAGGGCCATCTGACTGAATGGATGTTGGGATGTTCTTTTATTTGTTCAAGACAAGGTCTCGCTTTGTTGCTCATGCTGAAGTGCAGTGGCATGATCATAGGCTCACTGCAGCTTTGACCTCCTGAGCTCAAGTGGTCCTCCCATCCCAGCCTCCTGAGTAGCTGGGACTACAGGTGTGCACCACCATGTCTAGCTAAATTTTTCATTTTTTGTAGAGACCGGATCTCGCTATGATGCCCAGGCTTGTCTCAAAATCCTAACGTCGAGTAATCCTCCCACCTCGGCCTCTCAAAGTGCTGGGATTACAGGCATGAGCCACCTTGCCTGGCCAGGATGTTCTTTTTCTTTTTTCTTTTCTTTCTTTTTTTTTTTTTTTTTGAGACTGAGTCTCACTCTGTCACCCAGGGGCTGGAGTGCAGTGGTGAGTTCTCAGCTCACTTGCAACCTCCACCTCCTGGGTTCAAGCAATTCTCCTGTCTCAGCCTCCTGAGTAGCTGGGGTTACAGGCATGCGTCACCATGCCCAGTTAATTTTTTTATTTTTGGTAGAGACAGGGTTTCACCATAATGATCAGGATGGTCTTGGACTCCTGACATCAGATGATCCACAACCTCAGCCTCCTAAAGTGCTGGGACTAGAGGCGTGAGGTACCGTGTCCAGCCAAGGATGTTCTTTAAAAGGGAGTTTTTGGCCAAGTGCTGTGGCTCACGCCTGTAATCCCAGCACTCTGGGAGGCTGAGGTGGGCTGATCACTTGAAGTCAGGAGTTGGAGACCAGCCTGGTCTCTACTAAAATGGTGCAAAAATTAGCCAGGTGTGGCAGTGCATGTCTGTAATTCCAGCTACTTGTGAGGCTGAGGCAGGAGAATCGCTTGAATCCAAAAGGCAGAGGTTGCAGTGAACCAGGATTGTGCCACTGCATTCCAGTCTGGTCAACAGAGCAAGACTCTGTATAAAAAAAAAAAAAGGTTGAAGGAGGCAGTTGTATTAATGCTCAGTGCAGCAGCAATTCTGACTGCTGTTGGTCTAAGGAGGGTGTTCCCTTAGGGGATAAAGGGTGGAGCATAATCAGGATATCAGTTTTTAATGTGCCTGAATTCATACATTAAATGCATTTAAAAATGATCACATTCCTAGCATGGGGTGAAATGCCAGATATAGGTGATGGGGAGGAAGGCAGCAAATCACACTGTCATGTGTGTACCTATGCAACAATCTTGCATGTTCTTCACATGTACCCCCAAACCTAAAATGCAATAAAATATATATATATATAAATATATAAATAAAATAAAATAAAAAGAAAATGATCACGTTCCTTAAATAGGTGAAGCAGCTTGATTGCAGTCCTGCTTATAGCTTAGTAAAGCTTTTTTTTTCCCCCCTTGGAGGATTCGAAGGCCAGCTTTAGCTGAGGCCATATCCACATTAAGCCAAATCCATGTGGGTGATGCCTGAGTTAGTGATGGCCCTGCCTTCCCATTTCACTGATTGATCAGCACTGGCTCTTGCTGAGTGGTGTGAAGAGATTCTTGGGGGAGGCTCAGGGCTGGCTGTTGTGTTCCCTCCATGTTGGACCTCAGAAACCATCACCCCCCTGGTATGGATGGTCCCCAGGAGGCCCAGAGGTGACTCTGTGAAAATATCTCTCCTAGGGACACTCTGGGGCAAGATATCCATAGAGCAGAAGTCAAGTGGGAGTAGGGAGGAGGGTCAGTGTGGGCTCCCAGGCTCTGCAAGGAAATGAAGAAATAAAGCATGAGAAAGAACAGATGTCACAGTATTTCCCTGTGCAGCCCGGTGGGTGGCAGGTACACCCATGGAGGCATACTTGTTGCTTGGAGGTGCTGCTGGCTGGCCTCCCGGACTGAAGGGGAAAGAGGCTGCTCTCTCATCCTCTGCAGGTGAATGATTTACAACTGGCTCTCAAAATAAAAAAAGAAAAAGAAAGCATGAAAGAGAAAGGAAAAGAGACAGATGGAAGAAAGGGGCCGGGCACAGTGACTCATGCCTGTAATCCTGGCACTTTTGGAGGCTCAGGCAGGTGGATCCCTTGAGGTCAGGAGTTCAAGACAAGCATGGCCAACATTGTGAAACTCTGTCTCTACTAAAAATAAAAAAAGTAACTTGATGTGGTGGTGGGCACATGGAGTCCCAGTTACTTGAGAGTCTGAGGTAGGAGAATAGATTGAAGCTGGGAGTTGGAAGTTGCCAGTGAGCCTAGCTCATACCATTGCACTCCAGCCTGGCTGACAGAGAGAGACTTCATCTCAAAAAAAAAAAAAAAAAAAAAAAAAAAAAGAGGAATGAAGAAGAGAAAGAAAGAGAGAAAAGAGAGAGAGGGGCCAGGTGCAGTTCATGCCCTGTAATTCCAGCACGTTGGGAGGCCGAGGCAGGAGGATCACTTGAGGATAGGATTTCAAGACCAGCCTGGGCAACACAGCAAGATTCCATGTCTATAAAGAAAAAATTGAAAATGAGCCAGGTGGGGTGGCCTGTCCCTGTAGTCATAGCTACCTGAGAGACTGAGGTGGGAGGATTGCTTGAGGCCAGGATTTCGAGGTTGCATTGAGCTATGATGATGCCACTGCACTCCAGCCTGGGCAACAGAGCAAGACCCTGACTCAGATAAAAAAGATAGTAGTAATGTCAAGATATTCAGAATAAGCATATGCCTTCTCTCTCTCTCCAGCACACGCTACCCAGCGTCGCCCACCCCAGCACATGATTGTATTAATAAAACCCAAAACAGTGCCCAGGGTGACACCAAGGCAGGACAGAGCAGGGGCTGAACCTGGACCCAACCCCCAAGTGTAGGACTTGCTCTGCCAAGGCTTCTTGGGGCGCTTTCCTGAACGTTCCACAGCACCTGTGGCTCTCAGCCCAACAACCTGAGAGGTGGATGAAAATGGCTGTACCACTCCTGGCCTGACCCTGCTCAACTTACCCCTACGTGCCCTGGGGCATTCGTTATGGATGACACTGTCTTGGTGGCTGGAGGGCAGAGCTTTCTGGGTTACCCAAGCCAGGTGATGACAGACGGAGTCTATCCCCAGGGATGTGCTCACAGGAGAGGATGACTTTAGCTGCATGCTGGGGGCAGCTTCTGGACTGTTCTCAGCAGCGTGGGGCCTAGTGCAGGGCATCTTGGCACTGAGTCACCCTCTCCCAGCTGCTGTCCACAACGGCACTTTGCCCTACCCTTTAAGTGCATGTGTGCCTGACTGAATGCGTGTGTGTGTGTGTGTGTGTGTGTGTGTTAAATCCATCACATTTGGTCTTCCTTTTATTATTTTGTTCCTTCCTTCCTTTTTTTTTTTTTTTTTTTTTGAGACAATCTAGCTCTGTCGCCCAGGCTGGAGTGCAGTGGTGTGATCTCGGCTCACTGCAACCTCCTGGGTTCAAGTGATTCTCCTGCCTCAGCCTCCCAAGTAGCTGGGATTACAGGCGCCTGCCACCACACCCAGCTAAATTTTGTATTTTTAGTAGAGATGGGGTTTCACTGTGTTGGCCAGGCTGGTCTCAAACTCCTGACCTCATGATCTGCCCACCTCAGCCTCCCAAAATGCTAGGATTACAAGCATAAGCCACCATGCCTGGCCTATTTTCTTTCTTTTTTTAGAGATGGGGTCTGGCTTTGTCACCCGGGCTGGAGTGCATTGGCACAATCACAGTTCACTGTAGCCTCCAACTCCTGGGCTCAAGCAATCCTCCAACCTCAGCCTCCCAAGTAGCTAAGATAACTGACACACATCCCCATGCTGGGCTAGTTTTTAAATTTTTAGTAGCCATGAGTTCTCACTACATTGCCCAGGCTGGTCTCAAATTACTGGACTCAAGTGATCTGCCCCTTTGCCTCCCAAAGTTCTGAGATTACAGGCATGAGCCATTCCACCCAGCCTTCTTTTTTTTCATGAATGTAGTGACAGATCTTGGTTGGTGTCTAATCTGTCTTCTGGTTTGCTGTGTGACTCTGCACTGGTCACTTGGCCTCTCTGGGCCATAGTTTTATCATTTACCCTAAATGCCCTTTGGAAATTTTCTTTGTAAATTGGGTGTTTGGGGAGTGGTACGGGTTGCTGATGGACCAGCATCATGGTGGTGGGGGAGCTCTCAGCTCTTTCCTCATCTGGCTGAGTCCACTACTGTGTCTGAGTCCTGGACCATGGGAGGCTGTGATGCCACAGTTTCCCGAGGCCAGGACCCAACTGAAGCCTCCACTTAGGGATCAGTCATGGAGGTTTCTTGTAGAAGGTGATGCTGGAGTGGGCCCTGAAGGGTGAGGCTGGGGAGACATCTTTCCTGGCAGGATGATCAGCCCTTGCAAAGACCAGGAGGAAGCTGTAGGACAGCGGGAGCCTCAGAGGACAGATGAGGAACACAGAGTCAGAGATATCTGAGAGCGGCCCAGTTACTGTGCCTCAGTGTTTAGTTTTGAGCAGGGAAGGAGCTGGAGGGGCTCATTGTGGTCAGAGTTGGGGCACCCCAGGGTATGGCAAGGGCATCCACCGGACCAGGGTTCCAACCCTGCCTCTGCCATCCATCCACCCGCACATGACCTTGGGCTCTGAGCCTGTCTTCCTCATTAGTAAAACAGCTAATTTATGAGCCGGAAGGAGTAAATTAAAGCACCTCCTTGCTCCTGGTACAAGTGGGGTCTGCCCCTTGCTCCCTTGGTTTTGGAGTAGTGGCCCCCTCGGCCCTTTTCACTCTCACATGGGGCCCTAAAACCACTACTCCCAAACTGAGGGAGCAAAGGCAGAGGCAAGAAACTATCCTGGAAGGATGTAAAGAGGAAACAGAGGCAATCTCACTTAGGGAGCACTGCCTGAGCCAGGCCATCTGTATGGAACTCAGCACACCACCCTCCCTTACTCCCTGGACTGAGATTCTCCCGAGTGGCCCCTGCCTCCCCATGGTTGATTCCTATTCATCCACTTGGTCCTGCATCCCAAGGGAAAGAATGGGCCATGTGCTCCAGGTCTCCTGCTAAGGGACCAGACAGGCCCCTGGGACCATGGGAGTTGCCTGAGGACTAAGGATGCCAGGGATGGGAAGGGATGGTGGTGGAAGGGGCCCCAGGTGTGTGTCTGGAGCTTCAGGGCAAGCCCAGGGCTGGGGGAGTGGGAACCCCGTTGGTGGCAGTGCGGTCCCTTTGGTCCAATCTGATCCTCGTTAGCGCGGCAGCACCTAGCAGCACACGGGGAAGCAGTGGTGTGACTTCATCCAGGGAGGGTTCCCCCCAGGGAGGGAACAATGGGGAGGGCAGGCAGGAAGGGGCTGCCCTGGCCTCTGCCAGAGGAGCAGGAGATGAGGGAGAGGCTGTAGATCCTGACACCTGAGGGTCTGGATGCTGAGGGGAAGAGGCAGGAGAAGGGCAGGCAGGGCTGACTCAGCCCTGACCTTGACCCTGACCTTGACCCCAGGCCCTATAGTTTGCTTCCTTCACCCCAGTTTCCTGAACAGAAGCCTCCACTTAGTCCCATCATGGAGGTAAAGGAGGAGGCAAGAGAGGCAGGATATCCAGCCTGGGCAGGGAGGAAGGTCAGCCCTGGGGGGCACAGCAAGGGTGGCAGGGGCTGGGTAGGGTGGGCTCAGGGTGGCACTGGGAGGGACAGAAGAGCCAGGCTTTGGGTCACAGGCCCAGGATGGGCTGCAGGGTGGGACTTGTGGCTGAGGATCCCAGGAGGCTGAAAGGTCAAGGACCTGCGAGGCCAGGGACTGGAGGGGCTCCCGTCCCTCCAGTAAGATCCCTTTCTCATTCCTTACAAGCCATTGCCTATCTCTCTGTCCTGATCCCCTGCCCTGAAAGCTGCAACCTCTTCCTCCCTCCCTGTCACTTAAGGAACAACCAGGAATACCGTGTTTAAGTCAAACAGAACAGACCCATCTTTATGGAGCCCGATGATGGGGTGCCAGGGTCTGAATGGTGCTGTGTGTAGAGGGGCTGTGTGCTGGGCTCTCAAGCCTGGGGAAGGTCACTCTGGCTCTGCCCAGATTCCACATTGACATTGGGCAGACAAGCCTCTTCCCCAGCAAAAGGCCCTGTGGCACTGGTAAATTCCTGCTTGTGGGCATGGAGATGCACAGTCTGTGGGTGAGTGGACCACAATACTATGGCAGAACCTCAACACTGCAGTGGCACCTCAGTTTAAGGCTAGGCCATGCCACCTGTCATAGGACATTGAGAGACATTAGTGTAGTGATGATGTCTGTGTGTGTGTGTCTATGTGAGTACACCTCTGTGTGTTGGTGTATGTGTGTGTATCTGGTGTGTGAATACATGCCTGTGTGTGTGTGTGTTTGTGAGTGTCTCTGTGTGCTAGTGTCTGTATTCATGTGAATGTGTAAATACATGTCGTGTGTAAGTGTGAGTGACTCTGTGTGAATGCCTGTCTGTGAGTGTGTGTCTGTGAATGTGTCTCTGCGTTAGTGTGTGTCTGTGCATGTGAATGTATGTCTGTGTGTGCCTGTATGTTAGTGTATATGTGAATGCACATTTGTGTGTGTCCCTTTTTATATTCTACATGAAGTGTTTTTCTGAACTGCTGAATCAAAACTTAGGTTCAGCTTTCTAAGGTGAATGCAAATATAGCAAGGCATTTTCACAGATAACTTGCTTCTAGGTCTTACAGCCACTTATTCAATTTCCAACTTAGGCCAGAGTAGAGTTGGAAATATCTCTTTTAGATTCTACACAAAGTGTTTCTAAACTACTGAATCCAACATATTTTAAAATCTGGAAGGTGAATGCACACATGCCAAAGCAGTTTCACAAATAGCTTTCC